>CM053786.1:669444292-669811792 GCA_028749045.1 Cupressus sempervirens | reverse complement strand
CAAGTAAATGTCATTTCAATAAAAAAATGGATTTGTAACCTAATTTTATATTCTAATTTTGGCTTTTGGGGAACTTATTTCAATACTTTACATTCTTGCAATGTTGCCAGATTTGAGCTTTCTTGTCTAACCAACTTGCCAATCACCTTAGTTAATCATAAAACTTACAAAGTTTCTAAAATACCTATGCTATAGATATCCTTATTCTAAATTATAATAAATATACATAAAATTTCCTTAAGCATGTCAGAATAAAGGCCATAAATAAAACTATCATAAACAAAACTTAAAACCAAAATGAATTCTTATACAAGCCTCCAATGTGAGTACAACATGAGAGTTGAACTATATTAAATTACCAAAATTGTATCTCCGTTGCTAAAGGTCAACAAAAGAAAGAGATGAGCATGTCTAACTCACTTATCTTCCTATTATCAAAATTTATTCTATATCAAGGGTACCAGACAGTATGAGGATACTGTTGGAAATATTCAAGATATAACAGGTTACTGAGAGGGGAGGGGTGAATCAGTAACAATACACCTTTTAATCAGTTCAACATAAACCAGTAAAGTATTCATTCACCTAATCTGTAGCATGTAAGAGATAAATAAACATCCAAAACATATATACACAAAGATTTTGGTAACCCAGAAACCTTCCAAAATAGAAAGTAAAACTGGGGTGGGGATGAAACCCACAAATCTTCTTTACTGCAGTAGGAAGTTAGCTGGTTAAGGCATACAATGATCACTTCTGGTGATCTTCCCTATTAAGAGCATGAAGGATTGCTAGATCCACCTTGTTAAAGGATTTGAAACACACTTTATAAGTATGCACTCTGTTAGGAGATTTTATACAAAGACTGTTAAGTCTACTTGGTTAGAGGATTTACAAGATGATTCACCTGTTAGGATGAACCAATCAGATCTATATATGACTTGATTAGATCTTTTACAATTGATCACCTCTTGTGATTGATGAAGTCTTTGTTGCACCTTGTAGACCTTGCTAATATACTGTTCTGTTGTTATATTTGCATCACACATCCTTTCATTGTTATTATTATTATTGTTGTTGTCTCCTTTTTACAAAATGTAAAGCATTATTTATACCATTCTAGTAATAATAGATGCAAGTTCGGCTGAACACAAGTAAACAAAATACAACTGAGTCAGCCAAATGGTAAAATAAACTCGAATTCTTCAGACGGACATGATGACCTTCTGATACATGACAACCACCACGTTACAAGGCATCGTCATGCACTAGGTAGAGGTAGGGGTGCGGTTCATACTAGTCATACAACGTTGCCTAGAACTTGGTAACCATTGGTGACTCGGTAGATATAGTGTCACTCGGCAGAAACTAACTTCTTTGCTTACCAACTGAGCTCGATTAACATTGAGTCCTTTACTCGGTTAATATTGCTTTCGTCTTCACTCGATTTACTCAGTTAACACTGCTTCCATCTTCACTCGGTTAACACTAAGTTCTTAATTAACCGACTGAACTCGATTAATACTGAGTTCTATGTTAACCGACTGAACTCGATTAATACTGAGTCCATCTGCTCGGTTTGAACTGTTGTCACCGACGCTTGATTTGAACTGAGTCTTCAACACTCGATTTGAATTGTGTCTTCGATGCTCGGTTTGGACTGTGAGAAATGTTTTGTCACTAATGGCAAATAACTTTATGCCAACAATCTCCCCCTTTGGCATTAGTGACAAAAAATTATGAATCAAAGTTTATGTACAAAAATTGACATACAGTTCAAAAGTTTTCAAAAATGAAAATCTTATTAGATGTGTCTACATATATGTCTCCCCCATACAATATGCACAGTATTTACAAGTCAATACATATGTCTTTGCACAGTTAGCTCTTGAAGTTCTATCTCCCCCTTTTTGACAATAATGCCAAACAATTTACATAGAGATTCCAAAATGAGAGATAAATCCTGAATGTACCTTGAGAATAAGAGCCAAAGTCTTATCCCAATTTTTTGGCAAAATTTTGCCGGTGGAGAGTTCTATTTGAATTTCTACAGAAAGTTCAATCATATGATCTGCAATTGAGAAGTTGTTGTCATGGATCAATGTTTTGGAATGGGCAATATGCTTCTGCATTGTATCCATGATAGGAAGAATCATATTCTGGATATCAATCAGAGTAGACTTGATTCTTGCTTCCTCTTTTAGCAATTCTGCTTGTTTCTCTGACAAAAATCTTATTTTATGATGATGGGATGAACTTGCACTGTGGTCAAATTGCAGCATTTGGGCACTGACCTTCATGTCCTCATCAATTTTATTCAACTTTTCTTTGATTTCTTTGGTATACTCGGTAACATCACAAATTTTTCCAAAAAGTGAAGTTACATTATTAAAAGAATTCTCAAAATTACTTAGAATTGTAGACAATTCTACCTATTTTAATGCAATATGATGAGCAATGTGCTCAAGCACCTTATTGTCAAATTTCTTCTCTGCCTTTTCAATCAATTTTTCTTGGCCGGAGGTATCCTCATTGAATTTATATACAGCCTCTTCCAACTGAATCAAAATGTGTTGAGTAGAATCTACTTCAACACCTATAGCCTCTATTATTATATTTTTAGCACTTTCAATAATGCTATATTCCTGGTCTCTTTCATGCCTGAGATGTTTTTGCCTAGCCTTCTGCTCTAATAGCTAACTGAGCATTCTCATTTCATCAACATATGTTGTATCTAGATCTATTTTAGGAATGACAATGTCCTTATCCAAGTCAATTTCCTCATCCATTGTCTTGCTGGAAAACATGTATCTTTTTGCTTTTCCTGCAAAGACTTCACCTTGACCCTTGGAAACTGAGATTATAGTTGATGAGGCAGGGCTGGCTGACAAAACTGGAATAGGACTAAGTAGAGGAAGACTGAGAGATGTGCTAATAGTATCAAAAATTGATGTTACTCCCAAAATTTCTATACAGGATGGAGTGGGAGAACTAACAGTTGCCAAAATTGGAGCAGGAGAAGTCAAAATTGTAGTACTTGTAGGTACACTTACTATACACTCTGTAGTAGAAGTTGATGTGTTTGATGATCTTACTGCTGTGACTAAGGAAGACTCAGTCAATGAAGGTGGTTGCAGCTCGGTTGATGAAGTGTTTGACACTTGCATAGATGGTACCCGGAGCTGAGAGGAGACAGGTGAAGATTGATCAATTGATGAGGTCAATGAGCTCACAATCTCACTAGTAGAAGCTGTAACTATTTTAGGTGGAGAGTGTGGAAGAGATGCAATGACTTCAGCTACAATTTTTACTGGATATTCTTCCTCTTTGTCTTGTTCATCTTCTTCTTCCTCCATTTCTTTTTCAGCAGCTTCTTCCTCAATTTCTTTTCTAGCTTCTTCTTCAACTTCTAACATTATTGAATGGAGATCCCCTAGAATATCTTCAATATCATCATCATCATCATCACTGTTGTCAATGTCCTTGATTTCAACAGTATCATCACTGGATCTGTGTAGATGATAGATGTTTTTCCACATGTTTGTTGCATCATTTACCACATGCTCAATATCTTTGACAAGTATCAAACAGGTGTGGAATCTAATCATCATGTTACCTTCGTGGTCTTTCAGTGATGTCTTCACTTCAGCATCAGTGAGACTCGGTAGGAGATTCCTTAGGGTCTGCTCATAGATGTCTTTGACAGTCTTGGTTGCAGCTTCCCATCTTGATTGCAACCTCTCTAATAGTTCTTTGGAGATCTGAGAGGCTATCTGATCCGGTGAGTATTTCCATTTACCCATCTTATTCAGTACCAGTTCCTCAATCTGCATCTTTTCCTATTCTATTCTAGTTTCAAACTTCAATGCTTTGAAGTTTGTGAAGCTATCACCTACTTCTAATTGCTTCAATCTTGCCTCAAATGTGAGTGGAGGCTTAACGAGTACAGGTTCCTTCTTCCCCTGTCTTGTTCTCTTGGAGACAACTACAGAAGTTTCCCTTTTAGGTTTGGTGATGATCACCTTACCTTTCTTTCGTTGAGGCTCTTTTTCTTTTTCTGACTCGATTTCCTCTTCTTCTTCATCATCTTCTCCTTTTCCTTCTGTTATCATAAGAGAACCAACTTCTATTTTAGTTGGGCTACCCTTCTCTTTCCTTTGCTAATGGCCTAAGGAATTTTAATTTGAAGCTCAATTCTGGTCTTAGCTTGATCATATGTTACAAAAACTGGTTGCCTTGGGTCTACTAGTTCATTCACCAGTGCTTCTATGATGTCCCTAGTTTCATCAATATTTACCTCATATGGAAGAGGTTTCACCCATGCTACCCGAGGCCTGACTGCCTGTATGTATACCTTGTCATAGTCTACCATGAAGCATACTTCTTCCTTGTATTCTTCAATAAGTCTGGGTGGAATTCAGAACCTATGGTTCATTCTTTCCTTAAAATCTTCAAAATAGTTATCCAAAACACTGTCAAAATTTTTGCCTAATTCTGCAATGAACTCATTTATCTGATAAAGAATTGGAATATGTTTACTCCATACTACTGACCGCTTTGATGGAAAAGACTTTTGAATATAGAAAAATAAAAAAATCAAAAGCGAACCGAATTTGCAGGGATTGTTTTTGGAGGTTCTTATGCTTTCCATATTCTTATTGAATTAGGACAAAAGCAATTCCGATAAATCAAATTCTACATTCTTCTTTACTATTTTGTATGCCAAATCCACAGCTTCATAGGATACACTGTTTGGACGGCTTGAACTATAGATTTTGTGAGCAATGACATGAATACCAAATCTCAATTGAACGTCAGCTACTGTACTGAGCTTAAGTCCCCTACCATCCTATTCTGCTTGGGTCAGTCTCTGCAATTCTTCCCGACCTAGGGCTTTGGTAGTCTTGGCTTTGCTCAACATGGAGAGTCCAGTAATTTTGTTAATCATTTTCTTTGTGATGGGCACTGGTTGCTCTAACCACAATTGGCCATTTTGAACCCGACTGAGTACATACCTAACCCATTTTACATGAAATTTCCTTGGCAAGTACGAAATGTGGGTTAACCCTTTTGTTTCAAGATGTTTATGTTCAGGTTTCAGGTTTCCATTTATGCTCATTTCACCTAGGGCATTATCAATTTCTAGGTTTCCAAGTTCTTGAATGGAGCATTTGAAATGAGAGCGGATATCATTAATAAGAAGTACCTTTGTAGGGATTTGAGATTGAGCACCGTTAAGGTCCAGTGATTCTACAATAGCTGGTGCCAATTTGAAGTTCGGCGCCTTCCATTCTTCTCCTTTAACCAGCATTTTTGAATGTTTATTGGTCTTGCAGCTACCACTTTCGGATGGCATTGCTACTCGGTAGGTGTAGAAGAATTCTTAACTGATTCTTTCTCCCTTTTGAAAAATTTTCTCGAGAATGTTTTAAGCTCGCTTTGAAATTGTAGAAGATAACTTAGCTCTTTTTTCGCAGTAGAAATTAAGATCAAATTTTGCCCCTTTTTGATAACAAATTCACCATAAATGTTTTGGTACGATGGTAGATGAAATGACAGGTTGTCATCCACTATCTCGGTAGATATTATCAACTCGGTGATCGAATGAAAATATTGAAGTACCGACCTAACTCGGTTAGGTCACAAACTAACCTCGCTCGGTTGACACAACTTGGTTAATGAAACTTTGTTGCGTCCGACCGAACTCGGTAAAGTGTTGAACAGACCTAGAATCAAAGTGTATCTAAAATACTAATTTGATCATTCTTCTTCCTTTGTAGCTTCTTAGGAAAAATCTTGAAGGATGCAGTTCCAATATTTCTTATATGAATATTAATTGGAAATGGTGGAGTCACCCATTTCTTGAGTGACATTTCTATCTGACTTATCTTGCTTGGTAGATTTTGGAATCCATTGCTATTTCATTTGCTTTCGAATGTTGTCTACTTTGATTTTCTTCTCATCTTCAATTCTTTTGATATTCATACAATTTTTAGCTATATGACCAAGTTCTGTACATGTATAGCACCTTACAGTAGTGTCCTTCTTCCTTAGGTGATGTCTAGCACAATTTGTGCCAGTATGTCCATATTCTCCACAATAGTGACATCTACACCAGGTGTTGTAGTCCCATCCGAATATAGCTTTGACAAGTTGTTCAACTGGATTGAATGATTTGGATTTGCACTGGAATGCCTTATGACCATGCTTTTTGCATTTGTGACAATTTCCCTCAAATTTTGGTTTTTCTTTACACTCATTTGCCTTGTGACCATGCTGATTGTAGTTGAAGCATTTACCATTGAATTTTGCTTTCCCATTGCTCTAGAATTTGTTTGATGTATGACCTAACTTGCCATAGTGATTACAAGTGAGTCTTTTATTCCTTTGTTCACCTTGTTTGGACGATTCACCAGCTTCCTTGTATCCAAGACCAGCTTTGCCTGTTTGTCTGTGAAGATTCTGCTCGTTTAATTGATTCACATCTGCCTGAGATTTCATCATCCTTTCATTGACTTTCCTTTCAGAGATTAGGTCATTTTCCAAGCTTTCATTGATTTGTCTCTTAGATCTTAAGTCACTCTGTAGACTTTCATTGATTTTCTTTTCAGTGTTTAAATCATTCCTTATTCTTTCATTTTGTGCTCTGAGAATCCTGATTTCTTCATTTGCATTGGAAAGTTGGTCTATAAGATCATCATGCTGATGAGATTGATTGTAGATTTCATGAATTCTATTGTCCAGTTCTTCTTGTGCTTTTTTTCTTTGATCCAAAACTTCACATAGCCTGATTGACTATATTTCTTGTTCTCTCTTAAGCTTTCTTACCTCTTCTTGCAGAGATCCATTCTTTCCTAGAAGTTCTTTGATTGCTTTGTCAGCTTCTTCTGAATTGCTTGATGGTAACAAATCTTCAATCCTTTCTTCAACATAAAGATGGTCATTCATTTGTTTTGCAAGTTCCTTTCTTCTTTTTAGGGATTGAGAAAGATGTTCCTTTGCTTATTTTAGTTGAACCATGGCCATTTCTAGATCTAAATTTTCATTTTCTATAACTTTCTCCAGTCTGAATATCTCCATTGACTTTGATCTTTGCTCAAGCTGTCAAGCTTTTTCCTGAGAACCAAAAAAGCTCTGATACCAATTGTTGGAAATATTCAATATATAACAGGTTACTGAGAGGGGAGGGGTGAATCAGTAACAATACACCTTTTAATCAATTCAACATAAACCAGTAAAGTATTCATTCACCTAATCTACAGCATGTAAGAGATAAATAAACATCCAAAACATATATACACAAAGATTTTGGTAACCCAGAAACATTCCAAAATAGAAAGTAAAACTGGGGTGGGGATGAAACCCACAAATCTTCTTTACTGCAGTAGGAAGTTAGCCGGTTAAGGCATACAATGATCACTTCTGGTGATCTGCCCTATTAAGAGCATGAAGGATTGCTAGATCCACCTTGTTAAAGGATTTGAAACACACTTTATAAGTATGCACTCTGTTAGGAGATTTTATACAAAGACTATTAAGTCTACCTGGTTAGAGGATTTAGAAGATGATTCACCTGTTAGGATGAACCAATCAGATCTATATATGACTTGATTAGATCTTTTACAATTGATCACCTCTTGTGATTGATGAAGTCTTTGCTGCACCTTGTAGACCTTGCTAATATACTGTTCTGCTGCTATACTCGCATCACACATCCTTTCATTGTTATTATTATTATTGTTGTTGTCTCCTTTTTACAAAATGTAAAGCATTATTTATACCATTCCAGTAATAATAGATGTAAGGTCGGCTGAACACAAGTAAACAAAATACAACCGAGTTGGCCAAATGGTAAAATAAACTCAGGTTCTTCAGACGGACATGATGACCTTCTGATACACGACAACCACCACATTACATGGCATTTTCATGCACTAGGTAGAGGTAGGGGCGCAGTTCATACTAGTCATACAACGTTGCTTGGAACTCGGTAACCATTGGTGACTCGGTAGATATAGGGTCACTCGGCAGAAACTAACTTCTTTGCTTACCAACTGAGCTTGGTTAATGTTGAGTCCTTCTTTACTCGGTTAATACTACTTCTGTCTTCACTCGGTTTACTCGGTTAACACTGCTTCCATCTTCACTCGGTTAACACTAAGTTCTCAATTAACTGACTGAACTCGGTTAATACTGAGTTCTATGTTAACCGACTAAACTTGGTTAATACTGAGTCCATCTGCTCGGTTTGAACTATTTTCACCGATGCTTAGTTTGAACTGAGTCTTCAACACTCGGTTTGAACTATGTCTTCGATGCTCGGTTTGGACTGTGAGAAAAGTGTTGTCACTAATGGCAAATAACTTTATGCCAACAGACACTACTCCACCTAATCACATTTCCAATACAAAGCCATCAGAGTTAAGCCCCTTCAAAGTTATAAACCATCCTCTGTTAAAGCCATCCAAGGAATTTTATGAAATCCAAATTACATTTCTATCCTACTAAAACATATAATCACATACTTCAACGATCGTGCATAAACTAAGTCCTTATCAATAACTTTAGCGATTACTCAAACAATTATCCACCATAACGCATCTCTATTAAAGCAGTATTAATAAGTGAATTAGATGTCACCCTAGAAGTGCTCAAATGGGCATAGAACTAAGATAAATACCTGCTAAACAGTATGTATCAATACAAAATTTAAACCTTGCAATCAATGTGTTGATATTTTTTATTGCTTTACCATTTGAAGCCCTATATATAGAAATGACCCATCTTAGAACTAGTGTGTTGGTCTCTTTCAATCATTAGGGTAAATAAACTAATTAACAAGTGCAGAGCATAATTTGAAGACAAGAGAAAGGAATTTTGACAATGCATAAAATTTGTAAAATTAATATAGTTGAGAATATTTCCATGAAAGAAAATAATGGGTAAACCAAATATTTAGAAGATATGCATACAATGCTTCAAAGCTCTTAACCCCCATGGGTATCCAAATCCAAAACACTTTAAAGAGGTGAAATTAATAACCAGACATCTTGTATTTCATATGGTGTATATACATGATATAACTGAGATTATAATGCTATTCAGCTAAGACTACACTCTTCTTACATCTGAGATTAAAATTCATATAGAGGGATATCATAACCTATAATTCATTACATATACTTGGCATATACACATCGATACATATGAAGTCTAAATATAGCCATATTACTAACCCTGTCACAAAAACAAAGCAAAATTCCTAATAGGATACTAGTGGTGACAAATTACTTCTAATACACCATAATAACTTCAGAGATATCATTGGGGTTCTTGACACGAAAGTTTGGAGGAAATTCGAAGTCAGATTTAGCCCTATTTCTTTTCTTTGTGTTTGGTGTGTAGAAATTTAGGACATCAAGGTCGTCAAAGACCACTCCTGACTAGATATATGCATTGAACAGATTGAGGTATATTGTAATTCAATTCTTTCTTTCATCTGTGATAATTCCTCTCCATCAAAGTAGAAACTGAATGCTCTCCTCCTTATTGGGCCATTCATGGTAAAAGGCATAGTTATCATGGATTACTAGTGAAGGGCATCAAAAAGCTATTCCTAATTCAGGAGACCCCAAAAAGGTTCATATATTTCTCTGGCAAGGGGATATGGATCTTGTCATCTATACTATGAATTTATTTCTCTAGACCCTTCCTTCATACTAGATCAAATATGTCTTGACATAGCCTAATAATGTCACCTGCCTCAACCTTTCCTCTTGCCATGCAACCAATGAAGGAGCCTATGATATCACTGTTAGTCCTCCACATATACTCATATTCAAAAACCCCTTCCCCAATGGCTCTCCTAATGGAAATCCTAGACATATCATCCACTAGATAGAGAAGCCTATTCCATATCTCTTGTTTAACACTTCTGAAGAATGCCATTGTTCAATTTTTGGTTGTATGAAAGACACTAATATTCGACTCCATATTCGAGAAAGGGTATAATCGAGTGATAGCAATGGAAGGTGACATTTAAGAAAAGAAAAATGCATAAGAAGGTCCTTGAAACCTAATGAGCTATGATGTCACAATAATTATTTAAACATGAGCTAGCCTCCACTAAAACATGATGATATGATCACTAGAAAGGCTAAAACCAGCCTAATAGAAAGATGTGATAAAGTATCCCTTACCACTATATGATGAGAGATTGGATAGAGGAATGATTAAACTATCCCTACTAGAGATAAAATAAAATCTAATACTAAAAAACCCCAGCAACTACCAACATAAGAGAATACATAATCAAAATAAAGGAATAATATAGGAAGATGTATGTTTATAAGGATATATATATATATATAGGAATGAATAGATATATTAGTATGCAAAATATATGTAAATGAAAATATATATATATATATATATATATATATATATATATATATATATATTCATAAGGCATTTTTAAAAATTAAATATTTATTAATAAGAATGTAACTAGAGGACCACAGTTGGCCTTAGTTATTCCAAAATAGATGATATATCTGCAAATGTATCTAGAAGAGAAAGCACTTCTTCTAACTTAGAATTAAGAAACATATTAGGAGTGTATCATTTTCTAATTGCATTTAAGATTATTTGAGAGTCTCCTTCTATGATAATTTTAGATAAACTTAACTTACGGCACAACTGAAGTCCTTAGTACAAAGCCTCTAATTATACTAGATTGTTGGAGATTGGTTGAACAGACATGGCTTGTTTGGCTACCCAATGACCTAAATAATCATTAATGATGCTTCCACTACCTATTGTACCTAGGTTAGCTCTGCTTGCACCATCAAAGTTGAGTTTGGTCCATCCTTTTGGCAAAGGACCCCATTTACAATTTTCCCTTGCCTCCTTACTAGTCTTTACATAGAATAAAGGAGGATTAATCAAGTTAGACAAGTTCTTCTTCATTTGCCCATCCCAAATAGAGAAGGCACCTTCTTCTTGCTGAGTATTCCTAAGATGCAAGTTGGTTGTTTCCACTATGTTGGCTTCCATTTTAGTAATTAACTCTTTAGGATTCAATTCTAAGTTACAAAAAATACATCTATTCCTTTCTTTCTAGATTTCACATGCCAAGATGGAAGAGCAGATGTTCCATAATTTATTATATACACATTTAGTTAGGTTGGTAGGCCATCCCTTGAGGAGATCAAGAAAAGATTTCAGGGAAGGCGTTGACCACCCCAACATGAGCCTGAGCCATTACCAATATCTTTGGGAATAAGAAAAATTAAACAAAATATGGTACATATCTTTGCTATATTTTTTTACATAAAACACATCTAGATGGACCATGAAAGCCCATTTTAAGTAATCTATCCATGGTTAGAATTCTATTTTGGTAAGCCAACCATAGAAAAAATCTAGCTTTTGGAAGACATGAAGAGTCCCAATAGAGTTTAAGCAAAATGTCTAGTTTGTCCCATTTTTTGGAATTTAGAAGAGCCCTATATCCATTTTTCACACTATATTTCCCATCATTAGAGGCTGCCCAAATAATTCCATCTTTCTTCTCTAATGGCTAAATCCTCCAATCTGCTAATATTGTATCATAATCTTTAATCGTCTCAACATCCACATCCAAATCATCCAGTGATTTCCACACCCATTTAGATTCACCTTCTACATGAACCATGGTCTTGTAGTCATGGACTTTATTTCCCCATAAATTAATTAGTTTTTCTTTGAAATCCTTAGGGACAAAGCTATGTAACAAAGGTGGGTGTCCATCCCAAGAATCCTCCCAAAAGAGGGCCTCATCACCCTTGCCTACATCCCAAGTCAAATACTTACAAACCAAGTGATGACATTTCATCATGAAGTTCCAACTTTGAGAGCCTCTATTTTTCATTCTAAAAATTAAAAGGGGGTCCTCTGCATTAAGATATTTATTGTATAGGATCTTGGCCCATTTTTTATTTCTTTCCTTATAAAGGCACCAGATAAGTTTCGCACCTAGTGCTTCATTCTGCCATTGTAAATTCTTGATCCCTAGCCCACCCAAATCCTTAGGTTTATAGATGTTTTCCCATTTGATTAGAGCAAATTTTTTATCTTCTTCACAATCCTTCCAAAGAAAATTTCAAATTTTAGATTCGAATATGGGGAGGTTCTGCTAGGATAAAGAGAGACAAGATAGAGGGAAGGTAGGAATGGCTAATAAGACTGATCTAATCTTGGTACTTTTTCCTGCCTTTGTCAGCCATTTATCCTAACAACTACTAAGCTTTGAATCCATTTTTCTAAGGTATTGCACCATACCTTACTTGATTTTGATCATTTTTCTAAGGAAATGCCCAAATACTTACAAGGAAACAAACCTTTTTTGTATCCCATGATCTTTCTTATTTTTTGTTCTATATCAAGTCTAGTATTTATAAAATAAATTTCAAATTTGAACTCATTTACTTTCTGTCTTGAGGCTTCCATAAAAACTTTAATGATGGTTTTAAGGCCAAGCACCTCTCCAACTGTGCTTTTTGCGGGTAGGATTGTATCATGTGCACATTGTTGATGAGTAATGTTGGGCATAATTTTGGTAACCATAATGCTTACGATCTTTTGATTTTTGTGCACATTAGCCACTGCTCTCCCAAATGCGTCTGCCATGTTGATGTAAAGTGATGGTGATAATGGGTCTCCTTGTCTGATACCCCTTGATATATCAAAGAAACCTTCAGGCACTATGTTAATAAGAATTGAGATTTTGGATGTACACATGAATTTATAAATGAGATTGATCGATTGATTAGAGAATCCAAAGGCTTCTAGAACCTTACAAAGAAACCTCAAATCTACCATGTCATATGCTTGTTGAATGCCCAATTTCATAAGCATACATGCCTCTTTATTCATATAAAACAAATGTATTGTCTCTTCAATGGTTATGATTCCATCAAGAATGGATCTACCTAGTACAAATCCTATTTGTTCCTCTTATACTATTTTAGGGAAAATACCCTTATGTCTATTAGTTGAGATCTTGGAAAAAACTTTGTATACAATGTTACAAAGAGTAATCGGATCTCCTTGGGTCTCAAGTTTTGATTTCTTTGAATTAAGGTGAGAAAGGAATAATTGAGTTCTAAAAGAAGAGCACCTCCATTTCTTGAAGCTTCAATTGCTTTCCTAGATATATACCTATAATATCCCAACATTTTTGAAAAAAGAATGCCTAAAAGCCATCTACGCCAAGGGATTTATCTAGACTCCTGTCAAAGATGACCTTCCTCACCTCTTCCAAGGTGATAGGTTTATTAAGAACCTTATTATCTTCAATTGTGACAATTTTAGTAATGACTTTGAGAAGATTATCTTGCACTATTCTATTTGATCCCTCATAATTATTTAAGATTTTCTAAAAGTACTCTACGAAAGTATCCATAATATCACTTGGTTTATCAGTTAGGCTGCCCAAGTTACTTTTGATACATGTTATTCTATTCTTTGATTTGTTGTATAAAGTGGAGTTATGGAAGAATTTAATATTCTGGTCCCCTTCTTCTAACCATCTTTCTCTAGAATTTTGTCTCCAAAAACTTTCTTCTTTGGATAATATATCCTTTTTCCTTGCTAATAATTCTTTTTCTAATAAATAGCTATCATTGTTCATACCATTCCTAATAATATATAAGTTTAAGTCCTTTAGTTGCTTTCCTAAATTTAATTTTTCTTTAAAGATGTTATTGAAATGTTCCTTATTCCATCTGAGGATTCTATCTTTAAGCATCTTCATTTTGGCAACAAAAATGAACATCTTTGAGCCCTCAAAGTTGTCTTGAACAAACCAATCTTTAATTTTATTGATGAAGTTGGGGTCTGAAAACCACATTTTCTCACATTCAAATGAGTTCCTAACAGGTTTATGTGACTCAAAAAATTCAAAACTGACCTAAAAATGATTAGACCCAGCAATTGGCATCATAGAGGATTGAAAATTTAGATTTTTGACATCCAAGTCACCTTTAATCAAGAACCTATCCAATTTCTCAGCAATGTAAGAAAAATCCTTCCTCCTATTATTCCATGTGAAGGTCCCATTA
This sequence comes from Cupressus sempervirens, assembly GCA_028749045.1. Lineage (NCBI taxonomy): Eukaryota > Viridiplantae > Streptophyta > Pinopsida > Cupressales > Cupressaceae > Cupressus > Cupressus sempervirens. The sequence continues at coordinate 669,797,690 of CM053786.1, read as the reverse complement.
CTGATAGGAATATCAATCATGTTATGAGATTCACACCATTCTTTGAAGTCTTTTGATGCTTGAGATAAATGTAGATTTCCACATACTTTTTTATTAATATCTATAATTGTGTTAAAATCTCCTCCTAATAAAAATAGGTTGCCCTTGAGATTCTTCATAAAGAGACTAATATCTTCCCAAACTAATTTTTTACTGAGATTGCTAATTGGACCATAAACATTGACTAGGCTAAACTTAAGATCTAATTTTAAACTCTGGAGACTACCACTAATCCAATAATTACTAATGTTAAGAATGTTTATGGAAACCTTCTTGGGGTTCCAAAAGATTCCTATAACCCTTGAAGCTCCTAATGATTCTTGAAAAATAGAATTCCAAAGACCTAGCATTTTATCTAATTTAAATCCTTCTACTTTATTTAATTTGGTTTCCTGAATTAACACAATATTAGATTCAAATGATTTAAGGTTATGTTATAATAACCTTTTTTTGGTAGGGGCATTAAGACCCCTAGCATTCTAGGTGATGATCTTCATACCTCCTTAGGAAGACACTTCTCCTTCCCAATGTTAAATAGTTGGTCTACCTTTTATTTTTCTCTATTGTGCCCATCTGCTTCCTTTAGTTCCTTGAATGATCTTCTTCCTCTTTTGGCTTTTAATTTGCCACAAATTGGTGAATCAAGACCTTTTTGATTCATATGAATCCCAAGCTAGTCTAAACTGTTGGATACAATTGTTCAATTTTGTGTTATCTTTGATGTTACACATATGTCATATTAGTTATCAGTCAGAGTCTACTGAGCTCAATTGGTTAGCAAGGAAAAGATAGAGTCTACCAAGCTTTCAAGGTTAGCAAAGGAAATTCAGTGTCTACTAAGCTTACTCAGTCATCAAAGGAAAATATGGTAGAGAACAGTTCTTACTGAGCTCTCATGGTCAATGAAGGAGACACAATTCTTACCGAGTTCACTTGGTAGCCAAAGGATTTTGTAAAATTTGTAGTATTAACTGAGTTGAGATGATTAGCTTAGAAATTTTTTTCTAGAGTAGTGTTTACCGAGCAAGGTCAGCCAATGAAGGATTTAATTATTTTGGGAAACAAAGTTTTTTTTTTTAATATAATATTTGTAGCTCACTGATGTATGGTTTATTGATAAATGTAACTTGTAATTGAGCCGATTTGACAATTTTTAATGTTAAATAAAAGGTCAAGTTGTGGATTCCAATTGTAAGTAACGAATATGCAATGATCTAATTGTGTGAAGAGGCAGTGTAAGTGAATTTTGAACAAGGGACAGATATCCTTGAGGAGAAGTAGAGTTGTATTTGATCAGCAAGGATCTATTGAAGGAAAGCAGAGATCTATATTAGCAAAGTTCAGTTGCATCTCATTCAGGTCACTTATTGTTACTTTCTCACCATTGTAACAATATTTCCTAAATCTCTTAATAGAGTTGGTTCAACAGCCATTTTGAAAATCCTCTAACAAGGTGGATAGTTTAGTTGAATTGTTTTAAAGACCTCTGGCAAGGCCACTCCTAGCAGGGTGATTAAATCCTCTAACAAGGTCACACCTAAAAATGTGTTTTGTAACCTTTAATAGGGTTGGCTCCTAACAGGGATCACTTCAGAAGAGTGAAAATTGGTAGCTAGTTACTTGGTGGTTTTTTCCATATTGGGTTTCCACATTAAATCTGGCGTCTCTTGTGTTCATGTTATTTACTTTTACAAGCATGTTAATAATTGTGAATGCTTACAGATTAGTATCAAGTTAATCTATCAAGTGATAGCAGTAAGTAACTTGTTTGACATCTAAGGAATCTATGGATTTATTTTTGTGGTAACTAATTTACCCCCCTCCTCAGTTACTCCATCTTTAATTCTAACAATTGGTATCAGAGCTTTTGGTGCTTGTAGGAAAAGATTTTAAGGATCTAAGCTAAAAATAAGGATGTCTTACAAGAGGAAAATTCCACGACTTAACAGGGACAAATTCTCAGCATGGTAGGGATTGATGAGACTTTATCTACCTTTCATTGGATATGCAAGACTAAACTATCTAGATGAAGCATATGTAGAACCTACTGGCACATTATCTATCAATGATATTGCTGAAAAGAAGACTCACAACAACATGATGATAGATATTGCATCTACCCTAAGTTATGAAGAATTTGATGATATCAAGGATTAAAAAATTTATTTTCCAATGTGGAACAAGCTAAAGAAAATTTATGGAGGAGATGATAATGTGAGAAGGGCCAAAGTAGAAAGTTTAAGAGGTTAATTTGATTAGATGAGGATGAGAGAGGATGAAAAACATAGCGAAATATGTCGAAAGAGTTAAAGCAAGTTTTAGTGCAATCGAAGCATTTGGAGGAGATATCAATAAGGAAACAGTTATAAGTAAAGTTCTTAGAACACTACTCCTCATTTATGCAATCAGAGTTTTTGCAATTCAAGAAAGAAGATGTGAAGCAAATCATAATATAAATTTAGAGGCCATAGTTGGAATATTAACTACATTCAATCTAGATAACTATGATAATTATGTTCTAGTTGCCAAGAACATTGAATCAACATTCGAAGCCAAGATTTCACTCAAGGAGAAAGGCAAGAAGATAAATGATCCTCGGTTAGATAGTGAAGAAGAATCAGAATAGAGTTCTGATAGTGATCTTGAGGTGGTTGAAGCTCTACTACCAAAGAAATATTCAAGAGGCAAAGGGGAAAAAAAAGGTAAGGTTCGTCTAATCTATTTTTATTGTGAAGAAATTGGACATATTGTTGCTAGGTGCCCAAATAAGCAGAACAAGGATGAGAAGAAAGGTCACAAGTGCAATGGCAAGAAAGACTTCAAATCATTCAAGGAAAAAGGTAAGAAAACATGTTTCATGGTTAAGGATTCTAATGATTCTAATGATGGAGAAGAAGATGAAATTGTTTACATTGCTGTAAAGGATGAATCTGATAATGATGAGGAAATGGCACTCATTTCTCATGTGAGCAAAAATGGTACATGGATTATAGATAGTGGTTGTTCTCATAACATGACTGGTGATAAAACTAAGTTTGAACATTTTGAAGACTATAATGGTGGCAGTGTGAGGTTTGGTAATAATGAACCTTGTTGCATAAAAGGAAAAGGAAGAATCTCACTAGCCAAAGAACTTGTATGTGATAATGCATATTGGGTAGAAGGAATAAAACACAATTTGTTGAGTGTGCTATAGCTACTCAATAATGGATTCAAAGTGGAATTCATGCATGGAAAAGAAAGACTGCTGGATGGCAAACAAAAACTGATTGGATCGGGCACTCAAGCAAAAGGTAACTTGTTTTATTTTAAACTTGGTGAATGTTCATGTTTTATTGCTCAAGTTGAAGAAAGTTGGTTATGGTATAGGAGGTTGTGTCATATGAACTTTGATAACTTGGTGAAAGTAAGTAAATTTAGGAAAGTAACAGGCATTCCTAACATAAAGAAACTTGAGGTTGGTCTATGCAAGAATTGTCAAATTGGCAAGATGGGAAAGACTAGCTTTAAAAGTAAGAACTATTAGTTTGAAGAAGTTTTAGAAATTCTGCATGCTAATTTGTGCGGACCTAATGGAATTGAAAGTTATACTGGTGAAAATTCCTTCATTCCTTTTGTTGATGATTACTCAAGAATGATGACTATCATGTACCTAAGAGAGAAATTAGAAGCATTTGAGAAGTTCAAATGGTATTTGGCCAGAGTAGAAAAGGAAACAAGCAAAAGACTAAAATGCTTGAGGTTAGATAGAGGTAGTGAATTCAATTCACGTGAGTTCGATAACTTTTGCATTGAAAGGGGAATCAAAAGGTAGGTCTCAACACCTAGAACTCCTGAACAAAAAAAAATAGCTCAAAGAAGGAATAGATCTATCATGGAAAATGCAAGAATGTTAATGATTGAGAAGGGCATTGCTATCAAATACTAGAAGGAAGCTATCAGCACTGCAGTTCATACCTTGAACTTAGTACAGCTAAAGAAGGACTCATTCAAAACCCTCTAGGAGTTTCGGTATGCCTACAAACCCAATGTAAGTTACCTAAAAGTATTTGGAAGAAAATGTTACATTTTGAAAGAATCTAGAAAAGGTAAATTTGATGTGAAGGGTGATGAAGGAATATTTTTTGGATATTCTTGCAATAGTAAAGCATATAGATGTTTGAATTTGTCCACTCACAAAGTCATAGAAAGTGCACATGTGAAAGTTGATGAGTTTGCAGAAAGAACTAAAGAAGAAAGCAAAAGGGAACCAGAAGACTACAGGAGATTTTTTTTTTATTGAACCTGATACAGTGCTAGGTACACCTGTTAATCAGAAATCTTCTACTCTAGAGTCTTCTATAATTGAGTTGCGAGAAGTTCAAATCAAGCTAATGCTTACCTAGTTGCAAGGACCCGAGTTGCAAATAGAAGCTACTAAAATATAAAAATGCAAGTCATTCAAAAGGCAAGGAACCTGTGCTTGCGAAGTATGTTAGGAGACATCATGCACCAGATCATATCATTGGAGATAAATCTGAAGGAACTATGACAAGAAGTAAGTTGAAAGGTACTTGTTTACTTGCTGAATTTGAACTTGGAAGAGTCAAAGAGGCATTAGAAAATGAAGGTTAGATTGAGGCTATGAATTAAGAGATAGAGTAGATAGAGAAAAACAAAACATGGACTCTTGTACCAAAGCCTAAAGACAAAAATGTGATTGGAACTAAGTGGGTATTCAAAAATAAGCTAAATGAAGATGGTAAGATGTCAAGAAACAAAGCTAGATTAGTATACAAAGGATACTCTCAAGAAGAAGGTATAGACCATGGAGAAAGTTTTTCTCCTATTCCAAGATTGGAAGGTTTCAAAACCTTACTTGTATATCTTGCATACAAAGGATTCAAAGTATATAAGATGGATGTCAAGTCAGTATTTTTCTATGGTATACTGGATGAAGAGGTTTACGTTGAATAGCCTGAACGTTTTGTTGATTCAGACAAGAAGGACATGGTCTGCAAATTCCATAAAGCATTGTATGGTCTGAAATAAGCCCCTAGAGCATGGTATAAGAGATTACATAACTATCTTATTCAGATTGGTTTTCAAAGAACTAATGATAATAGTAGCTTGTATATCAAGGAAGGACCAGATAATAAAATTATTTTGGCAGAAATATTTGTAGATGATAATTTGTTTACAGGAAATGATGATCTTTGCAATGAATTTTCAAAACAAATGAACAAGGAATTTGAAATGTCAATGTTTGGTGAGATCAAATTCTTTGTTAGTCTTCAAATTCAATAGAATAAGAATGCTATTTACATCACTCAATCAAAATATATCAACGAGATAATAAAAATGTTTGATATGGAAGACTGCATACTAGTTGGGACTCCAATGTGTACTAGATTAAAACTTACAAAAGATGATGAATTAAAGGAAGTGGATCAGACATTGTATAGATCTATGATTGGAAATTTGCAGTGTGTAGTGCATACAAGACCACTCACTTCCCTTCTAATAGGAATTGTAGCAAGATTTCTAGCAAAACAAAGAGAAAATCACATGATGACAATCAAAAGGATCATGAGATATTTGAAAGGCACTGCAGATTATGGATTATGGTATAAAATTGGAGGAAATCTGGATTTAAAAGTGTTTACTAATGCAGATTGGGTAGGAAATATTGATGATAGAAAGAGTACAAGTGGAGGAGCTTTCTTTCTTGGAAAGAGGTTGGTTTCTTGGACAAGGAAAAAGAAAAATTATATTTCCTAGCCCACAATAGAGGTAGAATATGTTGCAACAACAATAAACTATTCAAACACTGTTTGGTTTAAACAATTATTAGAAGGCATGAAGGTAGAGATTAATGAACTAGTTGTCATGTTTTGTGACAATACAAGTGCAATTAATATATCCAAAAATACAGTGATGCATTCAAAAACCAAGTACATTGCTATACAGTATCACTTTGTCAGAGAATTGGTGCAAGATAAGGAGATTAGATTGGAATATATCCATACAAAGGAACAAATTGCTGACATATTCAAAAAGCCTTAATGTAAGGATGCATTATTGTATCTAAGAGGTAATTTAGGAGTCATTCCCCCATATGAAGCTCACAAAAATAAAATTCTAGTGATGCATGAATAGGAATAGAATTGAAGATCTATCAGTTGATGCAGCAAAGTAATGAAGACATTGCATATGAATCAGTACTTAAGGTACATTGGAATTCATTTGAGTTGTGATGTATTTGTCATGTGTTTTCAAAGGGGGAGAGTTTACTCTCATATCTTTTTGAAATTTTCAAGAAGAAAAGAGAGTTTATGCAAGAGGGAGAGATCCCTATGAAAGAGAGAGATTTCTATATTTAAGGAGTTTTGTGGAATGAAATATAAAAGGGAGAAGCATTATGTCAGAAAAGACTTGTTTTCAAATTTCATTCTACTATGACATGTTGTGTTGCCATCAATTTCGAAGAGGGAGATTGTTGGATATTAATTGTTCAATTGTCTATTTTCTTTGATGTTACACAAATGTCATATCAGTTATCAATCAGAGTCTACCAAGCTCAATTGGTTAACAAAACAAAAGACAAAGTCTACCAAGCTTTCAAGGTTAGCAAAGGAAATTCAGTGTCTACTAAGCTTACTATGTCATTAAAGGAAAATATGGCAGAGAATAGTTCTTACCAAGCTCTCATGGTCAATGAAGGAGATCCAGTTCTCACCAAGTTCACTCGCTAGCCAAAAGATTTTGCAGAATTTGCGGTACTAACCAAGTTGAGATGATTAGCTCAAAAAATTATTTCTAGAGAAGTGTTTACTGAGTAGGGTCGGTCAATGAAGGATTTCATTAGTTTGGGAAATAAAGTTTATTTGTTAAATATAATATTTGTAGCCCACTAATGTATGGTTTATTGATAAATGTAACTTGTAATTGAGCTGACTTGACAATTTGTAATGTATAAATAAAAGGTCAATTTGTGGATTCTAATTGTAAATAATGAGTATGCAATGAGCTGATTGCGTGAAGAGGCAGTGTAAGAAAATTTTGAAGAAGGATCATATATGCTTGAGGAGAAGCAGAGGTGTATTTGATCAGCGAGGATCTATTGAAGAAAAGCAGAGATCTATATCAACAAAGTTTAGTTGCATCTCATTCAAGTCACTCATTGTTACTTTCTTACCATTGTAACAACATTTCCTAAATCTCTTAATAGAGTTGGTTTAACAGCCATTTTGAAAATCCTCTAACAAGGTGGATAGTTCAGTTGAATTGTTCTAAAGACCTCTTGCAAGGCCACTCCTAGTAGGGTGATTAAATCCTCTAATAGGGTCACACCTAATAGTGTGTTTTGTAACCTTTAACAGGGTTGGCTCCTAACAGAGCTCACTTCAAAAGGGTGAAAATCGGTAACTAGTTACTTGGTGGGTTTTCCCATATTGGGTTTCCATGTTAAATCTGGTGTCTCTTGTATCCATGTTATTTACTTTTGCATGCATGTTAAAAATTGTGAATGCTTAAAGATAGTAACAAGTTAATCTACCGAGTGACTACAGTAAGTAACTTGTTTGACATCTAAGGGATTTGTGGATTTATTTTTGTGGTAACTGATTCACCACCCCTCTTAGTTACTCCATCTTTAATTCCAACATAAACTAGATTCCACCTTCTGTACAAAATCAATTTTATCACAAGTGTTCTTATAAGCCTCTTCATCTTCGAGTTCTCTCAATATCTATTTTATGAGACTAGAATGTTTCCCTTGATCTAACTCTGAGCCTTCTTTGAAATCATTGCTCATATCTTTGTCATTTTGTTCCACAACTACTCCTTGCTCTTTCATCTAAGATTGGTTTATGTTATTATCATCATTCTCAATGTTTATGAGATCTTTTATTAGATCTTCACCGGTATAATTGTTCCCTCCTAATTTGAGGTTTCTTTGAATTAACTCTTGCTTTTGAGTATTAGTGGTTTCATCAATATTCTTAAAGTAAAAAACTTGAACTAATTCATCAATTAACTGATTGATCCTATCTTCTTTTGGTTTTGAAATGCTCATATTCTCCATTACTGGGTCCAAGATACTATTCCTTTCCAAGAAATCATGAAATTCCTCTAATGGAAAGTTCTCTACATTCTTTGAATCCAATTCTATGTCTTTTTGGCTGCTGATTGGGGTAAATGGTGAATTTATTGCAGCACCTGGAGTTTACTAAAACTTGTATAAGCTATTAGTAATCGGGGTTACCAAATTATCCTAATGCTTCTATGGCTGACAAGGCTCCATTTAGTTTTTATCCTTTTGTATTTTATGTTCCTCTTCATTATTCTCATCTAAATCAAATAGCAATGAGTTCTCTATATCCTCAATATTACCTTTCTTAATTTCCCATATATCCTCTGCTTACTGAACTTCATGATTCACTCTGAGTTTGATGTCTTCACTTTTGTGACTTAGCTTAATCTCCGTGTCCTTATCATTAGGTAGGAACTCTATCTCCTTAAAATGTACTATGCTGGTATTGGAATTTTGTTTTTCTTTTTGTTTGTGTATCAACAGTTCCTGCAGATGCTATGATTCTATGTCTTCATTGTTTTCCGTGACTCTACCCTTTTCTGCTATCTTGCTATGTCCCCTACTATTTTTTGATGACTTCTTCTTTCCTCTTGATTTTTGTTTCTTGCTAGAATTGAGATCATTTGAAATTTCTTTTTCTCCTTATGATCAGCCACTATGACTAATTTGATCTTAACTTTGTCTAATAGGGAATCCTCTATCCATCTACTAGCTATCCCTTCTTACAAAAAAGCTCTTTCTAAAACTCAAACTCCTTATAGGAAGTTACCTATATGTTCTGATCTATATATCTCTGTTGACTTCTTTTCTTCAAGATTCTTAACCAAGGAAATTTACTATTGAAATCTAAAGTGAGTGGTAGAGTCTTGAATCTAATTTTGTTGGTGCTATCTAATATTATAATCTTTGTTATTTTGCCCTCATAGATTTGCATTTTCAGATCATAACTAACTTTGTTAGTTTTAAATTCCCTCTATGTCTAAGTTGACTCATTAAACTTGGTTTTGATGATCATTTTAACATTGTTATAGTACTAAAAGGAGGAATCAATGCCAATAAGTTCTCCTAGAGCTGATCCTATAGATGTAATAGTTTCTATTTGTAGAAGCTTTGAAATTAAAGACTAAATATTAAACCACATTGGGATCATAATGTCTAGTTCTTCTACTCTAAAATCATGGGATCATTCTACAAATTTAACCACATGACCTTTAAAGAAGAACTCAGACACTGATGTAGATTCTTCCTTAATAGAATCATCTATGCATTGTAAATATAGAATCCTATTTGAAAAGTGAGAAACACTTACCTGATCATCCCAAATTTCTTCTAGCCACTTAGAGAGAAGGGGGATATCTTTCTGAGGACTATTCCAAACTGCAAAAATTCCTCCCTTTTGACATTCAATCCAAGTCTCTTCGACTTCCTTATTGGAGATGATTATAGAATTATTTAAGGGTTTTTCCAGAGACTATGAACCATGTAGATTTTTAGGATTTGGTGGAGAAGATGCATGTGTAATTGCTAGATGACTATGAGGAGGGATGTATGGATTCAGAGCAAGGGTATCAAATGAAGGAATATTCCTAGACTTGTTTGAATGAGGTGAGTTGAATGGTGGATGAAATACTAAATCTATTGTATTTTGGATAATACTACAAATTTGAGAATGGGCATATTTGGTTAAATTGAAAACCCTAAATTGATTATCTAGATTATTAATGGTGACGATCATATGTGGTCTAGGGTTACCTGATAGACATGAAAAAGGAGGAATTTTGATTGCGGATCTCTTCCCTTTATCTATCTTTCGCATCAAACATGCCCCGTGATGCCTTTGATGACTTTGATGGTTTCCTTTGAATTTCTCCAAGGCAGAGAAACTATTTGCCATTGTGACTGTGTACTTGTGCGAGTCTTGAGGAGCCAAATTAGACCATGTTCTACTGTGATCCTTTGGAGGAAATTGTGGAGGATTGCTATATGAATAAGGCAACCTAGGCTTCCTACTTCAAAATTTTTGATACAAAGACTGTCCTACTTTTTTTCGCTGCTTTGTAGGATTTTGCCATTTTTTCAAGGTAATATGCTTTTCTTATTTAATAATAATTTATTTAAGAGTTTTATTTTAATAATAAACTCTAAATAAAAAATTATTAATTAAGTTAATAAATATTATATTGAAAGCATTGCATGATTTAATAAGAGAGAGAAAATATTAATTTAGTAAAGTTAATTTTAATTAATTTGCATAAAGCTTGTGCGTGAAATTAAAAAAATAATATAATAAAATAGAAAGTGCTTTTGTGTGATTACACAATCAAAGCCTTAAATTGGGGGAAAACTCTTTATTAGAGATTTTAGAGTTCATTTCTAGATCACTGGGGTTTTGGAGGAGCAATTTTCAAGGAGATTTTCAGAAGAAGGGGGATTATTTGTATGCTCTATGTGTTTTTTGTATTCGCATCAGATTCAAGTAGAATCTTGTGGGTTATTTGCATAGAAATTTTTCATTCTCTGGATTCCCATCTTCTTTGTGTCTAGAAAAATCTATTTTTGAAATTTTAACTTTTGTTGAAACCCTTGTATTGATATTTATTGTTCTTTGTTCTTGAATACATGTGTGAACAAATTAATTAAATTGAAACCCTTGTTGTGAATTTCATTGTCCTTTGTATTGAAATCATTTGTATGTGATTTGTGAATTAGAAACCATCATTTTATTAATTTTGTAATTTGTAATTGGTTGTTTGAAGTCAAGATGGGGTCTGAAAATGGATATTAGAAATTAAATATACAAATTTGATTACTTGTATTGTTTTCCCTATTAGATCAATATCGATAATTTTTTTTTGTTTAAAAAACATGTTACACACACACACACACACACACACACACACACACACACACACACACACACACACACACACACACAAGATGTTGATGTTGCATAGAGACACTAGGGGCCTAGAGTACAATGAGGCTACGAGGGTAACCTTAGAGTTGGCTCATGTGATGACACTTTCCAACTTACATAGTAGATCTCTTGGGTGTCTTTTCTACCTCTTGAATTAGTTGATATTTGTGTTTTGGTAACCTTTGAGATAGTTTTCTTTCAGGTGTTCCTGTAACCTAAACGTTGGTTATGACTTGTGTTTTGATATCTGTATGGGACTTGAGTTCATCGCCTTAACATGGGTGGAGTGGGCCATTTAGGTTCCATGAGGTTGTGTGCTAGTGCATTTTCTTATACCATTGAGATATGATCATTGGATGTCATTGATGGTTGTATTTGTGTAGTTGATCCTTTCTTTTTGCTCTTGTATTTTTGTTGGATGATGATACTCTGTTATATGTATTTGATTATCAGAGATCTTATGAGATGATGTAATATATTTTATGATGTATATTCTTTCAGCCTTTTATACCCTATGACTTGCATAGTGAATGATTGTGCATTCTAATTATTGCCAAGTGACATCCTTTCTAATGGTATATTCTTTAATTGGATTCATACTTGTGATTATTCCATGATGTGGAGTTTGGTTATGTGTTAGATTTAGTATTAATAAAACTTAAATGTGATTCAATGTCACTGAACCTTAAGAGATGTAATCTATTTATGATGGTTACATATGTATGTGAGTTATTGCTTCCACTATATAATCTATTGTTGCTTATTATCTTTACCTTAAAAAAAATGTTTTACAAACTTTAGGTTAACATATTTTGGGTTCCCTAGTGGGGTGTTATACAAACTTAATTTATTTTTCTTAACTAGGTCAAAAAGTTTATAAAATACAAGTCTTACAATTACAAAGGAGATAAATATTTTGAGATTTGATAAATAACTTAATGCTTAAAGTGACTAAATGCTATTGACTCAAATGATTTATGATAAAGATTAATACCTAGTAGCCATTATCAATTTTGATCTCGCACTATAAAAGTTTTTGAAGAACTAACTGGGCTTACAAAGTAGAAGGCAATGATCAAATATGTACTTTATAGTTCAACTATTGTAAAAATGATGTTTCAATTTAATCTAATTAATATTCTATTTTTCTTCACTATTTCTATAATTACAATTCATCACAAAGAATCCTAGGATAGGAAGGTTTTCAAATAATCTTTGATAAGAGTTGGTGTAGTCTTGTGCATTGAATTTAAACCAAAATTATTAAATAAATTTGAAAATTACTACTAAAGTCAATTTTCCTTTTATTAGTTTGAAGGGGGTTTTATTTTTCCAAATAATTCTAGTATGAGTACACACTTAAATTTTTTATCTCATGCCAATAGTGGCATGTTGTGATGGTTAAGTTGTTGCGTTGTTATCCTTGCCATCCAGGTTCAGGTCCCCCATTTATGGCCTCACTGGTTCATAGCTCCAAGTCAAAGCGTTGGTGGTACTAGTGGACGTGTCGCACCAGCGCTACCGGTCACGTTAAAAAGTTTACCAGGCGCATTTAAAAATTTAAAAATAAAAAAAAATTTATCTCATAGTAATGATGTTTTTAATAAAATATTTAACTATATTATAAATATTTATTTGTAATTTGATTAAAATCTTAGTGATATAAATATAGGAATATAACATTTGAGTGTATTGCCAATTATTTTTTTTTCTATTTATTTGTGCACACCTTTTTTTATTTAGATAAAGGATAATTAATGTATTTTAAACAATTAATTTTAAAAATAATTCACAAATAACTCTCATTTTATTCAAAGTCCAGCTCTACTTAATTGATTAAACTATTAAATTGTTTAGAAAAACAAAGATTTAACTATTGAAGTACTTGCCTTGTGAAAAATAAAAGTAATAATTTATTTGATATATTTTCGCAGCATAATAATTAATTTTTATTTGATAAAAAATTTGTTGAATTATTTTTAAATGAAAGTGCAAGTGTAAAAAAAGATATTTACATTTTCCTTTTATATATAGTGTTTTATTTTGTATTTAATATTTTTTTGTTATAATTTATAACTTTCAAAATAAGAGTTAAATTCTACTCAATCAATTAATTATAAAACTAAGAAATTTTTATATCATCTTCTTCAATTCTAACCTTCCTTTATTTTGTTTCTAAGAATTACCTTCTCTTGAACTTTTATTCTAATATAATTTTGGTAAGGAGATGTCTTAAAGTACTCATCTTAGAACTATAGTATCAAAAATTTAACTACCAAAGCTTCCATTAGTTTACTATAAAGAGAAAATCTAAAACATGCTAATGTATAGATGGATTAATTTCACTTGATTTTAACTCTTTATATATTACAGTTTTAAATATGAAATTATTCTTCTTTTGTACATTCACCATAGATCTATATCATGTATGCATGGATGTCGCCACAAGTAATTCAATATATGATGATTAATGGTGTTTAATGGTGAGGATGATGCAATATAGTCAAAATTATATTTTCTTTTAGTTTGCACAATCGAATATATTGATTATGATGCTAATTATACTTTGAAACAAGTATAAGGTGTAACTAATTTATTTAGGGAATGATATACTAACTTTTTATTTAAATGAGTATTATGGAAATTAGCACTATACATAAATGTAAAAAGTGTTTTATAAAATTGGCTAAAAATTTGGAGGGTTCTGGAAAATCCATGTATAAGACCCAAGTCTTTTAGCCAACAACATAGTTCCTCATTAATTTGATAATGTGATTCTTATTTTAAGGGTTTTACAAGTGAACCTAGGGTTTTAAGGGAATTTTGAGGTAATTGCACATCAACCTATATATTGTTGGTTGCATTCATCACATAATGTAAAATAGTACTAATAGTGGTGAAAGTTGTTCATGACTGAATGTAATAATATGATGCTTTTCTTGTTTTCCTTTTTCTTCACAAAGATTGAAATGTTTTAAAATTTTACTATGAAGAGGCAATAGAAATTTTAAATAGATATAATGGATGTGCAAAAAGATTGACCAGGGAGAAGTGTTTAGCCAAGCCTCCACTTTGCTATTAGGAATAAGTCTTTGGACTAAATCTGGATGTAATGGAGGGGCTAGGAATTTTATCTTGAAAAACCCAAGCCACTATAGTTTTTTCTATTTGTACTTTCATTTTATATCTATGAGTTGGATTTTGGAACTTTCCATATTCCATTGCATTAGGACCCTATTATTTTTTAGGAAATAGGAGACTTATTGAAGCACTCACACTGAGGGCCCTAGGTTGTAACTATTTTTTATTGTATTTAAATGCATCACTAATTTAATGGAATTAGGGTAGTAGCCTAGGAAGTTTGTAGAAGCCAAGATTGTTGGAATATTAAATGCAATGGCCATTTGTCCCTGGACCCAAACACCCACCTACCAGCTGACAGACTCCAGAAGAGGTAGAAACAATAACTGCAGTGGGTGAGTTTTTGAAATCAAGAAAGAGGGGGAAAAGAATGACAAAAGGAATGTTTTAGATTCATTTAAGTGATTCAGTAGATCAAAAGTTTAGCAGAGAGTTGCAGAGCAGAAAAGGAAGAAAGAAGTTGATCAGCAGATCAGTCATTACAAAGAGAGAAGAAAGTTGGTGTCCTATTTCCAATTGCACGAATTTGCTCTGTTCATTCTGTAAGTTCGTTATTGTTGGATTTGTCTTGTTGAAATAGTGATTGCTCCAAGCACCATTGTATGCAGCCATTAGAGTTGCAAGTTTAAAGCTCATTGAAGTTTGAAGTTTTACCAGTTTAGGGTTATTTTAGGGTTTTTTGGTTGAAGCTGAATGCTCCTAGATTTTGTAATGTTTTTAATCAAAGTTGAATAGAAAAAACAAGCAGACATACTTGAATCCATTGCTCTTCATCTATTCACTATTTTTCTAAGAAGTTTATTTTTGAATACTTCAGCTTGGGTCTCTGTCTTAAGTGGTAAAAATATTAAGTATATGAAACAGAACACTCGACATCCTCTTCTGTTGTGTATCACTTTCTAGTGACTGTCGAGCATTGCCTTTGTGTGCCGAGCTTACTCAGCTTCTTTGTGTGCCGAGCTTACTTGGCTTCTTCTTGTGCTGAGCTAACTCGAAACCTACTGCCTGTCACTCAGCAATAGTTTGTGCCAAGCAAACTACCACTCGGCACGTGCCGAGCACATTGCCAGTCGACACCTTCACGTGCCGAGCAAAATTGGCACTCAACAATTGTTAGTGCAGAGCGAAACTTTTGGGTTGTACAGTTTTAAGATTGTGAGCTTTTAAAATTGTGATTTATTTCTCACAAAGATGCATATAAAAATAAGTGCCAATAATGAAGTTCAAAAAACAGAAAGTGACGGGAAGGTTCAGTGATCAGATATGAGTAGATATGAATCCTAAATTAAACCAATATTGAATATTTCAAAAAAGCACATGATGCTAAAGATGTTGGCCTGAAGTATTACTAGATGTTCTAGGCGTAGACAAATTCTCTAGAAAATTGACTAACGGCTTTAAATGAGAACACCTATCCTCAGGGAAAAACTCAACAGTACATATGAATTAGGAGTTATAAAAAAGAAATTTCTAGTCTCGAATTATATGAAATATCCTAACTGATGCACTAGACATTCAATGCAACAATTGCAGGTACCAAGTATCCTTTAAAAAAATTGCACTCAGGTGGCTGTAAAAAGAATCCTTATAATTCTCCCTCGATGGCGTTGTCAGATCCGCACATCCCAAGCGAGCAAGTTAGAATATTCAAATCAATCGCAAGAGAGAAAATAGTGCTAACCCACAGAGACCTACTTAGAGCAACCAAGAAGTTCAACGATTCCAACATCATAGGCAAAGGGGGCTTCAGAGTGGTCTAGAAAGACCACCTCCATCTCAAAGATGACACAGGTACAGTACTCCTAGCTATAAATTGCCTAACAGACCACAATGCCAGATTGGACAAAGAAGTTCACACCGTGGGCAGAATCAGGCACCCAAATGTGGAGCAGGATATGGGATATAATTCCTGCACCATGAATGTCGTCCCCCAATCTTTCACCATGACATGAAACCTAGCAACATATTTCTTCATCGATATCACATATTTAACTTACAATGTTAGAAGTTATGAACCAATTATACCTGAAGTCAGTGCTCTCTCTAAAATACCTTCATCC
Organism: Cupressus sempervirens; assembly: GCA_028749045.1. NCBI lineage: Eukaryota > Viridiplantae > Streptophyta > Pinopsida > Cupressales > Cupressaceae > Cupressus > Cupressus sempervirens. The sequence goes on along the minus strand of CM053786.1, from coordinate 669,781,459 downwards.
ATTTATTCAGGGAGACCAATTCCATAGGCCTATTTGGCTCACATAGCTATCGCCTTTCAATTGGCAATTTCTCTCTGAGAGACATACAATTGACTAGATTGATGCGTTTCAAATTGAGAATGTGGTCTGTTGATGAAGAATGATCTATTCTTGATGAGTTTTCGCAGGAAGAGAACAATGTTTCCAAGCGGAAGTGACAACAATTTCTTCACTACTTTAAACATAGAAATTTTTAAAAGCTCATTACATTTTTTAATATCAATGTCAGGTGACTCTATGTCCTAGGGTCTTCCGTTAATGCCCACCTCAAATCATGCAATTCTATCCAAAATGCAAAGTTTCTTCTTTTTAGCTATCGTGGGTGCTCAGATCATGTCCTAAAAGAGCGAGTGCATGTTATCCTCCATGTAATGCAGGATGCCACACATCATGACTTGGATCTACGTGTCATCCAAGGCTTCGATATGATAGAGAAGCAAACATAAACATAAACTACCTCATATTCTATGTTGCATCCGCCAATAGCAACATACAACTATTGCTCGTAGAGATACCCATGAGAGCTCATGTGTCTTTGGTATTAGTCACAAATTACGAAGAAATTGAGGAGCCATATAACCTCATGCTTATACTCACTTGTCACAGCTATTAAAGTCGAACCAATTTGTGCTAGACGATTTCTTAATCTGCACTTACCATTTCTTCATCTGCATCATTTAACTTATTGCCATTTTGACACAACAGGGTTCTTGATAATGTGGATTAAGCTTCAACCCACACCACATTAGCAATGAATGATTTCCAAAGAAAAGAAATAGAATCTGCATTGTTTAAATATGATTTGTCCATGTTTTAGAAAACTTGAGGAGACATTCTCTGTAAACTTTTGACATGAGAAGCCTTTTCACGATTATTCAATTCTTCTTCTGCTGACTGTATATGCATATCTTTCACAGCCATCTCATTCAAATACCCTGAGTGTTTTTTTTAGTTGAAGAATTAATTTTCTACAGGATTAGTAATCTATCTTTAATTAAAGGAGGAGTTCACTAGGATTTCTGTGGGAGCAAGCAATGTATCAAGTTGTATTTTTTTCCCTTCTTTTGCAGAGGAGTACTCTAATAGTGCAATGTTTTTGGAATTGTACAACTCAATTGAATATGCTATTTGTGCTTAGTATTTCTTGCATTTTGAAGTTATATTGGTATACTTGTTATTAATATGCTTAGTATGTTGCATTATATTATTATTATTATTGAGATGTTAAAATTAATAGTAAATTTGAATATCTAATATTGTTTCCCTCCAGACCTTAGAAAATTTAGGTTTATGTGCAGGTGTTCGTTTCATTGAAGATCATCTAAACTCACCACATTTTAAGATAATTTTTCCTGCATTGGTGAAAAAGGCTGAATCTTTAGGGCTGAGTCTCCCGTATAGCGCTTCTCTGATGAATAAACGAGCAACACTTCTTAGGGAGTACGAGATATTTAAATGCTATTTTTTTTTCCAAATTTTTTCTAAAATTACTTTCTTATAATTAACTGGTCATTCTTAAATATGTAAAAAGCAATGTTCATAAAAGTAGGCCAACTTCACTTGCACTATTTCAATGGAGGAAAGTATTCCACAAAACATGCTGAATGGCCTTGAGGAAATAATTGATTGGAAAAAGATAGTGAGGTCTTTTCTTAGCTCGCCTGCTTCTACTCCTTGTGCTCTCATAAATGCCGATGATGAGAGATGCTTTTGGTATGACAAATTTTATTAATATTGTGTTTCGTGTTATGTGAGTCAGCCATTCCTTGCTATAAAATGAATCCACACGCTCATGTAATTTGTGAAACAGTGCCATGCTTATATCCAATCTATTTGCTTGAACGCCTTCTGTTGGTTGACAATATCGAGCGTCTTGGAATAGCTCGGCATTTCAAAGCAGAAATCAAACTAGCTCTTGACGATGTTTACGCGTAAGTATTTTCTCTCTCATGTACTTTTATACTCATTAATTGCTATGATCGAGTCAAGTATTTTATGGGGCGGATATTGTTAGAAAAGTAAATTAGTTATGTCTACACAAACCAATCAATTGGTCAAGCAGGTCCACCTCCAGGTCAGTCTTATCTTCTTGATCTACTAAAATTTGTCTCCAACTGTATGTCATGAATATCTCAGCAAACCTCATGACCAGTATTTATTATGTAATTGGCTATAAATTGAATGCTAAGAGTCTATTTTCATCAGTGCTCCTTTGTGAGCATCTCCTCTGGTCCATGTTTGATATTGGTGGATGTCACTTTGCCTAGAATTTCATACAGCTGCAGACACTTTGTTAAGGATGGTGCTGGTATGATTTAAGTTGGTCTTTTCTATTTCTGTATTGAATTTAAATTTTGTACAGTTTTCTACTGTTGAAAAAGCGTTTAATTGCTACTTTGAGCAGCCAAGTCAAAGGCCTTACTTTGTGTTGAAAGCCCTGTCAAGATAGGAGTGAAACTTTTACAAGGAGATTGTTGTTAATGTGTTAGAAACGAGGCAGCCAATCAAGCAATCTAAAAGTTGCTCAATCAAAGGAAACCATTGTTTCAAGTCACTGCTGAAGTTGCTTATTATAGATCTTGCCACATGTGGAGATCATTGCTTTCTAAAATAAGTGTAAAGAAGAAATCAGAAGTAGTTGCCAAAGTTTAAATCTGTTGACATGTTGAATGGTGCTATCACTAGTTAAGCATTATAAATAAATAAGAAATCATGAAGAAGTTGGAGCCCCCAGTCTATAGGGGATCAATGTGTTTTTGCAGTCAAAGTCACAATTTCCTGAGTATAGTTGATCAGTGAAGTGTTTGTAGATTGGAGTTGAATAGATTAATCAGTTGTGGTTGAAGTAAAAGAGATCATGAAAAATATTGGAGTTGTGTAGATCTATTTTACATATGTCCAAAATGGTCAAAATACTGAAATCACTACAAAGATTCCCCACAGTACTAGGTAAATGTGCTTGTGTAATAGAATTGTATTTCTAAACAAAGAAATAAGTCGTATTTTTTAATGTTGTAGCATTTTTGTGCTAAATTTATGCAAGCAATGTATGAGGCCAATAGAGCCCATAAAAACTAGAATCCTTGAGCATAGTAGTCTCTCAATGGGAGGATGTTTATTGTACCTAAGTCATTATAGGGGATGCATGATCGGATGTACTCGACATCCCAAAGAGTTTTAGATTAACAAATTCATGAATCATGTAGGTGAAAAGAATTCCTATAGAAGTAGTAGATGGATCACTTTTTATATGGACTGAATAGTTGATGTAGGTATTTTTGTGGGCTTTTCACACCATCACCCCATTGCAAATGGGGGTCCCCTTTTGTCTCTTGGTCTTGTCCTTTTGGCTTTAGTTCTTGGTAGTATTGAGCTCAATCTTCTAAAGTTCCCTCTTTCAAATGAGAATTGGTAAAATTGGCCAAATCTAGAAAGTGTTGTGCATGTGGCTCTGAGAATGGAAATTGTTTGCTTGTTTGAGAATTGATTGTCTTGACTTATTATTTTTACAAAGTCTATTTTTAGTAACTGTCACTGCCTCTCGGATTGACCTTATTTTCCTTTTGGGACAACTTACTATTTTTAGAAAGTCTATTTTTAGTAAGTCTATTTTTAGTAAATGTCATTGCCTCTCGGATTGACCTTATTTTTCTTTTAAGCCAACTTACTATTTTTAGAAAATCTATTTTTAGTAAGTCTATTTTTAGTAAATTTCACTGCCTCTCAGATTGGCCTTATTTTGACTTAGGGGCAACTTACTATTTTTAGAACTAGTTGCCAAAGTTTAAATCTGTTGACATGTTGAATGGTGCTATCACTAGTTAAGCATTATAAATAAATAAGAAATCATGAAGAAGTTGGAGCCCCCAGTCTATAGGGGATCAATGTGTTTTTGCAGTCAAAGTCACAATTTCCTGAGTATAGTTGATCAGTGAAGTGTTTGTGGATTGGAGTTGAATAGATTAATTAGTTGTGGTTGAAGTAAAAGAGATCATGAAAAATATTGGAGTTGTGTAGATCTATTTTACATATGTCCAAAATGGTCAAAATACTGAAATCACTGCAAAGATTCCCCACAATACTAGGTAAATGTGCTTGTGTAATAGAATTGTATTTCTAAACAAAGAAATAAGTCGTATTTTTTAATGTTGTAGCATTTTTGTGCTAAATTTATGCAAGCAATGTATGAGGCCAATAGAGCCCATAAAAACTAGGATCCTTGAGCATAGTAGTGTCTCAATGGGAGGATGTTTATTGTACCTAAGTCATTATAGGGGATGCATGATCGGTTGTACTCGACATCCCAAAGAGTTTTAGATTAACAAATTCATGAATCATGTAGGTGAAAAGAATTCCTATAGAAGTAGTAGATGGATCACTTTTTATATGGACTGAATAGTTGATGTAGGTATTTTTGTGGGCTTTTCAAACCATCACCCCATTGCAAATGGGGGCCCCCTTTTGTCTCTTGGTCTTGTCCTTTTGGCTTTAGTTCTTGGTAGTATTGAGCTCAATCTTCTAAGGTTCCCTCTTTCAAATGAGAATTGGTAAAATTGGCCAGATCTAGAAAGTGTTGTGCATGTGGCTCTGAGAATGGAAATTGTTTGCTTGTTTGAGAATTGATTGTCTTGAATTATTATTTTTAGAAAGTCTATTTTTAGTAACTGTCACTGCCTCTCAGATTGACCTTATTTTTCCTTTGGGACAACTTACTATTTTTAGAAAGTCTATTTTTAGTAAGTCTATTTTTAGTAAATGTCACTGCCTCTCGGATTGACCTTATTTTTCTTTTAAGCCAACTTACTATTTTTAGAAAATCTATTTTTAGTAAGTCTATTTTTAGTAAATTTCACTGCCTCTCAGATTGGCCTTATTTTGACTTTGGGGCAACTTACTATTTTTAGAATGTTTATTTTTGGCAGGTCTATTTCTACAACAAGTGAGCTATGGTTGATAAAGAGCCAAAAGGGTACATGTGTCTATATCAAAAAGAATGAGCAAGCACGACAGTCAATCAAGAAAAAAATGGTTAAGTTTGGAATCACCCATGAAATATCCAAAAGTAGAAAGGAATGAAAATAATAGGAAAAATGGTTGTCATAAAATTCTTCCATCATGGAAAAAATCCAAGATCACTCAAAAATCCTACCTCGGAGAAAAATGGTTGTTGCAGAATTCTTCCATCGTGGAAAAAATCCAAGATCACTCAAAAATCCTACCTTGGAGAAAAATGGTTGTTGCAGAATTCTTCCATCATGGACAAAATCCACGATCTCTCAAAATATCCTACCATGGAGAAAAATGGTTGCCGTGGAATTCTTCCATCATAGACAAAATCCAAGATCACTCAAAAATCCTGCCTTGGAGAAAAATGGTTGTTGCGAAATTCTTCCATCATGGACAAAATCTATGATCTCTCAAAATATCCCACCATCGAGAAAAATGGTTGTTGGGGAATTCTTCCATCATTGACAAAATCCATGACCACTCAAAATTTCTTCGAACAAGAGAATTAGAAATCATGCAAGCAAACATGGCTAAGTGTTGGAGATTTGTCCTTCATAGAAGCAAAAATGGCGAAGTATTAGAAATTCCTCCTTCATGGAAGAAAAAATGCTAGTGTTGGAAATTTTTCCTTCATGGAAGTGAAAATGGCCAAGTGTTGGAGATTTGTCCTTCATAGAAGCAAAAATGGTGAAGTATTAGAAATTCCTCCTTCATGGAAGAATAAATGGCTAAGTGTTGAAAATTTTCTCCTTCATCAAAAAATGAAAAAGGATTAAGTGCTGAAAATTTCTCCTCCAGATCTTGAATTTCACCCTCTTCAAGTGTGTACCCAAGATTGGAAAAAAGATTGATGATGATTAAAAAAGGGGGAATTCTTCAAAATATAAGAAAAGGCATAATAGTGAATTGAAAGCATTTGAAGAAGAAGGAGGAGAAAGCTCTAGTTCTAGAAATTCAACAAAGACACTCAAATGCAAATTTCTAGTACCAAGATCAAAGTACTAAGTGATTTGATCCTTGACATTCAAGGTTCAAGGATCGAAGTTCAAATCCAAAAATCCAAGAACATGGCAAAGGAAGTTCAATATGAAGATATTCTAAATTAACATAATCATCAGCAAGGGATTCCAATCCATTTTAGGGAGATAAATTTCCAAGAAAATACATAGAAGGTGAGAATGTTTGAAGAGAGATTTTTAGAAAAGTCAGTCAAAGTTGGATCTTAGTTAAAATGACACAGTTGGAAAAGACTCTAGCTTACAAGGCATCCATCATCATTTCATGGAATCCAATTATCTTTGATGAACAACTGAGGTCTCCAAGTCAAACTTTTTTGCATTCAAAGAATGGAATCAAGAATAATTTATTCAAGGAAGACTGAGCATTTATCGAGTAATGGACATGCATGGTGGATATTTATTTTACCCCACTCCTTCCTAAAGGAGCATGCATAGTGGGCATTTATTACCCACTATAGTAGTGGATTCCTTGTTGCATTAATGTAGATTCCTTTCCTTTTCCCTAACCCTAATTAGGGCTGATGTGGCACAATCTTGGCCATTAGTTATTGTGATCATCTTGGCCACCTGTTGTAATTGAGGACCTATATAAACACCTCATTTCTCATTTGTAAAAGGAGACTTTTATGAGATATTTGGTATGAGCGACTGAGATAATAAAGTTTTCATTGGAGCTTGTTGAATACTTGATGTGTCTTAGTTCTTTCTTATTCTCCTAAATTTCTTCAATTAGATTAAGTTTAGCCTAGTTAATGTGTGGTGATTACAATGAAGAGTATGATGGTGTATTGATGAATTCATTTGGTTCATACATTTGACATTTTAGTGATTCTAACTCATTTTGTAAAGTTAGCCTAAACCCCTTTCATGCATATGCTCAACTTCTATCATTCGTATACATTGTTCTTTATGATGGTGTATGCAGTGATATGAAAATCTCTGGCATAACCTTTGAAGGTTGTACTGATTCACGCATAGTTGTAGTATAACTTGGTGAAGCAGAATTTGGTAAATTGAGGAATTTGTCCACTAGAATACTATTTGTTGTTATCACTACCCTTAGGATTAGAATAGAGTTCATGAACCCTATCCTATTGAATTTTTGCATATTTTGTGAAAACTTCAAAAAAAGCACTTCATTGCAAAACTTTAGGATAGCTCCCACATCCAGTATTGCTTGAAATGAATCTAAATAAACATGTAAGGTTCCTTGTGATCATCAGAAAATCACATCAACCATCGATTTTATCCACACTCAAGACCTGGCATTAAAGGAACCTTGAAGTCATTGTATGATCTTCTAGCAATCTCAGCATACACAAGACTTTATTCAAGAGAGGATAAGATGTGCATGCATTAGAAGCTAGTTTCCTTATCATGTGAGTTTTATGATAATCTAAAACAATTCGTAATGTTTTGTGGTCAGCAGTTATCACTAGTATGTAAGGTTCATGGTTAGCCAAAACCACTCAAGTGCAAAGATTATGGTTAGCTAGAAACCATTTGTATGAAGAAATTGTGGTTAGCAAAAAACTACTTGAGAAGTCTATTGGTTAAGCCTTGAAAACCTAGACTTATTATGATGAGGGGAAGTAGGCTAAGAACTTTTTAAGTTATTGTAAATGGGTACCTAACAAGGCTACTAAATAGGACCCATGTTTTCTTAATTATGGGAGGATATCTAAGATATTTTGATAATTAATTTATGGGGGGATGTTAGAAAAGTAAATTAATTATGTTTACATAGACCAACCAATTGGTCAAGTAGGTCCACCTCTAGCTCAATCTTATATTCTTGATCAACTCAACATTATCTCCAACTATATGTCATGAATATTTCAGCTAACCTCATGACTAATATTTATTATGTAATTGTCTATAAATTGAATGCTAAGAGCCTATGTTCATTAGTGCTCCTTTGTGAGTATATCATCCTCTCCATGTTTTGACATATATTGGAGTGAAAAGTGAATTGGACAGGGGTAGGGAGAATCTCTTTGCGGATCTCAATACTACAGCATTGGGATTTCAGACCCTTAGGATCCATCGATAAAGTGTCTCCCCAACGTTGGTAATTAATTTCTACAAACCAAACTATTGTAACTCAAAGAAGGCATTGTCTATTGTAAAATTTGGTCATTTCAAACTAATAGCCTATTCATTGTAAATCTGTCTACCATTGTCCATTCCAATCTCAGTCATTTAGTTTATGATTGGTTCATTGTATGAGTTGCCAACCTACAATCATATGAATCACATGTTTTTGAATGGAGGATTCTAGATTGCTCCAATTCTTCTATAAAAAAGATATTTGTAATCAATTTTTTTCACAAGGCAATACAAGTTTTATTTGTTGTGCATCACTGTAAGAATGAGTTTGTTTATGTTTTATCTCCTTCCTTGTCTTTTCCCACCAACATTGTGGTATCAGAGCTAATGGCAGATCCTTTAGAGCCCATTTTTGGGTTCCTCCATGGTTTCTCTTGTCTTATAGTTTCTTTTCTTCGTGGTATTTTTTAAACATGGTATTAGAGAAACATTGAGTAACTCACAAGCCAGATCTTACACACATAACAAGGTTGATAAACATAAACAGACATTCATTTAAATTGAAAATTTACTCTTAACTACTTAAAGCATGGCTCTTTACAAATGTAATATTTAATATAAACAATCAAAATTGAACAAGTCATATAAAATGCCTAAAATGAAAATAAAGATTTTCTAGTAAAAAATGAATTCTCTAGTGTTATAGGCATAGATTTTTTCTGAATTAGATATATTGAAACTTAATTTATTTTTCTTAACTAGGTCAAGTTATATTGAAATGTTTATGAAATATACATTTTACAATTACAAAGCAGATAAATATTTTAAGTTTTTGATAAATAACTTATTGTTTAAAATGAGTAAATACTCTTGACTCAAATTATCTCATAGCCATTGTAAATTTTTATCCCACACTTTAAAATTTGTTGCAGAACTAGCCTTACAAACTATAAGGCAATGATCAAATATATCCTTTATAGTTCGACTAGGGTAAAAATGATGTTTCAATTTAATCTAATTAATACTATAAAAAAATTCACTATTTCTACAATTACAATTCATCACAAAGACTCCTATGCTAGGAAGGTTGTCACATTATCTTTGATAAGGGTTGGTGTAGTCTTGGGCAATGAATTTAAACCAAAACTAATGTCAATTGTCCTTCTATTAAAAGAGATTTTTTTTTTTTTCAAATTAATTCTAATATTAGTACATAGTTAAAATCTTTTATCTCATAGTAATGATGTTTGTAATAAAAATTCTAACAATATTATAAATATTTATTTGTAGTTTGATTCAAATCTTAGTGATATAAATGTAAGAATTTAACATTTGAGCGTATTGCCAATTTTATTTTCCTCTATTTATGTGTGGGTACCTTTTTTTTATTTAGATAATAGATTATTAATGTATTTTAAGTACAAATTAATTTTAAAAATAATTCACAAATAACTATCATTTTATTAAAAGTTCAATTCTAATTAATTGATTAAATTATTGAATTGTGTAGAAAAAAGAAAGATTTATCTATTGAAGTATATTGAAAAAAAACTTTTTACTAAGAATACCAATTCTACTATTCAAGTAGAAAATGGTACACTTCAATTCTTCTACATGCATAAGAAATTTGGCTTTCCCCTTACAATTACTTTCATTATGTCTTTATTATCTTGTAAACACTTCTACTTTTATTTTAAATTATCCATATACATTATTTATAATCTATTTGACCATTTAAAAATAATAATTTATTTATTTCCACTATTTAAAATTTCATATAAACTATTCAAGTTTAAGTTTAAGTTGAAGTCAATGGGCCCTTGGTCTATGTGAAGTTGAATGGTTCACAAACAAATAAAAAAATTATTAATTATTGTATAGAACATGTACAATCACAATAAATATTTTATAAACAAGGTTGATAAACCTAGACACATCTTACACATATAACAAAGTAGATACATATTCATTCAAATTCAAAACTCTTTACAAACTGAATATTTAATATAACCTCTGTAACTATACCCAGGAAACAATCAGAATTGAACCAGTCATATAAACTGTCTAAAATGACACAGTGAACTAAACCTCTCAAACAACACCAAGTGAGCAATTACTATCTAAACCAGTCATATATATTTAATATAACCTATATAACCTCTCTAACTATACCCAGGAAACAATCAGAATTGAACCATTCATATAAACTGTCTAAAATGACACAATGAACTAGACTTCTCAAACAACACCCAGTGAGCAATTACTATCTAAACCAGTCATATAGACTAACTAGAGGGAGTTAATAAGACCATGAAACTCCTAATTAAAGGTAGGTTTTCAGTCGCAAACGAGGGAGAGCCACAAGTTCTGCACTTCTGGACATGGACAGTCCAGGTCCTTCGGTCATATCCAAATCCCCTTCCACACTCCACTCAAACCAGTGAAACAGCTGAGCCGAAAGAAGGTTCATACTCACAATGGCCATGTTGGACCCCGGGCATCCTCTTCTTCCTGCCCCAAATGGCAACATGTCAAACCACTCCTTGTCCCTCAGAAGATCCACATCTCTCCCCATAAACCTCTCTGGCCTGAACTCATGAGGATCCTCCCACACCGATGGGTCCCTTCCAATGGCCCAGGCATTGACGATCAGCATGCTTCTCGCAGGAATGAAATATCCCCCAACTCTGCAATCTTCTGTGGATTCATGTGGAAGCAGCAAAGGTAGACTTGGGTACAACCTCAGAGTCTCCATTACAACACAATGCAAATATTCCATGTTTGTCACATCATCCTCGTTCACCATCCTTTCTCTGCCCACTACCGATTCGATTTCCTCCTGCATTTTCTTTGCCACTCTAGGGTTTTTGATCAGCAAAGTCATCAGCCAACCTAACGTCATCGAAGTTGATTCAACCCCGGCTACAAGCATGTCCTGAAAATACAACGCAGCTATGTCAGATCAATAGGAAAATAAAATATAATATACTACCAGTTTAGTTGATTGTAAAGCTGAATACGTACGAAAACGATGGCTTTGATGTTTTCCTCAGTGATTGCCCTTCCATCAAGACTCTCCATTTCCAAGAGCTCGTCAATCAGCCTCCTTCCGTCATGTACTTCCTTGTGCAAGCAGTTTTCCCTGCGCTGCTGGTGCTCCTCTACTACTTTTTTAACAACTTGGTCGAAAGAGTTATGTACCTTTCTCACGCGCCGCTTCACACCTTGCAAGTCCATCGAATCCATGTACGGAATGAAATCTCCTATATTGACTTCTGCGACTATTGATCCATCCTCTGCAAACATCTTCGCTATCTCTTCACCTTCACTAGTCCCACTGTAGGAACAGAATTTGTTGCCGGAAAGGATTTGCCACATGTTTGCTAACGAAAACGATGAAAGCACTTTTGTGAGATTTACGAATCTCTTTCTCTGCCCAGACATCTCCCACACCGAACGAACAAAGAGATGTGCTTCTCTCTCTCTTACACCTCTGAAAGACTCGATTTTTTTGCTATTCAGAAATTCAACTACGCATAGCTTTCTCACGTGTCTCCAATAAGGCCCGTATGGAGAGAAACCCACATCCTTGTAATTATATCCAAGGTATTGCCCCGCGGCTGTTGGTGCTCGGCTGGCGAAAACAGTATCGTGGGTTTTCAAGAATTCCTTAGCCATGGCAGAAGAAGAAACCACAACTGTAGAAAAAGAACCCAATTTGAGCATCATAATGGGTCCATATTTCTTACCAAGTTCGTGAAGATCACGATGGTGAAGCTTTGCTAGTTGGTTCACATTTCCAATAATAGGCCATGGAAATGGTCCAGGAGGCACTTTCAAAGTTATTTTGCTATTTCTTTGGACACTAAACCTAAACAAAACCCACAGGAAAATTATAAGAGCACTTAACATGGGCACTGATGGAACATAAGCACCGTTGCTTGATATGTTTGGTGCATGTAGAGATGCAAGGAATTCAGAGAACAAAGCCATATTGAATACAGATGTAGGAAACGGTTTCTCCTTTTCATATTTATACAAAATTTCTACTTTCTATCTCATTTTCTTAGACTGATATATAATAAAAATAAAAATAAAGACTTCAGAACTCCTATGAAGATGCTCTACATTTAACGTATTCTCAGTCCATTAATCACACGGCAACAAGATCCGTAGATGCTGCCAATGATCCACGACCGTCTTCGAAATTTAAAAACATCTATACCAAATTTGATATTGCGATAAATAAATATATAAAATTTAATACTAGCTCCTCAAATGGTCCCTTCAAATGGGCATCTTCCTCTATTTATTTCTGGTCAGATAGAGGTGTCATTTGGAATGCTACATTGGGTTTCCTGTATTGAAAATAAATAATAAAAATACTTTTTTTAATGGACAATTTCCTACTGATATTATATATTTATAAAAATATAAATACGTCATATTAGAAATCATTCATCAAGTTGTTGAATTATACTATTTTGGTAATATTCTAAACAGAGTATGACCCTACAAATGTAATAACTATTTCTTTTAAATGTGTGGTGAGTGTGAAGACTTGAAAATTTAGTCAATAATTGTATTTTATACAACCTTTCCTAATTTGGTTGTGACAAATAAGTAAATATTATTTAATAGTAGCCCCTCATGTGTGCATCTTCCTCTTTTGTATTTCTAGCCAAAAAAAGTGTAAATTTGGTATCATAATATACTTTTTAAAAATAGGGATCACTGGGTGGGGGTTGAATCAGTAATCTACAAAATTTAGTTGCCAACCAAATATTATTACTTACTTTAGACCATGCATAACAAAACAATAAATTAATGCTTAACAGTAATAGTAATAGTACCAATGCACAAAGATAACTAATAAAACCATGTTTTGTTAACTATGGAAACCCTGGCCAAGGGAAAACCCCAGTGGGGATGATACCCACTAGAAAATATACTGATATATAAGTTCCTTGTTAGAGGATGGACCTTGTTAGGAGTCAATGAGAAAATTCAGTATAAGGAGTCGCTATTAGGAGACTTTGAATCCCTCTGAGGAGATTCCAACCCTATTACGAGTTGTGGTACAATGTATGCAAGAAGAGCCCACTACCTAAACATGCAAGTTCAACTACAAGAAGAGCTCACCAAATAGCTCATATAAAAGTTTGCATATATCACTTTCACAAGAGTTCGCTCATTATAATTCACTACTCATATTTACACAATAGCTCTACATCGTATCACAAAATCGCCTTTGCATAAATACCATATTTTTTTTTACAAATTGCTACTAGGTTAGCTAAGACCACAAACCACTTTTCCAAGTTAGAGTAAATAAAGAGCATAGCTTGTGCTCTTTGTTCGGGATCGGTTCTAGTGTGCTAAACTACCAACGTATTGTGAGTCTGTATGTAAATTCCATTAATGTTCTCTATAAGCTTTTCACTATTTTATTCTTCTGTATAAGTTTATATAAGGATGAGATCATATATGTTTGATCATCATCATCAGTAGCTAAACTAGAGAGCATAGTGGATGAACTAGATAGTTTATTCTCATCCTCCCTCTATTTCTTCACTACTTCTTTTGTTCTTTTCTCTTCTTTTTCTTTCTTTTCTTTTTCCTATCTTTATGTTTTCTCTTTCAATCTCTTTTTCTCTTCTTCCTCAATTTTTTTTTTCTTCTTTTCTTCTACAATTTATCTCTTTTCTTCCTCTTCCTTTCTTTTCTTATCTTTCTCAAGAAATTTCTACTTGACTTCCTCTATTTTCTTCTTTTCTTCTTCCAGCAGCCTCTTTTATTCCTCAATCTATCTCAACTTATCCACAATATTCTGAGTGTCTGGTTCATTTGGTTCAGAACCACCAAATTGATTGGCATCATCAATGTTAATGGTAACATTGGTTTGATCAATATGCATGGTGTGACCACTTACTAACACTTCCAAGGCTCTAAGATTTGGAGGAGATGTTGTCTTTGTCAACATTTAACTTCTTAACTTATCATTTTCTCCAATCATAAATAGAAATGGTCTTAGTTTATTCCTCAAGTATGAAGCGGGGTTATTGAATAATCTTTTAATTTTATCTTCACCATTAGTCTTGCAAATGGTTCTAATAATAGTATTTTAATTTAATACTAGCTCCTCAAATGGTCCATTCAAATGGATGTCTTCCTCTTTTTATTTCTAGCCAGATAGAAGTGTCCTTTGGAATGCTACATTGGGTTCCTTTTATTGGAAATAAATAATAAAAATTTATTTGTGAATAGAAAGCTTCCTACTCATATTATATATTTATAAACTATAAATATGTCATACTAAAAATCATTCACCAAGTTTTTGAATTATACTATTTTGGTAATATTCTAAATCAGAGTATGACCCTACCAATGTAATAACTATTTCTTTTAAATGTGTGCTAAGTGTGAAGACTTGAAAATTTAGTCAGTAATTGTATTATACACACCCTTTCCTTAATTTGATTGCAGCAAATAAGTAAATATCATTTAATAGTAGCTCTCCATGTGTGCATATTCCTCTTTTGTATTTCTAGCCAAACAAAAGTGTAAATTTGGATATTGTGTTTCCAAATCGATTTAAACAGATAGTTGACAATATACTTGATAGAAATAGGGATTACTGAGAGGAGAGGTGAATCAGTAATCTACAAACTTTAGTCACCAACTAGATATTATTACTTACTTTAAACCATTTATAAGAAAGTGATTAAGTAATGCTGAATAGTAACAATAACAATGCACAAAGATAAGTCATAAAACTATATTCTATTAACTAGGGAAACCCTAGCAAAGGGAAAACTCGGCGGTGATGATACCCACTAGATGATATACTGACATATAAGTTCCTTATTAGAGAATGGACCTTGTTAGGAGTCAATGAGAAAATTTAGTACAAATAATCCCTATTAGGAGATTTTGAATCCATGTTAGGAGATTCCAACCCTATTTGGAGTTGTGGTACAATGCATGCATGAAGAGTCCACTACCCAAACATGCAATTTCAACTACAAGAAGAGCTCACTACTCAAAGAAGTAATTTACTATTATCTTTCTTCCTTGATTGATATCTTATCTTCAACTCGATCTCTGATCACCAAATAGCTCATATAAAACTTTTCATATATTGCTTTCACAAGAGTTCACTCATTATAATTTGCTATTCATATTTACACAATAGCTCTACATCTTATTGCAAAATTTCTTTTGCATAAATACCATCTTTTTTACAAATTGTTGCTAGGTTGGCTAAGACCAAAAACCACTTTTCCAAATAGAGTAAACAAAGAGCATAGCTTGTGCTTTTTGTTCGAGATCTATATCAATGTGTTGAACTACCAATGTATTGTGCAATCTATATGTCACTTCCATTAAGATTTTCACTATTTTTTTCTTCTATATAAGTTTATATAAGCATGAGATCATATCTATTTGATCATCATCATTAGTAGCTAAATTGGCAAGAGAGAACAGAGTGGATGAACTAGATGGTTTAGTCTCATCCTCCCTCTATTGATATTTTTACCTTCATTTGCAATCATTTTGTTTATCTTTTCTATCTTTGGCTCCCAAGGTTTCTGAGCTTTGGCTATTGCTTGCTTAGGTGGAGTCACCTATTCTGCTTGTTTGGTTTCTTGTTCCTCTTCTTCTTCATCACTAGAGTCAATTATCAACAATATTTTTTGTCTCTTTCCTAGTTGTGTGGCCAACTATTTGACTCTTTTTGTCTTTGTAAACATTGATTCCACTAATCTTTTGGACTTTCTCTTTGGTTCACTAGTCTGAACATCAGACATTGCTACATACAGAATGCTCTACTATGAAGATGTCTCAACAACTAATACTAACAAACGTTATATGTTTAGTATAGCTTGCTTCATTGTTTGTCTTATAGCTTCAAATCCAGTCTTTGTCATTCCAACTTCTGGTAGTGGCTTCTTCATTATAGATTCAACCTTCTTGTGCGATGCCTTCTCTAAGGTTTCTTGATGATCTTGCTATGCAATCTCATCATATGTGCTAAATCTATATTTAGCTTTGTCTCTGTGTGAATTCAGCAACAAATCAATATAACCAACTGCTACATCATCATTCAATTTATAGCTCAAGGGATCTAGAAATGTCTCCCAAGGTTCAACTGCTTGAATATATGTATGATCTATATCAACTATAATACAAATGCCTTCCTTGAATCTATCCAAAATTTCTAGTGCAATTCTAAATCTTTTTTTCATTTCATTCTGAAATGTTCTCATTATTGGGTTGCCACTGATCAATATCTTTTTGGTAGGATTCCTTCTACATACCTTTGTAATCTTCTCCATAGTGCATCTATCACTACTCATTATGTTTGTGACTGATAAGTAAGGAAATCTCTTAAGTACATGAAATAATATGTGATTGATCAATGAATAGAATCTAAACACACCATTTTTTGTCATTTTTATCTTTTCTAGGCTTTCTAGAAGTTTCATTCTCAGTATTTCACTAAGATTCACTTGCTCTTCCTCTACACATATCTTAAATGCTACATAAATGAATCCTGCTAAAAGTTTATGAATCTTTGAACTTGCACAAACTCCATAAGCAATAATTCTACTTAGAAATCTCATATTATCTTGCTTAATGGTGTTGATCACCATAGCCTTACCATTGTACACTAGTTGAGTATAGCTTTCAACTTTCTTTTTGATCATTTTTTCACCTATAGGTACACTACCTTGTTTGCTAAGAATAGCTACCTCATGAATAAGGTTGGCAGAAATGTCAACTACATTATCTTACATCCACAGTTTTCCATCATGTATCCTACTCAATATAATTTGTGTCTAATTCATGAAAAAGGTGATACTTAAACAAGTCTAATTCTCATAGATGCTCAAAATTGGGCTTCATAATCATGTCGTAGTTGAAAAATAATTCCATATATTTGTTCATTAATTCACTACCAATCGATTCAAACTTTCTATTTAAATAACTTTCTACATCTTCAAGATAAACTATGTTGTTCTTAGTGATAGACAATGCTGACTTAGGGTTTCTTTTATTAGGTTTTATAGAAAAAATCTTTAACTTAAGTCCATCTTTATTCTCAACATTAGTTACTACTAACACATCCATGATTCTTATCAATTATGATCTTTAATCAAACAAATTTGTAAAAAAACAATAAAACACCTCTTTTCGAAAGTAGGGTTTGCTTCAAAATCACTCTAACAAGGCGCTTCAGCTTCATAATGCTCTTTGATTTGGATGTGTTCACAATTAATTTTTTAGTCCATTTATCCCATCAACTTGAACTATAACCTTCTTTCATCATGACAAACATCCTAAAGACTTCGCATTGAAAAATTCTCTACAAACACATACTTTTTATATTTTGTTACAGAATCAACCTTTATTGTAACACTAGTAACTTTGTATTCCTTCATAACTTCTTTTGATGAGCTCCAAATTACAAGCAAGCTTAGGTACCATCTAATCATAACTGGATACACATTTTGCCAACTTCACTACCTATAATTCGGCTTTTGACTAAAGTTCTCAAATTCTAATGCTGTGAACAAGCTTAATTCAACTTAATTGAATCAAACTCAACAACTGACTTTGATCTTCCTATCTAATCATCATTCTAACTTTCCTTTTGAGATATCTACTCCTTTTACAAATGCTTCATTATTTTTTTCTCGAAGTTCACAAAAAATGTTTATGCGTTCCTCATTGTCTTTGTTAGTTCTAGTGTTCCTTTCATGGTCCCTTCTATCATTTCTAGTGTTATTTCCATTATTCCTTCTATTCTCAAAGTTAGCTCCATCATTTCTTCTAACTCAAAATTTTTTGTTCTTTCTATAGTACTTTGTTGTGTGTCTAAAGTTGTTGCATAACTGACATACTATTGCACTACTTCTAGGATTTTGTTGATCATCAAGTGGATGAAAATTCTGAGCAATGTGTCCTAAGTTGTTACACTTATAACATGTTATCTATCTTCTATCTTTGTAAGATCTTCCTTCTCTTGATGTCCATTCATTAGGTCTTATTTTATCTACATGGTTAGTATTTCTATACATTCTACTATTTCTTCTATCATTATCATACTTAGGTTTCATACAATCAATTGCAGTATGACCCATACCATGACAATTATGACAATAAAAGTCCTTGACATGATTAAATAAATTATTAGTACAATCTCTTTGCATATGAACTATTTCATTACATAAAAAGCACTTACCTCTAAATTCATACTTGGTTGTCTTAGGAATCCCCACTTGCTTTGGTTCATCCAAGATTTCAACTTCCTCATTTTTCTCAACTTCTTTAGGTTTCTCAAAAGATTAACTTGATTCAATCTTATCATCATATTTGTCTTTTTCTTTTGGATCTGATCTAATCTCAAGTTTCTTTGTAGACATGTTAATAAGATAACTAAGACCCGTATTATTGTACATAGGCCTTTTTATTGACATTGAGTCATCAATATTTTCTCTGCTAGAATAAAGTTTCTCAAGCTATTGTTTGCACTATGTCAATTCACCTTTCACAATAGTATTGTACTTATGGATTTATTTGTGATCTTATTTCAATGTTTCAAACTTAGATGTTTTCTTTACCAAACTTGGTCATAGATCTATATTGTTAGTCTTCAAATCAGATTCAATTTTGCTTGGATCATTTCTCAAAGTCAACTTCAGATTTGTAATCTTCATTCATACTTCAAGATCTTGTAGTATGTCTTCAATTTTGAATAGTCATCATCACTAGTTCTAGATTCAGTAGACTCAAGCTTAGATTTCAGATGTTCAATCTTTTCCATCAATTGACCAATGTATACTTTGGATTCTTCCTATCTATTCTTTAGCTTATCTCTTTCTTTAGTAAGGAGATCAATTTTTTCAAGAGCTTCTTCAAGGTTCTTCATCAACTATTTCATATCCATAGGAATCTTATTTATGTTGTTAAGCCTCTTCAAAGTAACTATGCTCTGATACCAATTGTTAGAAATAGAGATTACTTTTTGGGGGGGGGGGGGGGGGGGGGGGGGGGTGTGGGGCGGTTGAATTAGTAGTCTACAAAAAAACTTTAGTCACCAACTAGATATTATTACTGCATAATAAAGCAATAAAGTAATGCTGAATAGTAATAGTAACAATACACGAAGATAACTCATAGCACCATATTTTGTTGATTAGGGAAACCCTGGCCAAGGGAAAAGCCCAGTGGGGATGATACCCACTAGTTAATATACTGATACATAAGTTCCCTGTTAGAAGATGGACCCTATTGGGAGTCAATGTCAAAATTCAGTCTAAGGAGTCCATATTAGGATACTTTGAATCCTTGCTAGGAGATTCCAACCCTATTAGGAGTTGTGGTACAATGTATGCAAGAAGAGCCCACTACCCAAACATGCAATTTCAACTATAGGAAGAGCTCACTGCTCAACCAATTAATTTATAGTTATCTTTCTTCCTTAACTAATCTTTGATCTTTAGCTCAATTCCAAATCACCAAATAACTCATAGAAAACTTCACATACATCACTTTCACAATAGTTCACTCATTAAAATTTACTATTCATATTTACACAATAGCTCTACATCTTATCACAAAATGTCCATAGCATAAATACCATGTCTTTTCACAAATTGTTGTTGGGTCAACTAAGACCAAAAACCACTTTTCCAAGTTAGAGTAAACATCTAGGATGTCGGTCCTAATTGGATAAGTTATTGTTTTGTAAACAAAACAATTCTTTCCTTCAATTTTGTTGTACTACTTCATCAGAACAAGATTATCTCTATTTTGTACAATCTGTACTGACTTTTGATGTTATACAGGTCATGACCAACATGTATACTATCTCAATTTTACTTTTCTAGTCATAATGTGATGTCAGCAACATGTTATAAACAAAGCAATACACTGTTATAAACCAAATTCTATACTTACACAATTTTCTAATTAACAAACACTAGGTATCTTTATTTTTGAGGTTTCTTGTAAGCATGCACATCATGTGTTTCCATAAATGAAAATAAATACATATCACTATTAGCCAATTTTAAACAATATTTCCCTACAAAAGGAGTTTATCCCAATGACATATGGGATAAAATTTGACCAAGAAACAAGCAGTAAAATTTGTAGAAGAGAGTTGGTCATAATTGTTAGTAGAAAAGAAAAATACATATGAACACTAAAATGAAATAGAGATAATTATGATAACAAACATAAGTAAGAAAAATATGATTTATAGTGGTTCATTCAAAATTTTTGATTATGTACACTCTTCAAGTAGGGGAGAAATACTTCAGTAACTACAAAACTGATTTTACATATTCACATTTTAGTCACAACTAGTGGAAGATGAAAAAGTTGAGTCATTACAATATTCCAACCATTACAATCTCCCACTTGAAGTCCAATCAGAACTACATAGAAATATCCCCTACTTGGAATCTTATGGCTATGTTGTGACCTTGCCTAGAGAAGCTCTACAAAACTCAAACTTCTCCCATGATACTACTTTTTTTTACACATCTACCGGATTAATTTTAGTCTCAATCTTCTCTAACTATAGTTTTTCCTCTTTAAAAGCATGATGAGTTAAATGAAATTTGGTCTCTATATGCTTTGAATGACTATGAAAAGTTCAATTCTTAGCCAAATGAATGGCACAACTGCTATCAAAAAATAGAGTGAAGTGACATTTCTTATACCCCAACTTTCCAAACAACTTTTGTAAACATATTTAAGTTCATTATTTCCCTTTGGGAGAGAAATATATCTAGCCTTAGTAGAGTATAGAGAAAAAACTTGTTGCTTAAGATAAGTCGAACTAATCACTTCCCTAATATCTTGCCATATCAGAATCAACATCTAAAACATGTGGAGCCATACTAATAAAACATAAAACATGAGAACAAGTGTCTCTCAAATGCCAAAGAATCTATTAAACTACTTATAAAACTACTCACAATTCCAACTACATGAGGAATATCTACATGTGTGCTAACCGTTGTATACAACAAACTAACAACAATTGAAGAATACAAAACACCATCAAAAGAATTTACTTCTTCTAGAGTGGAAAGACACATCTTAGAAGATAACCTGAGGAAGTGAGCAGCCAATAGAGTAGAAAAAAATTTGACATTTGAAATGTTGAACATCTCAAACACTTTTAAATTTTATTTTTCTTTGGATAATATGAATTTATATTTTTATCTATTTTAGATTATATCCATCATAAGAATCTTTTTTCTCCTCCTCAAAATTGTTAAACATGAATTCTTGTTGCTCTTAGAGGTATGACCTAATGGGGAAAATTCTCAGCATGATAGAGAAATGATTGAGTGCTTATGTGTTGCATTCTTAACATTATTTTTCTTTGATGTCAACATGTCAATTTTCTAGACAATTCATTCATACTTGTAGAGGATAAATTGTTTGGAGAGGATTGTAGTTAGAGAGTAATTTTTTGTGCACTTAGAGGAGAGTTCAAGAACATAGTGATGTCTATACTCACAAAAAAATATATACAAATTTCCATGAGTTAGAATACTTATTCTTGAGATTTCTCTTAGAGTGAGGTTTTGAAAAGAATGTACTAATAATTATGTTATATATTTTTTGGTGAGGCTAAAGATAATTAAATGGGCTTGGAGTATGGTTGATGGCATGTTCAAGATGCTATGGTTAACATGAAAAAATCAAATGTCCATTCTATGAACATTTGTAAAAAAAATTCAATGTGTTGTTCCTAGGAGGCTGACTATTGTTTTTTTTATTAAAGTTTTAAAAAGGTTTTGTATAGGGGACCCAAAACCCCAAAAATCATTACAAGCTATCAAAAAGACCAAACTAGTTTGATTTGTACTTTAAAATAAAATCGACACTGCATGATATTCAAAAACCCACCATAGAAGTGTCAATTGAAATGCTACATTGGGTTCTGTTTATGGAAAATAAATTAGAAACACATTTGTGAATAGACAACTTCTTATAGATATTATATATTTATAAAAATAGAAATACATAATACTAAAAATCATTCATCAAGTTGTTAAATTATACTATTTTGGTAATATTCTAAATAGAGTATGACCCTACCAATGTAATAACTATTGCTTTTAAATGTGCATTGAGTGTAAAGGCTTGAGAATTCAGTCAATAATTGTATTATACACACCCTTTCCTAAATTTATTGTGACAAATAAGAAAATATTATTTAATAGTAGCTCCTCATATGTACATCTTCCTCTTTTGTATTTCTGGCCAAAGAGAAGTGTAAATTTGGCTACTACATTTCGAAATTGATGTAAACAGATAGTTGATAATATACTATCCTATGAAAGGAGTTAATGCCAATGACATATGTGATCAAATTTGACTAAGAAACAATCAATAAATTTTGTAGAAGAGAATTCGTCATAATTGTTGAATTGAAAAGAAAAATACACATAACCACTAAAATGAAACAAAGAAAATCAAGACAATAAACACAAGCAAGAAACATATGATTTATAAAGGTTCATTTAAAATGTTGGATTATGTACACTCTTCAAGAATGGGAAAAATCTCTTATTTAGATAATACACATTGCTAGAAAATAGATTTTACACTTGAATTTATATTTATCCCTAGAGGAGAGAGTTTCTTCAAGAATATGTAATTTATTTTCAGAAAGGTGTAGATTTAATACAAAAGTTTTGATGGGAGGAAAAATTGTTAGTTTCTAATAAGGTAAACATTGAGTACTTATAAAAAAGAAAATATACATTAAAAAAAATTTCAGTTTTTGTTCCCTAGCTATACATGTCATCTATAACATATTTTCAAATCCAAGCAGAAAAGGATGATTTGCATGTATATGCTTGATGGGAACAACATTCTGAAATGTCAAACTCCTACATGTATATTTTCTTACAATCTTTGTTTTAAGACCTTAGATCCAATTATAATAAACCACTAAAATAGATTGATATAAAATAGGATAAGAATATTTAGTTTGATCAAGATTTATTTGAGCCCAAGATACTCCTCCACCATTCATCTACTAAGAATTGTAGATTTCTATTGATTATAAATTTACTAGTTATTAAATTGTGTAGCTTGAATGTATTCTATTCATCATTATAACCAAAAAAATATACATTTTTACCCCATTTTGTCAAATTTTATTCTCAAGTCATCTAACACATATGCATATACCACACATATAAATACTCTCATATAAGAAACACTATATTTTCTTCCATTTCATCCATCTTTAGGAATAAATTTTTTTAGTCTTCATTATAATCTATTCATTTTATAGACAAGGGTATGTGGAAGATCATGGTCAACCAAACTATGCCCTTAAGTGGCAATGAAAAATCAACAAATACGGTTATTTCAACTTGGTGTGAAATTTTAAACTTGTTATGAACTTTCAATCAAAAAGTTATTAGAAAATAATCTATAGGAAATTGAATTTAGTTTCTGAACTACTAGGCCATACCTAAAGAAAGAAAAAATTGATTGGTCAAAAGGTTGAATTTTAATGCAATAGTACAAATATTTCAGGACAAAAATAATTAGCTGTATGTCTAACTACCTTAATAAAAATCAAATGATAATATTTTTTCATAAGATTATAGATATAAGAATTAGACTCATGTCTAGAGGTAAGACATATTTTTGGGTATTTTTATTTCAAATAAATAATTAATTATGAATTTTCTCTTATAGTATTTTCCAAAATATAAAAACTCATGTGTCTGACCACCTTAACTAATTCAAAAATTTACAAAATTAAATTTTGTATTTTATTTTACTTATAGGAGAAGAAGTATATAATGTGACGCACCTTTTGGATTTCAAAAATGTTATACCATTTGAAAGTTATATTTATTTTTTCCATCAGTGTGTCAATCAATGCTTTATGCATAACTCCATTAGAAAATGAATAATAATTACTTATTGAACTTTTAATTTGATAGACATTACATTAATGGAAAGATAAGAACATTCTTAAGAAACCCTTTTCATTTCATCAAATTTGGGTGAAAAAGTCATCAGACAAAAGTAAAAAACATACAAGAACAGGCCAGAAACATATTTTTGGGACATTTTTAAAGTTGACCATGTAGGGTTGGTAACCAAAGAAATAATAGGCATTATAAAGGTATTAATATTTTGGTTTGGTATCAATATGGTGCAGAAAAAGTTAGAATAGATTTTGAAATGCTTTGAGGCATTTCAGAACTATATATTTTTTAAATCACCACTTTTTGGCACTACATGATGTTGCACATACCCACAATGTGCATGATACAATTTTGATTCAATACTCATTTGTATCTAGTTGTGAATTTCTTTTGAATCCTAATTTTTTTGCAAAATAAAATAAAATTCATTTGAGATGTTTTCACCACCTCTATCCATTCCTAATCTTTTGACGTGGTACCAACATTGGTTCTCAAAAGAAACCTTGAATTGAAAAAATAAATAAAACACTTCATTATTTTTTCTTAGGAATGAGAACCATGTTTTTCTTGAATTGTCATGAATGAGTGTAAAAAAGTATAAACTAGCACCTAATGAAGGTGTTTGCATTGGTCCCCATAAATATGAATGAATGGTCTCCTAAGGTACTTTAGCTCTCATTTCCATATCTACTAGAAATGATTCCTTTTGTTTTTTTCCTAAGATTCAAGCTTCACATATTCTTCTTGGTTTATCCATTATCACTAATCCCTTAGCCATGTTTTTCATATGAAGCAAATTGAGGGTTGTAAAGTTTAAACACTTGAAATTTATATTTAAAGCTAACTTTCGCCTTTTTAGACAAGAATAGATTTCCACAATCAGATAAAGTATGAAGATGCGCATTCTGGATTCGATTTTGTGAAAATGGCACACAATCGAATCCAGAATGCACATCTTCATATTTCACCTTTTTATTTTATTATTGAAATATTTTTTGTGTGACTATTTTAGGTTCATCGTTCTCATCTTGTGTACTTAGTTTTTGGAATGAGTTAATGAGAAAAAAGATATAGAGATAGGGGAGTGGGGGAGGGGGTGAATTAGGATCTTAAACTTTTGACATCAAAACCAATTTAATGAATGCAAACCTAACTCATCTCATATAATAGATCTATAATCAAAATAGTAATGCTGAAATATAAACGAAATATATCACATCCATGAAAGATTTGAACACATAAAATAATGATCTGGTAACCGTGAAACACTTCAATGCAAAGGTAAAACTGGGGTGGGGATAAAACCCACAAATCTTCACTATTGCAACAATAAAGTTAACCTATTAGGGTTATAATGTTGGATCATAAGATGTGATCTACCCTATGAGGGGTTTTCCATATTAAAATATTTAGAAACTATTAGATCTCACCTTGTTAAAGTGTTTTACACTCACAATGAAGTAAGGACTCTGTTAGGAGGTTTACATTGGACTATTAAAAATACTCTATCAATAGATTTACCCTATCTCAATTAAAAATAACTGATTTAGCACCTGGCCCTTAGTTTTCTCTATAAGCTAGCCTTGGTTCTCCTCTTTGCTATATCACTAATTTGATCTCCTAATTTGATAACTCTATTTAGTCATTCACTGCTCTAATTGCTCTCTGTCTGATATGCTTTTAAACTTAGTCTTCTCTTCTTCTCATACACATACATTACCATAATGAATATGCTTTCCTCCTCTCTCACCCTCTTTGATTCTAGGGTTAGAATCCTCGTTAAATAGATGTTCTATGAAGGTTTTAGATCTTGATCAAGGATTTACAATTCATCATCTTTTGTCATTTCTATCTCATTTTTTGATTGGTTGAATTGACACCTTGGGATCATCACCTTCTGAAATGATACATGATCACCTTCTTAGCTATCTCTACAAATATTAAGTGTCATATAAAAGTCAGCCAAAATGGTTTACATATGTGTTTGTGCCATTCAAAACTTATGTGTCAAAACTAAACTGTTCAACACTTGAGCACTCTAACACTCACTCTTGTAGACTTCTTCATGCTATCACTCGACTTCTATATACATTATTTCTTAGCAATCATTCACTTGTCAATGTGTTCGGTCTCAACTATTATGCTTGATGCGTACATGTGCTCAATCTCAACTGAATACTCAACAATCACTATCTTGCTTAGTATAAGCTTTGTATGCTCACCTTTACTAGACAACTTGGTCGTAGTGATGACCATGTAATATTTCCTAGTAAATGACTAAGTGTTTGGACACTAATTGACAACATAGGTGTAGAGATCAACAAGTTTTTCTTGAGCATATTTCATATCCAAATTTGGCTTAATCTTTAAAGGACACATTTTATTATTTTCTATTTGGACTTTAGTAATGAAATGGTTACTTGGGAATTTGTCTGAATTGTCAACTCGCCCTTGTTGAAAGATAAAATAGTACCCATTTTGAGTAGGCTATCTAATGCTCCTGAAATTATGTTCTATACTAGAAATAAAATAAGCATCAATTATATGTTTATGTCCCCCTTTTGGTTAGAACATTCATGTTCTCTTTTTCTTTAACTTATATTTCATTGTCATCACCCAATGTCACACCAAATTGTATGCTCTCATCTAAGCTATATACATTTCTAAACCCTATTAGGATTATTGCACCCCAAGTCTAGAAACCATGTTTCACTTTCTTGTGCAACATTGTATGCCAAAACATAGTCCTTCATTCAATATTTTGGTTTTTATTTTCTTATATGAATTTTTCATTTTGGTGTCTAGAGTCGTACCCTTTCTTTCACATTCACTCAAACAAGACCCATACTTCTTAAAATAATAAAACTAGATTAGAGATTTATCATTCTGTTGGCCTTGAGGGTAGTTTTGAAATGAGTTTTCTGTTGGGCTATGCTTGATATCTTTTCCATTTGAGATTTAAGAGATGTTTCTTCCATCTCTATATGAGTTTCTTCCTCTACTTCTAGAATTTGTTTCTTCTCTTTATCTACCATGGTTGATGGAAACACTTGTCTTGAAGTCATGTAATAAGACATGTTCTAAATTTGTATTTGCTGATCAATTTAGTCTATGCTCATAAGATATGAGAGATGCATGTAGCTCATCAACTAAAAGTTGAGAGATAAATTTTGTCTTTTCTATATGGCCGTTGTGCAATGGTGCCAAATAATAGGAGAAAAATTCCTTAAAATATTTTTGATTATCCTCTTTTCATCAAACGTCTCACTATGATATTTGAGTTGGCTTACTAATCTGACGAGTTTAGTGAAGAAACAATCTATTGTATCTGATTCTTTCATGTAAATGGTTTCAAAATATCTTCTTAGTTTGTTTAGTTTATCTTCACTTTTTCCATTCCTTGGTAGGTTGCTTTAAGAATATCACATGCTTGCTAAAATTTTGTTGCAGCTGAAATCTATAAAAATATGCTCTCATCTACCCTTGAAAGATTAAAGATAAAGATAATAATCTTTTTTATTTTATTTCAGTAAGTCTTTATTTACTTGAGGGAGTACACTTTATATTGGTGCATTTATTGGGTACCCATTTCAATAAGATCGCATATAAGTCTTGTAAATAAAACAATGCTTTCATACTGACTGCTCCATAGTCATGATTTTTCCATTTAATTGCAAAATTTGTGCATTTATTGAGCTTTTTCTTGCTGTCATTATTGATATTACAAAACCTTTCTACTTGTGGAAAAAGTTTTAGAATAAATAACTTCATTACTACTGGCCTTTTCTCTGATACCACTAATAGGAGGAAAAAGAAGAAATAAAGAACATAATCAGAAATGAAATAAAGAAAAGTAATTGAAATTATAGTTTTATATGTTTGGACATTATGAAATATTCAATTTTACATAATCCAAAATACATAATTTAGACGATATTATATCATAAATAAAAATACATAAGAACATGGAGATGTAGCAAACTATATTGCTTTTCTTTCTATTACTATAGACAAATATTCTCACACAGGCCTTCCATACGCTTCAATTCTTGTTTTATATATATTACCTCATTTCAAAAATTGTCTAGAAGTATAGGTATTTTCCAAAGGAAAAAAGGGAAAAGGTTAGTGATATTTTATATTTAATGTATATTTAAGTCTTATTTGTATAAGATCAAAAGTTGGCAAATTCCTTTCTTAAAAAATTCTGTTCAGGAATATAAATATGTGAATAGGAATATTTATTTTTAAATAGAAAATAGGCGTACATATTCTTATTTTTGTTTGGTTCACCAAGAATTTGATGAGGAATTCATAGACTCTAAAATTTATGTTTTCCAATATAAATAAAATTGGAATAAGAATACGTATTCCAATTCTACCTATTTAGGTGGATTGCAAATGTTAATTTTTTAGCTAAAATTAGAATACGTATTCCTACTTTATTCCTATTCAAATTTCAATTTGGTGCATCCAAACAAAAAATTCAAAATTTTAAGAATCTACATATTAAAAGCATCATTGTTGAAAATGATGTTCATGACACATGAGAGCAAGAGATAGATGAAATACACATAGAAGAATTATGGTGGTTGTTGGTGATTAATACCGACATAATTCATCTATTTTTCTTTATAAAAAATTGTATGATAAACTGCAATTTAGCTGATTATATATTTTTTCAAATACAATTCCACTTGTATTTTTATAATAAAACAATTACTACAAGTATTTTCCACTAGATAAAATATTTTAAATATTTTTACATAGCAATCCCTCTGAATCACTCTTCATTGTGACATAGACACAAATTTTAGTAAGAGTAATGGAAGACCTTAAAAAAAAATTCCTCACATAACATGTTTTATCTGGGAGAGGGAAGTGAGTTGTCATCAATTGATGATAAGAAGTGCAGAGTGAATGAAGCGTTGTTCATGTTGGAAGTATCAAGGTTCTGAGAGGCAGGGAGGGGGGGGTGAATAAGAACACAATTAAATTATCTCACAATCTAATTTCAATAACTTTAATTCACAATTTACAGTAGTGGAGAAATCAAACTGTACTAAAATGTAAACATACAAAATAATATCAACTCACTGAAAGAAGAGACACCAATTTTGTGCTGAGTGGAAAACCCTCGAAAATCCTCACAGTTTGGTCATAGGGAGAAAAACTACTCCATAAACCTGTATTCTTTATTGAATTCCAACTCTTTTACAATCAGGAGCTTCTACTACTTAGGGTATTTTAACCCTTTTATCAGTGCTGTAATTACAACCTTATACAGACATATAAATGTGTATGTATGAAATTTACACATGCATACAAGTTTATAATAAGACTTTCATTCCTTACAACCTATTTTGAAATATATTTCTTCTTTTCTTTTTCAACTAACCAATTAATTTACAAACGATCTCTATATTTATAGAGAAGAATTTTGAAATTGTTCAATTACATGGAATCAACTGAACTAGTTAGGGTTGTTGAGAAACCCTCTTAAAAGTTGTTTGAAAAACCAACCTATAATTAGTTACAACTCGAATTTTTCTTCCCTTTATAAAATTGTCAGTCATGTCTTCCCTTTTTTATCTAAAACTATACATATAGAATTCTGGATTTGGTAAAAAATGTAGCCTTCAAGAGTACTCTCGATAACTTTCAAATCCTATTCTGGAATATTAGAGCAATTTGACTTAATAATTCTTCACTTCCAAAAACAATTTTGAAGAAGTCCTTAAAAAATTTAAAGAAAAAAATGCCCTAACATTATTGCCATTTGAATCATAGCCGAACCAAACAGCAGTAAGAAAATATCATAGCTGAACCAGAAAACGGTAATAAAATATCATAGCTTCATTTTGATTCAACAATCTGTCTGCTTCAAGAATTTCTTTTTCACAAAGAATAAAATGAGACTTTCCTTATTTTGAAACCCTTACTTTTTAAAAAAAATGCTTGACAGTGACGATTTTGCCATCTTTTAGGACTGAACAAATTCCTTTATGACCCAATCCCATTTTCAAAAATTTGTTGAAAATCTCTGAAATGACTTGAGACCGACTATGATTTAATTTCTCAAAACTTTCTCAAAGACAAAAATAAATGAATTAGAGATATCTACCTTTGTATCCCTTTTAAGAAATGAGTATACTTTAAAATACCTGAAGATGCTTGATTTATTACCTTCATCATTTCAAAAAATTTCTTGCTTGAAGATACCTGTTTCTTCTTTTCAAATGAACCCATTGTTCATCTCTCGAACATGCACAGGAAAGAAGACAAATGAGTATGTAAATATCAAACATGAAGACTTGTTTTTGCATATTCAAACACAAGCAGATTTTTTGCGAACCTTTTCACATAGTCGGTAAAAAATATTGCCTCCTCTAACAGATTTCCATATACACCAAATGATCAGAATAGATTATGCCTCTTCAAACAGATTTCCATACACATAAAATGATCAGGATAAATTATCATCGAACTTGCAAAGGAATGAAAACAAAGTTCTTATTGTTTAAGAACACAACCCACAACCTTAAGTGTTTTAAAATTCAGTTTGAAATCCGCCACACAATATAGACATTTGGCAAAACCTCTTAAACCATGCAGTCCTTCTTTAAATGACAATGTACTGCCAGTTACAGTGTTAATTGTGCAAGAGCCACGTTACCATCTTTTCTGCCATGTTACGATAGTGCTGCCGAAAACATTGCTATTTAAAAACTGCCTTTTTTAATATGTGACATTTACACAAAATGCAATGTATATGCCAATGACAATTGCCTTTATATTTGCCACCTTTTAATCATGCATTTAGCCATATTTTGAAAAAGGGCATCATGGTCAACAGTTCAACAAGCCAAAATCTGAAAAATCTGTTGTATGAAGCAGTCCAACAGCCTCTGTCAGATCTGTCACAATTTCTGTACACAACAATGCTAACTCTGTAACCTTCCACATTACACCCAACTCAAAGTTTTTCCCTCCCTCTGCGTCTACTAAGCTCTCAATGCGGCCTTGAGAAATCAGCGACCTTGACTACAGCAATATAAATAAATTTCACTGAGATGAATAAAAGTATCTATTTACTTTTTATTATATAATTAACAAAGTCTTAAAAAAAGTTTCGATCTTGCGCTTACCCAGGATACGATGTGACTCTGTTCCCCTAAAACATTTTTATAAATAGGAGCTCTTCCAGAGATAATCTCTAAAATTACAACGCTGAAGCTATACACATCGCTTTTCTCTGTTAAATTATATCTGTGCAAGAAGGAAATAGCATAATTATTTCTACCCTAATTTAATCGACACTACATGAATGGGTATGAAAAAAATTTAGAAATAATTGACTGAGGATCAATGTAGCCGAATGTGCCCTTCACATTCGTTGAAACATGAGTTGCTTCAGTAGATGGCCCTTCTTTTGACAGCCCGAAATCGGCTACTTTCGCTTCCAATTTTTCACTTAATAATATATTGGACGATTTGATATCTCTGTGCATTATTTGCGGTTTGCAACCAGAATGCAAGTACTCCAATCCTGATTATCATACCATAAATTAGTTTTATGAACATAAAAAATAAATAATTTTTTTAATATTAAGAAGGTTATATACCTTGAGCTGCATTTAAGGCGATGTCAAGCCTGGTTTTCCAATTGAGGCACTGTTTCACTGAAGAGGATTCTCCAACAACAAAACCATATATCAGAATATCAAAAATGAGTGAAAGAACATATCAATCTTGTCTTATGACCGCTTTACATGCAAGCACGCAATGCGTAATCTAGGAAACTAAAAATGGAAGGCAGAGTTTAAGGTATTTTTTCTTTAATATTAATAATTTGACTTTTGGAATACAAATTCCTAGAAGGCTGATGAATCTAAGTTTTAATAATATAATGTGAGAATTGTATTTAATTTCTCATGAAACAGTAAAAATACTATTATAAACTTTTTAAAAATTAGAAGAATCTATTTTTTCTTTAATTTTATATTTCTTTTAATGTTGATCAATAAATTAAAATATCAACAAACAATGTGTCTGACATTTGATAACATTAATACTATTATAAGTCTATGGGAAGATGACTTCATCTTTGTATCAAATAAGTTATAGTTCTTAAATATTAGGGAGTGGATTTGTATGCATAGCTATTAACATTTAATTATTTTGTCAAATAAAAATAAATTAAAATTAATACTTTAACTAATTGATTATATATTGCATAGATTGTGATATGATGTATTCATTGATTGCATATAAATCATCTACTAAAATTTGAAGTTTTAAAAAGAGATCTATATTATTTATAGAAATTTTGATAAAATAGATACCTCTAATTAAGTAAGTAATAATATAGACTTATGATCCTACAAATAGATATTATATTTAAATTTTATAAATTATTTAAAATCCCCACATCCAATATAATCTACTAACAGTGCACTAAAACTACTCGTTTACAATTTCTTAGTAAGAGATCGGAGTACTTACACAAATGTTAAACAATTCCCTTTACATAAAGAGGACTTGAAATTAAGAACTTTTTAATGCTCGCTCGCAACAACACATTTGCATCGAGGTGGATCTTTCCAAGGATCTTAAGAATTCTATGGAAATTCAGATTAGGTTTCAAACCTTCTCTCATAAGGTTCTTTACGTGAATCTTCCCAACACCTATTATAGGTCCTAGTTCACAGAGCACAAGATCAAGGACTGCCCTTTGGCTACACCTAAGGTCAAGCTCATGCCTAAAGAAGCGCCTGTCAAATAGTATGAAGGGAAAAAAGAAGAATGGGTTATTGTTGGGTGTAAGGGCAAGGCTCCCTTGAGTCCCTTGCCCCCCAAAAAGTCCTATGTAGCAGTTGGTATGGTTCCTTCTATCCCCATAGGAGAGTCAATTCTAGCTAGCGTAGGAATGCAAGTAGCAGACAAAGGAACTACTCTCAGAGTTTCACCAGTTTCAAACCCTGCTGGCTCATAGGGGATAAAGATAGCCACTAGGGCTTTTGCCTTGGCTAGGGTATCTACTCCTCTTGCTACTTCTTCCATAGCACCACCAGTGATGTGGCATTCTCGCAGTCCTCTTGGATATGCGGAGATACTAGAGGTGAAATGTCAGGTTGTAGGTCTAGACAGTTTTCTGTCCGACTTCAACCATGTTTCTACCTTCTTGCAGAATAGCTACTCCTCTCTTGAGGATGAAGATGATATGAAAGAGTTCTCATGAACTTCCTATCATGGAATGTTCGAGGTCTCATAGACCTCCCCAGAAAGTACTATGTTTGGGATGTCCATCATAGACTTGGTAATTTAAATTTTCTTAGTCTACAAGAAGTTAAAATTTCTAGTTTCATGCTTTCTTCGGCATGGCACATAATTTGGTAGGATAATGTGATTTTGTCTTCCCAGCACGAAGTTGGCCAAGGTGGTGTTGTTACTCTCCTATAACCTCACCTTCATTTTGCTATTATTTCACATGATTTTGACCCCACACAGAGAATTATTTGATTTTTCTTTCCATTAACAATTATTCTTTTGGTGTTATTAATGTTTATGCTTCCAATGATGCTATGGAAAGATCCTAGATGTGGACCTGGCTGGCTGACAACTTGCCTCCAGCTACTTGGGTCATGTGTGGGGACTTTAATATGGTTGAAGTGGCCTTTGACAAAGATGACATTCTACCTTTTTGCTAGACAGCTGGGGAAAGACAATCCTGGTATTACATGCACAATAAATTGGGTATTTTTTATCCCAATACCAACTGCCGCCAAGATAGTGGGTTTTTGCACACTTGGTCCAACTTTCAAGCTGGCTCTAACCACATATTAAAATGCCTTGATTGTGCTATGATCAGTATACAATGTTTTTTTTCTTTTTCTAAGGATCAAGATCTACCTGTTGTTCCCTTGCCAAATGTGATTTTATATGACTAGTATCCCATTTATTTTGTCATTTCTTGGCAAACAACTGTCCCAAAGGTGGGCAAGTCTCAGTTCTTCCTCAACACATTTGTGTTGATGCATGCTTCCACCATTTCACACATCCTACATGTTTGGAACCTGGAACCATATCCACATTCTCAAAGGGGATGGATTCAATGGTGGAATGATGCTATCACTAGAATGGCTCATTTCCTATCCATTTATGGGTGACAATTGGCTATGTTCCAAAAATAATCATATGAAGCCAACATGCTTGCCCTCAAAAAAGACTTAGAGGCCCTCACCCTCAATCCCTTTGATGTGGACTTACAAATCCATCTTGCCAAGCTTCACCATGACTAATAAATTGCTGATATGTTGCTCGGGGAGCCCAAATCAAAGAACGTCTCTACTAGTTGGAGGTTGGCGACAAAGCCTCAAAGGATTTTTTTCAGGCTCTTCATGTCTATCATACCAATGTTTGGATTAAAAAGATCAAACAAGAAAATGTTGTTCTATCTAGTCTCCCTACCATCCTGCAAGAATCTTTTTATCACTATGAGAATGTGTTGTCTTCATAGGGAAATTTAGTTGCTCAGGAGGAAGCTCTTAGAAAGTATATTTTTGTTACTCCAAACCACCTAGCAATTGAGAAAAATGCTTTCTATGAGCAACTTCTTTCCCTTCAAGACCTTAAAGAGGTGGTCTACTCCATGGAGGATAACAAGTCTCCTAGGTGTGATGGGTTTCCTTATGAATTCTAGAAGCACCTCTGGAAGCATATAGGTCCTGATTTGCACAAAGTTTATCTTAAAGCCTATCATTCTAAAAGCTTAGGAGCTATTATAAACAAAATAAATATCAAATTCATATCTAAATCTAGTGATCTAGAGGACATATGCAATTGGAGACCCATTACCCTTATGAATGTGTCTTATAAGATTATTCCCAAGGCACTCTCTCTCAAAATCAAGCACATGTTACCCATAATTGTGCGGCCAGAGAAAACTAGATTCATCAAGTCCAGATATATTCTTGACAACATGATTTCTATCTAGGAGGGAATGGAATGGGCTTGCAAGTCCAATCAGAAGGCTATTTTTTAAAGTTAGATTTTGCTCAAGCCTATGATCACATTGAATGGCCCTTTATCTTAGATATGCTCCAGGTTCTGGGTTTTGGCCACAATTTCCTCCAGTCCATGGAGATGTTCTTTAGAGATGCTAATGCTTGCATTACCATCAAAAATTCACAATTTGAGGCTTTTGGACTTTTTTGTTCCATTAGGAAAGGTTTTCCACTAGCTTCTATACTTTATGTTCTTGCTGTAGAAGGTTTTGGCTATTTACTTGCACATTCTGTGTCCTCGGGACTGGTTTGAGGCATTTCTTTTCTGGAATCATCCTCCCAATTAGTTAATGGACACTTTGCTGATGATTCTTTTCTTACTCTTTTAGAGGATGAATAAAACATCAATAATGCTTTAAGTTGCCTGGACACCTTTTGTTAAGCCTCTGGTTTTTCCATTTAATGGCATAAAATGCTCTACTTCTGCAAGTCCTTTTGCTAGCTCTACCTTGGATTAGCTAGTTTTAGTGAAAATGGGTTTCTCACGAGGAAATCTTTCACTTTCTTGGCATTCCTTTTGCATTCCAGGCGTTGCTTGTGAAACTTTGGAATGTTGTGTTGGCCAAGATTAGTAAAAAGGTCGACTACTAGATCACAAAGTCACTCTCCATCGCTGGGAAATTCCAGATTTGCTCAAAGATTCTGGCAGCCACTCATGTGTATTGCTCCTCTTGCTAGGCTCCATTCAAAGCTTCTTACATGAAGCTAGAAAGATTGTTTAGGGATTTTCTTTAGGCCTCTGGTTCTAATCACCATGGCTTGGGATTTTTGTTGTCTCCCAAAAGAGTCTGATGGTCTTCACCTACTTTCCACTCAGAAAGAAGGCCTTGTTATTTGTGCAAAATGGATTATTAGGGCTATTTCAGGAGATGAAGCTTGGAAGATTCTAGTTTGGGACTGCATTTCTTCAAGCTTTCCTGTCAATAGGCCTGCTTGGAAGAGGATTGGTTTCTCATCATGTGTGAGTTTGTGGTCATTCAGGGCTGATTTGTCATCAAGAGCATCTAGAAAGCCTGTGAGGCTATTAAGCCCTAGCTTCAATGGGCTGGAGATAAATTTTGTAATGGCCTCTCCTTGAATCAATAGAATATTTGGTGGTCTCCCCTATTTGCCATTCAAGGTACTCCCCTTGCCAAGACTCAACAGGCCAATGCTCGACATTTTTTTAAAGATGGCATCAAAACTCCTAAGGACCTCTTTTCAAGGGTCACCATGAGTTTTAGGACCTTGGAAGATATGTATGTATAGTACCACCTTATCTGTTCATAACGATAGACTTTTGAAATTTTTCTTTCTTCCATCCCTATTCACTTAATTCAAAAAGTGGGGATTCAGTCTGTTCACCCTTGGTAGCTTGATTGGAAGTGGCATCCTGCCACTCATTTTTCTAATTATAAGCCAAGTTTGGGCTACAGATGAATTTCACCTCATCTTTCAATGGTGGATATGCTAAACCATAGATGGCATTTGCAATCTTCTCTCTCTCAATGGAGAAAATGCTTTCATACCATATGGAATGCTATAACTGAACAAAAGATTGCACATTTTGCTTGGTACCTAGCCTTCCAAGGCCTTCCCTTGGGGCCTATGGCACAAACACATTCGGGTTCATAATCCTAGATGCCCCTTCTATGGAATACCAAAGTCTTTCATGCATATTTTCTAGTTTTGTAAGTGTGCTTAGAATTATTGGTACTGGATTCATAATTTTTTTAAGCAATTCAGACTTGAGTCTTTTTCTTGGCACATGATTTTACTGGGTGATTTTCCCAGATTTCCTTAGATGTTCGCCCAGATTTGAAATACCTTCAGGTTGGAGATTCTATTTTCTCTGTGGAAAGATAGGAATGTTGTTCTTTTCACACACAATTTTTGGATGTCAATATTGCTATGTACACTAAGGCATGCATTTGTAATAATGTAATTATGCAGATTCAAGTGCAAGCTAACAAAGTTGCACTCAAGGTAGCTCACCTACAGGAGCTACTGAATCATTTGGGCAATGCTCCTTGCACTATTGCCAGATTTCCTCTTGATGCCTTAGTGGAGACCTCGACGCCCCGTGGTCATCATCCTTGGCGCCACTCCTTCGGTTGCCACTCGCACACCCCATGCTTCTAGGCTTCCCGCCATCACTCTCTTAGTGGTGGTGATGGCAGATGGAGGCACCGCTCAACTTCCCCACCCCATGGTGGTTCTAGTTGGTCCTCGGCTCCTCATCCTGGTTCTCATCGTGCACATTCTAGGAAGTGGCCTCGCTTGAACCTGGTGATCTCTCCTTCGTGGCTAGAGGTTAAAGATGCAGAGGCTACCACTATTACTACTGTTGTTGATGATGGCTGAACTATTCCCAACCCACCCCCCAATCCTAAAGACAATTGGGGTTTTCAAGGCAAAGATGATCAACCACCCTTGGTTGGCTCTACTTTGGTAGCCTCAGGTTACCTTCTATGGTTTTTTTTGATGAATAGTTTTGGTAGCCCTTTTATTGTGAATTGTAATCTAAGTATATTTTATTAATAGAAAAGGACACTATTCATTAAAAAAAAAAAATTGATAATATAATGTGAGAATTGTATTTAATTTTTTATGAAACAGTAAAAATACTATTATAAACTTCTTTTTTTAAATTAGAAGAATCAATTTTTTCTTTATTTTTATATTTCTTTTAATGTTGATCAATTAATTAAAATATCAACAAACAATGTGTCTAACATTTGATAACATTAGTAATATTATAAGTCTATGGGAAGATGACTTCTTCATCTTTGTATCAAATAAGTTATAGTTCTTAAATATGAGGGAGTCAATTTGTATGCATAGCTATTAATGTTTAATTCTTTTTTCAAATAAAAATAAATTAAGATTAATACTTGAACTAATTGATTATATATTGTGTAGATTGTGATATGATGTATTCATTAATTGCATATAAATCATTTACTGAAATTCGAAGTTTTAAAAAGAGGTTTATATTATCTAAAGAAATTTTGATAAAATAGATACCTCTCAATTAAGTAAATAATAGTATAGACTTATGATCCTACAAATAGATATTAAATTTAAATTTTACAAATTCAATATAATCTGTTAATAGTGCACTAAAACTACCAGCTTGCATTTTCTTTGTAAGAAATTTGTGTACTTAAACAAATGTTAAACAATTCCCTTTACATAAGCAGGACTTGAAATTAAGAACTTAACTCTGCATACTAAAAATGATCTTAAGGATGTAGTTGATTTAAATAATTCTTATCACACTCAAAACAATAAAATGGAAAATACAATTACCACAGAGAAGTTGACGCAGATCTCCCCTTGACATAAACTCATAGATTAATATTTGGTATTCGTCTTCAAAACAATAGCCCAATAAACTCACTAAATTTTTATGATGAATTCTTGAAAGCAATGCAACCTGCAAGTTACAAACTATCTTTTAACAACAAGTAATTCAATAACAAACTATTGAGCCATTTTATGGATAAGGTTAAATACCGAACTACTGAGAGTCAAACCAACCTCTATTGTGAATTCCCTCGATCCTTGTTTAGATGTTGTGGAACATAATTTGATAGCCACTTCTCGTGCATTCTTTAAGCAGCCATAGAAAACAAGTCCATATCCTCCTCGCCCAATCTACTTGCTAAATTCACGAGTCATTTCCTTGACCTCTTTGTAGCTATATCTTTTTAAACTTGGTGCTATTAGGTCTAAAAAACATTTTTTTTCCATCTTATCAGCATACTTTTCTTCTTAAAATCCCTTAAATGACTTGATTGGTTTGCAATAAAAGACTAAAAATTAAAAGTACACACTAACCTATAGCTTGGTTTGTTTTTTTAAATCTTCGTGTAATTAGTACAGAAAAAAAAAAGAGGATGACTAAAGTTATGCCAGCACCGTCTGACAAACCAATAATCAAACCTTTGTTTGTAGGTGTTCCACTACATCCATTTTCACCCCTTTGACAAAGATGCACATTTCTAGAAATGCTACAAAAACAAATGTGTATTAATGCATCAAAATTCAAGGTCCTTGCTATAAAATTCCAAATCAGTATATGTCTTACAAAATTCAAGGTCCTTTGTAATGGA
This sequence comes from Cupressus sempervirens, assembly GCA_028749045.1. NCBI lineage: Eukaryota > Viridiplantae > Streptophyta > Pinopsida > Cupressales > Cupressaceae > Cupressus > Cupressus sempervirens. Next base: position 669,742,193 of record CM053786.1, on the reverse strand, counting down.
TTCAAAGACTATCACTTGATATTTATGTTCTTGTTCAACAAACCCGTGAGTACTGATCTAGTGAGATTGTTGTTATCTAAATTCCTGAAAGAAAGTAACAAAATAAAAGTAATGTTCAAAAACATTAACTTCTACCTGATTCTATAACTAGTAGAAAAATGGTAGTACATCAAAGCAACCAATGTGATATAGTGGTCAGCAAAATTTAAACATGGTAAATAAACCCACAGTTTTTTCAAGTTTTTCAAACTAGCCAGTGATTGGCGTATTTGTCCATTTAAATTATTATCAGAAAGGTCACTGCAAATTCAGACAATTTGGGAACAAGTTTTATTATCTAGAGATTAAACAAACATCTGATAAACAACAGAATATTTTTAACTTCGCATTACAATTTTGGTCATTTGGTTCCATTTTGGGACCTCTCCCTTCTGTGTGCTTGTAAATGTCGTTCTAATCTATGAAATGGAATATTAAAGTTTATAAATTATTTTCTAGAACCATAAAAACTAACCAACAAGAAAAGAGTAACTGTTTTTTTCTTTTTTTTAAATATAATATTAAGAGTCGTTCTCTGGTTAATTAGATTATATATTGGGTAGATATATACAACTAGGTTTTTCAATTTGAAGGCTGTTTGTTTAAATTTCATTCTTAATTTAAATGATCAATGGTTAATATATGATAGATGAATATTAATTGAACTGAAATATGTAATTTATGAGTATTTTGAGTTTGATGCATTGTTCATGATGAAAAGGGAAGTATACTAATATGTCTAAGATAACAGAACTAATTGTTCATGATGAGAAGGAAAGTATACTTATGGATCAAAATGTATTAGAAGATTATTGTGAAAAGATATAAATATTAGGTAAATAGTTGATTTGTGTGTGGTTACTTAAGAATGGTGAAGCATTAAATTGTTAATTTCTTAATCCTTTTACACAAATAATTCTCATACTAATTGATTACGGATGCTAGTCTTTTAATAACACAATTGAAGAAAGAAATAATACTTTTGAAATATAATTAATGGCACAAACTAAAAATAGTCTTCCAAAGTAAGGTTAGAATAATTATTCCTACAAGTGGATATATGGTGATGAACTTTATAAGAAAATTTCAAAGTAAAATTAGGTTCAATATCAAAGTTCAGTATTCTATTAGATAAAGGAGAAGAAAATGGAACTCTTAGAATCATTATTATATATAAAATAAAGAAGTAGTTATAAGATGATCTACATATTGCATATTGTGTTGTAGGGGATGCCTCATGGACATATGTTTGTTCTATATAATAGAATTTCTATGGAAAACAAAAGGCAGATTTAGGTATGTCAATTATTGTGTTGCAACGGATGCCTCTCTGACGTATGTTTGTTCTACATAATAGAATTTCAATGGTAAACAAAAGCAAGATTTCGATAGGTCATGATGGACATTAAAAACAAATTTTATTAAAAAGGTAAAAAAATACTAGAGAATAAGAAAAGAAGCACCAGATTTGTAGTGGATGGTACTTTTGGAAATCAAGGATAACTACAAAAGAATATCATAGTTCCAAGTTATTGTCTATTTTTCAAAAAAATTCTATAATAGGACTTTCATCCTTTCTTTTCCTATAATAGGAGCTTACTATGAGAATCACTTGCATAGTGTAACTTCACGAAAGCAATTTTAAGAGTTGTTTTCTATCTGTAATAAATGGAAAAAAATGTTGTCTAATATGACAACAAGTCATAATAAAGAATGCAATTCATTAAAACAAAATGTCAATTTTTATTTATCTTTCTAATTTATTAAAAAATACATACACAATCTCAAGGGTTGTGAGGTTGGTAATACTTGTAGGAATATTACAAGTTAATCCTTTGTTCGATAGAATCCTGAACATGGAAGATATGTAAATGTCAAATAAGCTAACAACTTGAAAGTAAAAGAAGTAAATGGAAGCTCAAATCTTTACTTACAAGTTCACATTTCTAGGTGATGAATCATCATTGCAAATTAACCAATCCCATGAATATCTTATAGGAAAACATGGATCGCCTGTTGGAATATTAAACGCAATAGCCATTTGTCCCTAGAGAAAAATGCCTACCTACCACCTGACGGACTCCAGAACAAATAGAAACAATAACTACGGTCGGTGAGTTTTTTGAAATCAGGAAAGAGGGGGAAAAATATGGCAAAAGGAATGTTTTAGATTCATTCAAGTGATTCAGCAAATCAGAAGTTTAGCAGAGTTGCAAAGTAGAGAAAGAAGAAAGAAGTTGATCAACAAATCAGTCATTACAGATATAGAAGGAAGTTTCTATTGTGTTTCTAGTTGCACATGTTTCCTCTATTCATTCTATAAGTTCATTATTGTTGGATTTTTCCTGTTGAAATAGGGATTTCTCCAAGCACCATTGTATGTAGCCATTAGAGCTGTAAGTTTAAAGTTCATTGAAGTTTGAAGTTTTACCAATTTAGGGTTATTTTAGGGTTTTCTAGTTAAAGTTGAATGCTCCTAGATTTTGTAATATTTTTAATCAAAGTTGAATAGAAAGCAAACAGGCATACTTGAATCCATTGTTCTTCTTCTATTCATTGCATTTGAGAAGTTTGTTTAGAAGTTTCAAGCTTTGGCTCTCTAGTTTTAATGGTGGAAACATTCACGTTGAAATTTCTCAAAGTTATAATTTTTCCAATTTGAGCCAAGCTCACTTGGCATCCATTATTTCCGAGCATTGCCCTTTGTGTGCCAAGCTTACTCGTCTTCTTCGTGTGCCAAGCTTACTCAACTTCTTCTTGTGCCGAGCTAACTCAAGACCTACTGCTTGTCACTCGGCAATAGTTTGTGCCAAGAAAATTGTCACTCGGCACCTTCACATATCGAGCACATTGCCACTCGGCACCTTCATGTGCCGAAAAAAATTGGCACTTGGCAATTGTTAGTGCTGAGAAATTTTTTAATGTTGTGATTTATTTTTTCACATGGTATTAGAGCTTTGAGGCTCCACATCCACAATCAGTTAGGGAAATTTTTTTTCTAGAATTTTTGACATAGCAGGAGATGTAGGAAAGATATGGCAGTAGCCACCACCATTCAATGGACAAAACTATGATACATAGGAAAAGAAGGTGAAAATCATAATGGTTGCAAATGATTTGTGGGAGTTTTTAGTTAATGGGTTCAATGATGTGACAGACCCAACTCAGTATGCTACTCTCACAAATGCACAGAAGACTCAGCTAAAAGAGTCAAGGAGGAAGGATGCTAAGGCATTAAGTCTCATTGAAGTAGCAATGATAGAGACAGTATTCCCCAAGATTGTAGTAGCAAACTATGCAAAGGAAGCATGGGATATCCTTGAGACGAACTTCAAGGGGACTGATAAAGTCCGTACAATAAAGCTACAGAATATAAGGAGGGAGTTTGAGAACCTTCAGATGAAGGAAAATGAATCAGTTGCAGATTTCAATTCAAGGACCTCCAATGTGATTAACCAACTGAAGTCAAATGGAGAAGACTATCAAGAGTAGAGGATAGTGGAAAAGATATTAAGAAGTTTACCTCATAAATATGACAATTTGGTCATGACCATAGAAGAGGCAAAAGACTTCACTATTTTTACAATGGATGAGTTGATGGATACTCTTCAAACCCATGAACATCAGATCAATAGATCTGCATCTCTTCTTTCCAAGAGAAAGTATTCAAGGCTCAATCAAATCCAAGAGGAAGGGGGAGAGGAAGAAATGTCTTAGGCAGAAACTCTTGAGGCAGAGGCCGAGGTAATGGAGGACAAAGAAATGTTGCAGTAGAAAGCTCAAGAAGAGCAGAAGGAGAAAATAGCTCACTAAATATTTGAAGAGGAGGTAAGAAAAACTACAACTCAAATAAGAGTAATGTAGAATAATACTACTATCATAAATATGAGCATTATGCAGGTGAATGCTGGAAGAAGCAAAATGATCAGTCAGGACAAGTAAATGTGGTTGATCTGAACATGGGAACTGGAAACAATGCCACTGCCTTCGTCATGTGTAATGTTGGTGAAGAAGGAAGCCTTGAGGTTTGTGACCTCAAAAGTGGATGTAGCAATCACATGAGTGGTAATGAAACCTTGTTTTTATTCATTGACAAGAGTTTCAAATATAAGATTAAAATGCGTAACAATGGAACCCTACCAGTAGTGGGCATAGGATCTATTATAGTCTACACCAAGCAAGGTGAGAAGAAAGAAATACAAAATGTGTATTTTTCTCCTAGTATGAAGCACAATTTGATGAGCATTGGTTAGCTCATTCAAAATAGATACAAAGTGCTGATGGAGAATGAAATGTGTGTCATTCATGAAAAGGATGGGAGCAAGAACTTACTTACAGCAGTTCAAATGACAAAGAATAGAATGTTTCCCTTGAGGATAGAGACACGTTTCTCATCTCAAGTTGGTGCTGCATCTCCCACACAATCAGTTCTAAGGAGTGTGATTGAAGACCCCTCACGGTTATGGCACCTTAGGTATGGTCAGCTAGGCTATGCTGGTTTAAATTTTTTTTCAAATAAAAGAACGGTAGAAGATTTGCCATGAATAAAAAATTCATGTGACAAGTGTGAGGCTTGTATTTTGGGTAAGCAACATAGGCTTCCCTTTAATTCTGAAAATTCTAAGATGGTTAGATATCCATTAGAGTTAGTGCATATTGACCTAGTCGGTCCATGCAAGTTACTTCCATTGGGGGGAGTACTTATTTTATAACATTTATTGATGATTTCAGTCATAGGATATGAGTTTATTTTTTGAAATCTAAATCTAAAGCATTTGATAAGATTCTTGAGGTCAAAGCCCAAGTTGAAAAAGAATGTGGACACTATATCAAGGTCTTAAGATCAGATAGAGGAGGGCAGTATACCTCCAATTCTTTTGTAAATTTTTTAAGGAAACATGGTATAAAGAAAGAGCTCACAGCCAGCTATACACCACAGTATAATGGAGTGGCTGAAAGAAAGAACAGGACTATTGTTGAAATGGCAAAGAGCATGATGAAAGAGAAAGGTCTACCAACTAAATTTTGGGGAGAGGCTATGACAACAACAATTTACCTAATTAATAGGTGTCCTACAAAGGCAGTCCGTGATAGAATTCCAATGGAACCATGGTCATGAGGAAGATGGATAGTTGTACACCTAAAGGTGTTTGGATGTGTTGCATATGCACATGTTCCTAAAGAGAAAAGGTAGAAATTGGATGACAAAGGTTTGAAGTGCATCTTCATAGGGTACAACTCAGAATCAAAGGCATATAAATTGTATGACCCATTGAACAACAAGATGATTCTCTCAAGAGATGTAGAATTTCTTGAAAATTAGTCTTGGTATGGACAAACTGATGAGTCACCCAACACCTCAAGTAAACTACCAATTATGAATGAAGAGGATGCTAATGAACAACAAGAAAAAGGAGCAGATAGAAAAAAAGGCAAGCAGCCTCAGTCATTGCTGAGCTCCTCTAGGCATGATCGAGTGCCAATGTCGAGTAACAGTGTAGATCGAGCTGGTCAGCAAGGTAGCAGTAGTGAAGATTCTGATCCCACACTCTCCTCTTTGTTACCAATAAAGACCAAGAGTTTTAGGGAGATATACCAAGATGAAAGGTATGAAGATTATGATGAGAGTGTTAATTTTGCTTTATTTTATCATAGTGATCCAATATGTTTTGAAGAAGCTATTAAGAAGAAGAAATGGTGTAAGGCCATGGATGAGGAGATAGATGCTATAGAAAAGAATGAGACATGGGAGCTAACTGAATTGCCTCCCAAGAAGCAAGTGATTGGAGTGAAATGGGCCTACAAGACCAAATGCAATGTTGAAGGCAAGATTGATAGGCATAAGACAAGGCTAGTAATCAAGGGGTACAAACACTAGTATGGCATAGATTATGATCAGACATATGCCCCAATTGCAAGAATGGAAATTGTGAAGTTTGCCTTCTTAAATGGTGTATTGAAGGAAGAAGTATATGTCGAGCAGCCACCTTGTTATGAAGTAGCAGGTGAAGAGAACAAAGTATATAGATTGAAGGGAGCTCTTTATGGGCTCAAGCAAGCTCCACAGGCATGGTATAGTAGGATTGACTCATATCTGATGAGCAATGGCTTTAGAAAAAGTAATGGTGAGCCTACTCTCTACATTAAAGTAGAAAATGGAAATGTGTTGATTTTTGTCTTGTATGTAGATGATTTGATTTTTTGCTGGTAATGATAAGGCTCTAATTGGTGAGTTCAAAGAGGTCATGAAAAATGAGTTTGAAATGACAGACCTAGGTCTCTTGAAATAATTTCTAGGTATAGAAGTAAAACAAATGCATGATGGCATCTTCATCTCTCAAGAAAAATAAGGAGGACAGATCTTGGAGATATTCAAAATGTAGAATAGTAAGGCAACCCCCACACCAACTACAGTAAGTCTGAAGTTGAGCAAGGAAGACTCTAGCAAGAGAGTGGATCGGACACTATACAAGAGTATGGTTGGAAGTTTAATGTATTTGACTGCAACTCGGCCATACCTAATGCATGCAGTAAGTTTAATTTTCAGATTTATGGAAACACCAAAGGATTCCCATTGGCAAGTGGGAAAGAGGATCCTAAGATATGTGAAAGGTACCAAGGGATTTAGAATTTTCTATACTGCATCAAATGAATTGAAGTTGGTTGGTTACATTGATAGTGATTGGGCTGGAAGTATAGATGATAGGAAGAGCACTTTCGGATACATATTTCATATGGGATCATGTGCAATTTCATGGGCATCCAAGAAGCAACCTATTGTTTCTCAATCTACAGAAAAGGATGAATACATTGCAACAAATGTAGTAGCATGTCAAGTAATTTGGCTAAGGAGGATCTTGACAGATTTGAATGAAAGGCAAGAGAATGAAACCACAATTTATTGTGACGACATTTCATCAATTATATTATCCAAGAATCCAATCTTCCATGGGAGAAGCAAACACATAGAGATCATATATCACTTCATTGGAGAGTTGGTGGAGAATGGAGATATCAAAATGGAATTTTGTAAGTCTGAGTAGCAACTAGCAGATATTTTCACAAAGCCATTAGTCATTGAAAATTTTGTACACCTAAGAGAGAGTCTTGATGTAGTTGATTTGGATTAGAATTGATCCTTGTTTGTTTTGCTTAGGATAAAGGGGGAATGTTGGAATATTAAATGCAATGGTTGTTTGTCCCTAGAGCCAAACGCCCACCTACCACCTAACAGACTCCAGAACAAATAAAAACAATAACTGCAGCAGGTGAGTTTTTTGAAATCAAGAAAGAGGGGGAAAAACATGACAAAAGGAATGTTTTAGATTCATTCAAGTGATTCAACAGATCAGAAGTTTAGCAAATAGTTGCAGAGCAATGAAGGAAGAAAGAAGTTGATCAGCAGATCAGTCATTGCAGAGATAAAAGGAAGTTTGTATCGTGTTTTCAATTACACGTGTTTCCTCTATTCATTCTGTAAGTTCCTTATTGTTGGATTTGTCCTGTTGAAGCAGTGATTGCTCCAAGCACCATTGTATGCAGCCATTAGAGCTACAAGTTTAAAGTTCATTGAAGCTTGAAGTTTTACCAGTTTAAGATTATTTTAGGGTTTTCTGGTTGAAGCTGAATGCTCTTAGATTTTGTAATTTTTTTAATCAAAGTTGAATAGAAAGCAAGAAGGCATAATTGAATCCATTGTTCTTCTTCTATTCATTGCATTTGAGAAGTTTGTTTAGAAGCTTAAAGCTTTGGCTCTCTGGTTTTAATGGTGGAAACATTCACATTGAAATTTCTCCAAGTTATAATTTTTTCAGTTTGAGCCGAGTTCACTCAGCATCCATTGTTGTCGAGCATTGCCCCTTGTGTGCCAAGCTTACTGAGCTTCTTCATGTGCCGAGCTAACTCAGCACCTACTGCCTATCACTCGGCAATAGTTTGTGCTGAGAAAACTATCACTCGGCACTTTCACATGCCAAGCACATTGCCACTTGGCACCTTCATGTGTCGAGCAAAATTGGCACTCAGCAATTGTTAGTGCCGAGAAAATTTGTAATGTTGTGATTTATTTTTTTACATCGCCAACATAAGTGTAGTTTATTTGTTGCTAAATGACATTTATAGTTTCTATTGCAAATTAAAATTTTTATAAAAATTTTAAATTAGAAAATCTATCAAAGTGGAGTTTGGATCACTTAAATGCTAAAATATCATAATTCTTATCAGTCATGCGTTATCTGAATATTTTATACATACCATCTTTACTGAACGTTCCTGGTTGATGTGAACTTTGTCGATATATTTCGAGAGCATTTTCTATTGGTGGAAAAGTGGAAGGATTTGTTGTTTGCAACCAAAATGCAATAGTATTACTAATGCTATAAGGTGCAAGGACAGATACAATCGATTATTGTAGATAATTGGTTTGAATGGGATCTTTATTAAGCTTTTTACCATCTACGAGCAAGTTGAAACCCTGAATACTTGTCCTGTTTAGATTAGATTTGAGCTCAGCAAAATACATAGAAATGTAAAGGTTCCCATATTGCTTGCAGATTCAGAGGGGCAAATCCATCACCGAGGGGGAGTTGCGAGAGCTTGTTTTTGCTATTTGCATTATACGAGATGGAGGTTGGTGATATCCCACTCCAATAGATAATGTCCTCCTTGTTCTAATAATTGGGAAAGTCTTCTTGATATGTAGACCAAAGTCTATCAAATGGATCATCTGGATACCTATTTATCATAAACTAGTCATTAACTCAAGAAAAATGAAGATATTAAAAGGAAATATAAATTGTTTAATAGTTGGCACACTTTTCTATTTATCCAAAAGTTTATGCAACGTAATGATAGTGTACTTAAGAATCACTAGACTAAAAATTAGACATGAAAAAGGTATTAGAATAGCCCAGACAAATACAAATCTCAAACAAATTTAAGAATGGGTAGCATAAGAAGAGAGTAGAGATGATACCCAAGAAACTCATAACGAGGAAGCAGGTTGTGAAACTAAACTAAAGTTGAGGAAACCTCTCAAAAGGTGGGGAAAGTACTGTAGAAGATGAAGATTATGAAACTGAAGAAGTGGATGAGATGAAAAAGAGGAGCACGACACTCTAGAAGTTCAAATTGAAGTTGACCTACGATGAATAATGATAAAAAACAAAACATTGGAGGATTCTTTGACTAAAATTAATTGATATAGGAGCATATGAGGATCAAAGCTATTGACTTAGTTGATTTAGATGTGGGTTTTATGTGGGTTTTAGTTGAGATTTACTTCTGAGGGTCATAACATTTGACTCGGATGTGGGTTTTGGTTGAAATTTTACAGGTGTGAAGAATTATTTGGATTGCTGCCTATTTTGACATTTTTTGGAGATCCCAAAATATCATCTTGGCCTCCTAAATTGGGGTTTTGTATTTTTCTCTAGTTTTTTTAGAAAGTTGCTTTTATAATAAATCTGAAATCATATTCTTGATTTCATAGATTACTTGGCAATTCATTTTGCCCTAGTTGGTAGTTGGGGGCTTTTGTTGCGAAAACTTAGATATCGTAAGATGGCTTTTGAAAGTTACTCAAAATCAAAAAAAATAAAATTTCAAAATCTGTCAAATATGGTTTTTTTTGAAATTGTAATAAGTAGTGTAATTCTATTTTTCCAAAAATTTGTGAAATATGGTATTTTTTGAAATTGTAATAAGTAGTGTAAATCTGACAAAACTTCTATGTTTGTAATTTTGAGTTATTATTTGAAGGGTTTGGACTGCATCAAAGTGTAGAGCATGATGGATTGTATAGAGAGGAATTTCTTGAACCAGATTAAGGACCTCAATGATAAAGTTCATATCCTCAACAAAAAGTTTGTGGAGGCCATTACTGGTATTGAGCTTGGAATTGCTGAAAGGAGAAAATTTAAGAAGGCTGGTCAGATTGTAGATGACAAGCATTATGAAGATCAGAGCCCTAAAGATGTCATCTAAAAGGTTAATGACCCGAATAACATCTAAAAGGTTTATTTTTCTTCTATGCTAGTTTTAGATACTATGTTTATTATGATAAGAGTTGTTTGGTTTTGCTTTGCTGTTGTTCCCATGTACTTAGTTTGAGAAACCTGTTTATATTAGACTATAGGAATCAGGTGTAGCATGGGCCCCCCTATAAACTGCAGTGCACCAGGTAAACTTTTTAACATGACCGGTAGTGCTGGTGCAACACGCCCACCAGTACCACAGGGACGGAGGAGACTAGAACCTGTGACCAACCCCCTGCAACAGAAAAGATTTAGCCAACCGAGCTAGGGCCCCCACCCTGTTTGAAAAACAACTTAAGTATGCACTAACTACTAAAATATTAAGTAGATTCTTCAGTGCTTGCGAATTCTTTACCTTCTTTTTGTTGCATTCGCTTGAATTTTACTCTTTCAAATCCACCATTGGGGGTTTGTTCTCTTAAAAGAAGATGAAAAAACTGAACCAGAAGGTCAATTACTATGGAAAGCTCACCTGACGTCATTATCCGTAATTGGAGCTCCTAAATTGCTGTTCTCCAGCCTCAAAAGCGAGTAATCCTGGTTTACAGGCCAATACATACTTTGATTGAGAAGCCGCAGCTCCAAAGAAGAAATAATAGGAATTCCAAGACTTGCATTCATTCGAGCGAGGCAAACATTAGTGGGATCGAACTTTGCCATGAAAATGATTTCCTTTTTAACAACAAATGTGGTTGGAGTGGAAAATTACAAACTATCCCAAATGTCAGCGTCCAAAAGGAGAATAAACTGGGGAGGCAAGTTGAGATTGTCATAGTTCCTGTAAATAAATGTTCCACGAAGAAGATACTTTTTCCCAATCCCCACTGGTGACTGGTAACAGCTTTTCCTTAACTCGGGAAATCTTCGAAGGGTGCTCATTTGCCTTGATATTTCTCCTCCAAGAGGGGCATTTCAAAGCTTCAATTTCTGTCCGGAATCGATGTAGGCGTCATCTGGAATCCACTGTATTCCACCATCATCTGTATAACATAGGCCTAGATTTTTTCTTTATGAGCAAGCAAACGTTCATTTTTAAATGATAATAATTCAAGGTAGGATGACTAGTCTCATTATTGTGTTGTGAAAGCTTATAAAACAAATAAATGATTATCTTAATAATTAGATTAAGAAACTAATTTTTTTTACTAATTTGTCAACTTTTAAGGTCTAACATTTTATAAAAAAGTATTGACATAATCAAGAACATTTCAAACAATAATTATTCATTATATATTATTTTATGAGAGATGAAGTTGTCAAGTCATTAATTATAATACATTAAATAGACCAAAAATAAAAAATAATCAAAATTTAGAACATATATTAAAATATTTTCTTGAGATTATTCATTTATCTTATTTTTTCAACTAGTTCGATTTAGTCATTTTTTAATTATTTATTAGAAAGTTGGCATCTTAGTTTCCAATAGAAATTACTTGACATGATCTAAATTAAGAAAAACAAAAAACAAAATAATAATATGTATGTATATATGTATAAATGCATGTATGTATGTATATATGTATGTATATATAAATACATACATATTATATATGTATGTATGAATATAGGTGTGAACTAAGCCTTAGGATAACTTGTATACAAACAAACATATGGAGAAAAAGATGAAGATGAAGTTATATGGAAAAAATGTTATAAACTTTAACACCTGCATACAAACAGACATCACAAATGATTGAACACATTATTCCTTGCACACCTAATTTTACAAGAGAGACTCTTCTTGGGAGATTGGAATCAACTGGGTAATGGATGAGACAAAATGGAGAATTACCTAGAATTGAGACTATTGTTAGTGCATTAAGTGTTTGACCTACATAGACATGAAGTGAAAGTACAAGTGGAGATTATGCTAGTAGTAGCCGAGGAAAAATAGAAGAATATAAGAAAATGGAGGAAGAAATTGTGTTGTCTATCAAGAGAGAATCTAAAGCTATGAAACATTTTAAATTTTGGACATGTGATGAATATGGTCATTATTCTTCTAAGTTCCCTAAAAGATTAAGAAATTTTATGAAGAAGCCTTATAAGACAAGGATTTTTCTATTTTCCAATGATGAGGAATTAGATGCTAGTGTGGAAAATTTTTGAGTGAAAGTGATGAAATGGGATTTTTTGCTATTAAGCAATAAAGTCTTGAAAGAGAGGAAGTTAGAGAAGAAAGATCTTTATTATCACAAGTTGAAAAGAAGAAATCTGATTCAATTATAGATGGTGGTTGTTCTCATTATATGACTAGAGATATGAATAAGCTCATTGAATATAGCTATGATGGTGGAATTGTTAGAGCTGAGAATAATGCAGCCTAGCACATTAAGGGAAAGAGATCTATTATAGTTGATGGAAAGACTAAAATTGATGATGTTTACTTTGTTGATAGTTTAAAACATAATATTTTTAGTGTTGGACAACTAGTTGACAATGGATATCACTTGCAATTCACTGAAAAGACATGCATTATCAAGGATAAAGATGCTAAGTTGATTGGTAATGGTACAAGGACTAGAAGTAATGTTTTTCAGTTGAATCCTACTGAGATGACATGCTTAATTGCTAAGGTGGATGACAGATGGTTATGACGTAAGAGGTCTTGTCATATAAACTTTGATAACATTGTGAAGATTAGTACTACATTGTTGTTAGAGATTTTACTAAGATTGTAAAACCTACTGACAAGGTATGCAAGGAATGTGCTATGGAAAATTAGAATAAAATTTCATTTCCAAGAAAAAAACTTACTACATTTGTGAAGTTGGAGATTGTACACATAGATTTGAGTGGTAACTAGTTCTTAATAGTGCCTTTGGACACTTGAGTGTATTGAAGATAAATATCTTTGTCTATTGATTTCAATAGGGGAAGAATATCCTTAGGGGGAGAATTGTTCCTAAAATAGAGATTTGATTCATCAAGAGGATTTAAAAAGGATTGATGAAGAGGATTTGAAAAGATGGTGATGTATGGGGGAAATTAACACTTTTCTTATGCATGATAATTACAATATATATGATATTCATGGACAACATGCATGGTGGAGCAATTGCAATAGAGACATTTGGTATTCATGGAACTTAGATATTTTTCACCAATGCCAAATGGGGAGATTGTTAGAATGAATGTTGATGGTATTCCTATGGGGGAGTATCCTAGAATCCCTAGTGACATGATTCAGAGGTTGTGTGTTGCATTCATGACAATGATTATCATTGATGTCAACATAGTGGTTATTATGTGAAGACTGACAAGGTAGCAAACATAGTTTGGTTTCACAAGGATCAAGAAATGAAGATAATATTATGCATAGTTGAGGACATGTTTTACAGAGTATCCTAATTCTACGCTTAAGTGTACATGCGTAAATTTGAAGATAGTAAAGAGTTATTCAAGATTTATTGAAGATGTCATTTAGATAGAGCTATTGGTTAAGAAGTTGTTGATGTTTTGATTATATCTACTAATAGAGATAGAATTTAGTTAAGTGTAGTTGTATTGAGGTAGAAGACATGCTAAAGATGATGTATTTATGAGAAAAGTCAAATGTTACACATGTGAAGAGTTATGAAGACTAAGAGCCGATATTTTGATTATAAATGTGAAAATATGTAATATTGTAATGTAATGTATAATTGTAATATCTTAAGATGGTCCTATATTGTTATTGTAAATTGAGAAACCCCCAAGGCTAACTCAATAACTTATTCTAGGACTTGATATAAAGGAAATATAATTTCCCTATGGTAAAGTGTGGCATTTGTGGTTTTTATGTGTAATGTGGGTATGCAAACTTTTATGTGAGATCTAGTGAACTTGATATTGATTATCCTTTGATCAGAGAAGTATTTGGTGTAGTTGAGACATGGAGAGTGGATGAAGTACTGAATCTAGAATAGAAGTTGTTGTTGGACAATGTCGAGGTAAATCTCTATTAATAAATGAGAATAGTACAAAGACTATTTGGATAGTACATCATTTTATCTTCTCATCAACTTCTAATAGGGTTGGTATAACTCCTAACGTGGTTGGAATCTCCTAACAAGGAATCTCATGTACTAGATATATCACATTGACTACTAACGCGATCCATCCTCTTACAAGGAAATTATAAATTACTACATCATTTTATGGGTACCATCCCCACTAAGGTTTTCCTCTCTTCAAGGGTTTCCCTAATTAACAAATATGGTGTTATTGTGTATGGTGATCTTTCTATGGCTGTTGCATTTAGTGTTTACATGTTTCAGAATTAATAAGAATATTGACAGTTGTTTCGATTGCATAATTGATTCAGTCCCCCTCTTAGTTATCTTGGTGGACTTTACTTTCTAACACACACACACACACACACACACACACACACACACACACACACGTGTATATGTATTTATATATACATACATATATACATACATACATATGTATATACATATATACATACATATTAAATTGTCTTAATTCTTTGTTTGTGTGTCTAGATTACATATTATTATTATTATTTTCTTATTTTCTTAATTTAGGTCATGTCAAGTAATTTCTATTGGAAACTAAGATGACAAATTTCTAACAATTAATAAAAAAATGACTAATTTGAACTACTTGAAAAAATAAGATAAATGAATAATCTGAAGAAATTATTTTAAACATTTATTATTTTTATTATTTATTTATTTAGTCTATTTAATGTATTATAATTAATGACTTGATATCTTCATTTGTCAAAAAAATAATATATATTGAATAAATATTATTTGAAATGCTCTTGATTATGTCAATACTTTTTATAAAATGTTAGACCTTAAAAATTGAATTATTAGTAAAATAAATTAGTTTCTTAATCTAATTATTATTATAACCATTCATTTGTTTTATAAGCTTTCACAACAAAATAATGAGACTCTGGTCATCCTACCTTAAATTATTATCATTTAAAAATGAACGTTTGCTTGCTCATGAAAAAAAAGTCTAGGTCTATTTTATTCTTGGTAATTTATAGTACCATGATTACAAGATATATATGGATTTATTTTAAAGTGCATATAATATCTAATACATAGATGGCTATATAGTTCAATAAATGTATCTAATGTATCTATTTCTTATATTATTAATTAATTTAGAAGTCACTATTATGTAATTTTTAAATTAATTACTAAATTTTAAAAATTGGTCAAATGCAGTTTTAGGCTGTATAGCCAGAAAAGTAGGGCGACAAAGATCGTCAAATCGAATAGGGATGAAAAAAGGATGAGCCTCCAACCAAATGCCAGTGTGAAATGCGCATACAAACGAATGCTGACAACCCTAGGATTAAGTTATTTTTCGTGGCGTCTCCCATTCATTGATTTTATTGTCCTTTGCACAATCGTTACGAAGAATTTGTCGCCGCAATCATTTTCACACCTAAAACTGCTAATGGGAGATGAGGGTTCAAAGTTTTTAAGTGAATAAAAACTCGCAATTTGAAATATTATTGAACTATATAAGCAAGAGTCTATTTATTTAATGGCATCTGCAAGTGCATTATTTCTAAAAGTCAAAGTCAGTACTTCAACCATACGCAATTACTTGAACTCTGCTCACAACTTCTTTGTTTTTTTCAAAATTAATGTAAGACCGTCCAAATTGTTTTATGAACGAGTGTGTCATTGGAAAAGGAAAGGCTATTATTTAGTTAATGGTTCTTTCTAACGAAGTGATAATCTTTGATCTTGGTTATAAGTCTTTTATTTAGTTTTGGATCTTCTTTATGCAGTTATGGATGGCTTAAACATCACATACTAAACTTCATTTCTTATTTCTTATGTAAAAGTGCTAAACAATCAAAATTGACTTTTTTTTTTTTTTTTAAGCTTAATTTCTATATAGCCAAGTCACCCAGGACTGAAATTCAGTGATAATTGTTAGGAAAGATCAGCTCTTTGTTTTTCATTATGAACAAAGTGTGGATCTTGTTCATAATATCTGCAGTATTCGCTTCTACTGTATGTAGTCAGCCAGGTAAGCCCTAAAGTTCTGCTAAGCCTTTTGTGATCCGTTCTGGCCATACTATGAACATGCATATGATGACAGATGTTAAAAAACATTGATGGGTGTTTCCAGGATTCCTTAGCCTGGACTGTGGAACCACTGAGAATTCTACAGATGATGGTGGAATACAGTGGATTCTAGATGATGCCTACATCAATTCCGGACAGAAATTGAAGCTTTCAAATGCCCCTCTTGGAGGATAAACATCAAGGCAAATGAGCACCCTTCGAAGATTTACCGAGTTAAGGAAGAGCTGTTACCAGTTACCGGTGGGGATTGGGAAAAAATATCTTCTTCGTGCAACATTTGTTTACGGGAACTATGAAAATCTCAACTTGCCTCCCCAGTTTATGTGAGAAAAATATTAAAATTAAATTTAACACTCACAATCTTAAACCTAAAATCTTTACTCGGCATTTGAAAAAGTGCTCGGCACATGAAGGTGCCGAGTGCCAGTTTTGCTCGGCACTTGTTCGTGTCGAGTGTTCTGTTTCAACTGAAATATTATAACTTAGAGAAATTCAACGTGAATGCTTTCACCATTAAAACCAAAAAGGCCAAAGCTTTAACTTTTCAAACAAACTTGTCAAATGCAATGAATAGAAGAGGAAGATATATTCAAGTATGTCTGTTTGCTTTCTATTCAATCTTTAATTAAACTATTACAAAATCTGGGAGCATTCGGCTTCAACCAAAAATCTTAAAATAACCCTAAACTGATAATACTTTGTTTTCCCAACATTTTACGGAGAGTGTAATTACATTAATTAATTGAAAAGAGAAAATACTCAAGAAAATTTGAACTTCCTCTCTTCCCATACTTTTCTCTCTCCACATACTAAAACTTTAGAGAGAAGTACGGGTTAAGGTTTTAAGTTTGAGTTTCCACTCTCTCTCCTCCCATTTTTCTCTCTCCACATACTAAACCTTTAGAGGAAGTTCGGGTTAAGGTTTTAAGTTTGATTTTCACTTTTTCTCTCTCCACGTACTTGCCATACTCTCTCTCCCCGTACTCCAACTTTTTACCGTAATTCTAACCCGAACCTCCTAACCTAAAATTCAACTTGAAGGCAACTGTCGATTGGAGATGAAGTTCATAGATGTTGGAATAATTTAGGTATGTTGTTTCATTGGAGGCCAGTTTGAAGAAACCCTGAAATTGCAAGAACCCAACTCCTGTATTTCTCAGAAAATAAAATGGCAGTTATAATGTCTGTGCAAAGAGGATGAGGATGCAATCTTCAATGGAGTGAAATTATTGATATTCAATAGCAATGGAAAGTCGTGGCTTCTTGAGTGACAGAAAATAATGCACATCAAAGTCGTCTCGTGAGTTGCCAGAGTATGTGTGCGGATTTTAAAACTAACATTGACATCTTGTTGGTGTCCTTGCCGCAGAGATACAACATGGTCTTCATAATGATGATATGTGAACAGGTTTGATTGAAAGCTTAGCTGTGACAAAAACACAACATTCTTACCTGTGACATCAGAAAAATAGGATCGAAATGCATGAAGTTGAGACGAAAAACTTGAGGTACGATGTGCCACATCTTGAAACATCCTCAGGGTGATATCAAGCATTTAGAAAGAAGTGAGGCAAACATAGAAGGTGATGATTGAAGCGACCATAAGCAAGGCATGGGAACCGTTTGACAAAATGCGTTATCTCCAGGCTGTGGTGTCATGAGCAGCATTAAACATGGGAAGACTATGCACGAAAATGAATGTGCAGATCAAGAATAAGCCGCCCCCAACAAAGCATGAGCATTGTTAAACAAAAATCACAGGAAGACGCTCCAAGGCACCCGATAATATCAAAATAATGGTATTATGAACCTGTCACAGCCTAACATGGTATTGTTATACTCCCAAGCCGCATTAGCACTGGTGTTTGGAGTTGAAAAACTCACAATGCATTTGAACACTGAGTTTAGAATCATGTATGGGAATACAAAGCACTAGGTGTGACTTGTTTGATGGAATGCACTTTAGAGTTTAACTGAGACGTTTGGCAAAAATTTTCACCTCCAGCACTTGGGTAACCCCTAGCTTTTCTCTTCTGCGGTATCCATAGAAAGATTCTCGTGTCACTAATGAGTTCGAACAGTTGGCAAAGCAATGGAGAAAATACATTCAAAGCCAGTGTGCTTATGTGGTTCAACTGAAATATCATCAATTGATTAGAATAAGTGCAACGTATGAAAAGACATAAGGGCAGAGGTGCATGGACATAGAAAAGCACGTGACCATTGATATTTGAAGGTAATTTGAAGACAGAGGAAAAGTAGGCAATCCTGCCATCAAGAAGAAGGACATATTTTTTTAAAAAACATGCCCACTATCTGTTTGTCAAAATGAGCAACCTCGAATGCCAATAAAGCACTTCTAAACTGCCGCACAAGAATGCATAGAACAGTTATAAAGCAAGCTCTCAAAGAGGTGAATTGTTCGATGAAGTGCTTCTATCGCACATGAGAGCTAGATTCTTCAAAGCAAAGTAAAGATTTTGGTGAAATTTATAATTGAAGAAGATTTAACATCAAATTTAAATAAATAAAAGTGGCTATTAACTCCACGCTACTGCCAAGACAGCCCTTGACAGTTGACAGGCAACAATATGATGTATAATTTTCAGGGTAAGGAAACTCCTGTGATACTAAAAAGCACGCTCCCCAAAATATCTGACACAAAGATGGGGCATTTAAAAATCAAAGACTTCTAGAAGATGATGAGCAAAGAAGATAAATCACCCCTGGCATGTCGAACACTAGAAAATGGTCTGGCCATGCAGGAGGGCATCCGCTCGCAGTTTAATGTGTAGAATTGGTTTTAGAATGTATCAAGGCATATGATCAGAATTCAAGGGACATCAAGACTATAGGAGGTAATGTCATAGCAAGGTTGGACCCAATATCTATATCCATCACTTTCAGATTGCCAGTAAGAGAAGTGTTTACAGAAATTTCTAAAGAGGGCACTGCCCAAGGTTATTTCCATCAGAATAAGAAAACATGCCTCAATGTTATTGCTAAAAGTTGGCTCGATCAACCCAGGAGAGGAAAATCGCAGTTGCCAAGAATGTTACATAGGAATATCTTCAATGAAGACAATTCTGATATGATAGTTCTTCTCAATAGAGTGGTGGGAAATCAGGTAGCTGAAGATTTTCATGATTGGATGTTTTTGTATATTAATACCATCACCACTGGGAAACAATTTATAGACTGGGGAGAAATGATTAGCGATGCTCTCCATTACCAGTTGACAGGATTCAATGCAAATCAAGGATTTTACATGTCCTCATATCTAATGTATGCAATTGCAAGTATGAAGTCATGGCCCAGTCTAAATCCTTATGGGGAGTATAGCTTAACTACTCAGATTTATAACTATTATCCCCAGTTGCAATTGAAACAAAGCAATGCACACTTCTGCAGGGTGAAAGATGCTTTTTCTATGCTCACTGCCAGGGAACTACAAGGAGACATAGGACTTCGAATTTCTCCTGAAGGAGCTAGTCTCATTAGTACTTATGGTAGCTTCTTCATACAATATTCTCGATTCACTTACATCCGCATCGGAGGTTTTCAAGATTTCCCTCTCATGTTGCCTTGCTTTGTAGATGATAGGCTGGTACTTTCAGAAGTCTGCAGGTAAATTGGTCAAGTAAATAAAAAGTGCAGGAACAAAAGATCAATCCCTTTTCCAATTGGCATCGGACATTACAGTTGTTTGTCTTCTTCGAATGCCCAAAATATTGAGAGATCCATGGTGAACATAACTGTACACTCTTTCTACAGTCGCTTTCCATTTGATGGTAGCGGATATGTTAAAATTAACTTGGCACTTGGACCTAGCTATCTTCATTTTCCCACATTGGAAGATTTTTGGGCAAATTGTGAGAATGATTTTGAAGTTAGAAAAAGGGACTGGATGAGATTTACAATACAAAAAATCATTGATTACAAAATGGGATGGGATGTGACTGGCATAACAGAGGACAGGTCAAACTGGATTGATCCTTACTTCTTTGAGCGATACAATTACTAGAATTGCCATATATCAATTGGTCGCTGCCAGAACTAAAAGACCTCAAGAAAAGGACTTTCTTTGTGATTCAATGAACTGAGACTTGGTTAAAGAATAAAGTTAAAGAAGCCACTACTACCACTAAGTCAACAGGAAGGAGTAGTGTAAATAATAATAATACTTCTCAAGAAGGAACATCAGTTTCAGCCATTCCATTTCCTATTCCTACATCCTCAGGCTCTTTGCATAGCACACAAGGGGAAGATGATGGTGAAGATCCAGATAAATGAGTTAACCTAGTTTCAGCATGTCAACTCAATGTAATCACCAGGAAGAAGAGATCAAAACCCAAGGAGAAGATGTTAAAGCTGATTAAACAAATGATTGATGAAGCTCCTGAGATGAATGCTTTACCCTCATTTGTAGATGAGATGATTCAATCCATAGCATCTCCTTCATGCTCATTGTCTCCTGGGAGCATAGAGGCAATCCAAGAGGAGCCAGATGTAGAAAATGTACATAACTTGAACTTATCATCTACAGTCTTACAGGTTCCTTTAGTAATCAACTCACCCGCTAGTATTTCAACATCTTGGTTACAACAGAGTTTAGAGAGAAAGAAGAAAAGGATAATTCAGTTAGAGTCACCCAATCTAGATGTTGTAGCTGACTTGATGCACAGAGGTACAAAGATAAAGAAGACTACAATGGATTCTAGCCTAACAGTGAACCGTACTTTAGGTAATTTATCTATTGAAATTGCACAACCAGTCACAGAGAAGGATTTAAATGAGACAAATGAATCTGATTTTTGCATCACTAAAGTGGATCTAGGACGAACTACTCGTGAAGGGAAAGAACACAATTTTCAAGTGTTAGCTGCTATCCTAATAGAACAATCAAGGAGAGATAAGCAAGTTAAGAATCAACTCAAGTGTCAAGTCCGAGCTCTTTCTTCATGCATCAAATCGATGATTTGTGACTCCTTTCCAGATCCTAGTTCATCCATAGAAAGTATAGAAGATCCAAAGAAGATGTTTGATGAAGGAACCATTCAAAACATAGGAGAATGCCAAACATATTGTAAAATGGTGAAAGCATGAGTACAAAGTATGAAAGAACAGGCATCCAAATTATTTTAGGATGTTCAAAGTACATTTACCAAAGTGAATCATATACAACAAAGCATTCAAAAAGAACTGGAAACTCTCAAGGAACAACAAACATTCTAGAGAGAAATTGATGCCAATTTAGTAGAGATTAAAGGCATGGATAGCAATATAGTCAGGTCACTAAAGTTAACCAGCACTGGAGAAGAAGAGAAAATTGACATATGGCTAGAAAACATCCGATGGAAGAATGATAGTATGAATGAACAATTGAGTGAAGGAGAACAATTCTTAAACTCTTGCAAGTTACTGAAAAAGAGGGCCTTGGGAGAAATACCAATGATTGTAGAGGGTATTCCTATTAATGAACATACTCAAAATCCAGACATATCTTCCATCTTGAAATGCATAGAAACAAAAATCAACACCGAACTTGGTAGCAAAAAAAGTTTAGATGCTAGCGCTATGATGAAATTGAGCAGTCTCTCAGTAGCATTGAACTCCTGTACTCAAAACTTGTCAGGTTGTGTCATAGAACTGGATGAAATTAGAAAGAGACGTGAGTTGTGTAAGCTGAAGATGCAGAGTTTAATCATCATTAAGATCAAAAATTTGGCTCAATTGATAAAATCATTCAGAGCATACAAGGCAAACTTGACTCAGTTGCTGGTAGCACCTACAGATCAAGGAACGAGTTCAAAGAATTAAAAGTTAGAAGTTTTCCTGTCTAAAGTTGTCTTAGAATTTTATTGATGTAATTTGTAAAAAGGTCAACTTTAGAATTAACTCTAGTTTTCATTTTTCTAACCGTAGTTAAGCTTCAAGGGTTAGAGTTGGTTATGAATCGTCTTCAAGTAGCCCAAACTCTAACTTTTTGGGTAGTTACGAACCCGAAAAGTTAGTTATTCTAGATTGGCTATAAAATTTTGGAGATCAATGTAATAAGGGACTTTTTGGGACTTGGATACCGGGAAACGTTGTTGCTCTGATCATAAAGCAATTTTTGGAAAGTGTGTACAATTTTTGTTTTTGTGTAATCAGTTATTTCTTTCTTTCTTGGTGCAAGAAATAAAACGAAGTACATTTAGCGTTCTCTCTCCAAGGAATCCAGATTCTTAAAGTGTTGATTCATCTATGATTACTTTCATGGTATAATGTGAGTATTTGTGGATGTTTGAATTAGCATTGTGTTGGTGAAAGTTCTCAAACGTAGTCCTTGATAGCTCTCATTAATAGTTAACGTCATTTTTATGAAAACGTTGAAGGCATGTGGTGCATTCGCTATCAATGGTTTTCCTTCTTATTTTCTAAGTTCTTCTTATCCTTTTTGAAAAATCTAAAATTCTATCTTACGAGGGAGCTGCCCCTCTAAACGCAGAGGAGGCCAAATATCAAGAGCCTATCCAACTGTTGTGAACGATCTGCCACATACACTCCGTTGGGAAAATTCTACTGTGACAAATCTGTTTACCAACATACGTCAAACTTCAATAAACTTTTAAACTTGCAGCTCTAATGGCTGCATACAAAGGTGCCTGGAGAAATCACTGCTTCAACACGAAAAAATAAAACAACAACCAAAAAACTCATAGAATGAACAGAGGAGTCACGTGCAACTGGAGACACTGAACATACTTCCTTCTGTCTCTACAACAAGTGGATCTGCTAACCACTTTCTTCTTCTTCCTTTTCTCTATTCTCTTGAACTGAAACTCTAAATAATCTGACTAAATAAATTAATGAATAAAAATTCCTTTTGTCACATCCATTTTCCCCATCTTTTCAGAATTTGAAAAACTTCACCTACCCATATTAATTTTTTTGTTTGTTCTGGATGTTAGGGGGGTAGGTGAGCATTTGGCTCTAGGGGCAAACATCAACAATGCATTAAATATTCCAACACTCCCCCTTTGTCCCGAGCCAAACAAATAAAGATCATAGTTGATCCAAATCAACTACACCAAGACACTCTCTTAGGTGTAAAAAAGATCCAATGCCTAATGGATTTGTGAAAATGTCTGCTAGCTGTTGCTCAGACTTACAAAAAATTATTTTGATATCCTCATTCTCCACCAACTCTCTGATGAAGTGATATCTGATTTCTATGTGTTTGCTTCTCCCATGGAAGATTGGATTCTTGGACAATGCAATTGATGAGATGTTGTCACAATAAATTGTGGTTCCAACCTCTTGCCTTTCATTCAAATTTGTCAAGATCCTCCTTAGCCAAATTGCTTGGCATATTGTTGCACTTGCTGCTATGTATTCAGCCTCTGCTGTAGATTGAGAAACAATAGGTTGCTTCTTGAATACCCATGAAATTGCACTCGATCCCATATGAAACATGTATCCGGAAGTGCTCTTCCTATCATCTAAACTTCCAACCCAATCACTATCCGTGTAACCAACCAACTTGAAATCATCATTTGTAGTATATAAAATCCCAAATCCCTTGGTACCTTTCACATACCTTAGGATCATTTTTCCTGCTTGCCAATAAGAATCCTTTGGTATTTCCAAAAATCTAAAAATTAGACTTACTGCATGAATTAGGTCTGGCCGAGTTGCAGTCAAATATATTAAACTTTCAACCATACTCTTGTATAGTGTTGAATCCACTCTCTTGTTAGAGTCTTCCTTGCTCAATTTTAGACCTACTACTATTGGTGTGGGGGCTGCCTTACTATTCTACATTTTAAATCTCTCCAAGATCTGCCCTACATACTTTTCTTGAGAGATGAAAATGCCATCATGCATTTGTTTTACTTCTATACCTAGAAAGTATTTCAAGAGACCTAGATCTGTCATTTCAAATTCACTTTTCATGGCCTCTTTAAACTTACCAATTAGATCCTTGTCATTTCTAGTAAAAATCAAGTCATCTACATACAAGACAACAATCAATACATTACCATCTGCTACCTTGATATAAAGAGTGGTCTCACCATTGCTTTTGCTAAAGCCATTGCTCATCAAATATGCATCAATCCTACTATACCATGCTCGTGGAGCTTTCTTGAGCACATAAAGATCTCTCTTCAATCTATATACTTTGTTCTCTTGACCTGCAACTTCATAACCAGATGGCTACTCCACATATACTTCTTCTTTCAACACACCATTTAAGAAGGCAAACTTCACATCCGTTTGAAATACCTTCCACTTGTGCTGGGCTACAATTGCTATGACAACACACACGGTTTCCATTCTTGCAACAGGAGCATATGTCTCATCATAGTCTCTTCCATATTGTTGTTTGTAGCCCTTTACTACCAGCCTTGCCTTATGCCTATCAATCTTGCCTTTAACATTGCATTTGGTCTTATAGACCCATTTCACTCCAATCACTTGCTTCTTGGGAGGAAATTCAGTTAGCTCACATGTCTCATTTCTTTCTATAGCATCTATTTCCTCATCCATGGCATTACACTATTTCTTCTCCTTAATAGCTTCCTCAAAATATATTGGATCAGTATGAGAAAATAATGCAAAATTAACACTCTCATCATAATCTTCACACCTTTCATCTTGGTATATCTCCCTAACACTCTTTGTCTTTCTTGGTAACGGGGAGGAGAGTGTAGGATTAAAATCTTCACTGCTACTACATCGCCAACTAGCTTGATCTTCACTGGTACTGGACACTGACACTCAGTCATGCCTAGAGGAGCTCGGCAATGACTTAACCTACTTGCCTTTTCTTCTACTTACTCATTCTTCTTGCTGTTCATCAACATCTTCTTCACTCATAATTGGAACTTTACTAGAAGTGCTTGGTGACTCATTAATTGAACCATACCAAGACTGATTTTCAAGAAATTCCACATTTCTTGAAAGAGTCATCTTGTTGTTCAATGGGTCATACAATCTGTATGCCTTTGATTCTGAGCTGGACCCTATGAAGATGCACTTCACACCTTTGTCATCCAATTTCTGTCTTTTTTCTTTAGGCACATGTGCATATGCAACACATCCAAACACCCTTAGGTGTTCAACTATCCATCTTCTTCATGACCATGCTTTCACTTGAATTTTTTCATGGACTGCCTTTATAGGACAACTATCAATTAGGTAAACTGCTATTTCCACAGCCTCTCCCCAAAATTCAGTTGGGAGACATTTTTTTTTCATCATGCTCCTTGCCATTTCAACAACGGTCCTATTCTTTCTTTCAGCCACTCCATTCTGCTGTGGTGTATTGTTGGCTATGAGCTCTTTCTTTATGTCATGTTTCTTGCAAAAAATTACAAAAGAATTGGAGGTATACTCCCCTCCTCTATCTAATCTTAGGAATTTGATATAGTGTCCACATTCTTTTTTAGCTTGGGCTTTAAATTCTACAAATTTATCACATGCTTTAGATTTATTCTTTAAGAAATACACCCATGTCCTACGACTAAAATCATCAATGAATGTCATGAAATAAGTACTCCCCCCAATGGAAGTAACTTGCATAGGACTGACTAGGTCGGTATGCACTAACTCTAATAGATATCTAGCCCTCCTAGAATTTCCAAAATTAAAGGAAAGCGTATGTTGCTTACCCAAAATACAAGCCTCACACTTGTCACAATAATTTCCTACATGTGTCAAACCATCTACCATTCTTTTATTTGACAATAAATTTAAACCAGCATAGCCAAGATGACCATACCTAAGATGCCACAACTGTGAAGGGTCTTCAATCACACTCCTTAGAGCTGATTGTGTGGGAGGTACAACACCAAATTGAAATGAGAAACATGTCTCTATCTTCAAGGGAAACATTTTGTTCTTTTTCATTTGAACTGCTGCAAGTAAGTTCCTTATCCCATCCTTTTCATGAAGGACACACCTATCAATTTTCATCAGCACTTTGTATCCATTTTGAATAAGCTGACCAATGCTCATCAAATTTTTCTTCATACTAGGGGAAAAATACACATTTTGTATTTTCTTCTTGTCACCTTTCTTGGTGCAAACCATAATAGATCCTTTGCCCACAACTGGTAGGGTTCCATTGTTACCCATCTTAATCTCTGATTTGAAACTCTTGTCAATGAACGAAAACAAAGTTTCATTGCCACTGATGTGGTTTCTACATCCAATATCGAGGTACCAAACCTCAAGGCTTCCTTCTTCACCAACATTACACTTGATGAAGGTAGTGTTTTCACTTCCCATATTCACGTCAGCGACATTTGCTTGTCCTGATTGATCTTTTTGCTTCTCCCAACATTCATTTGCATAATGTCCATATTTATGACAGTAGTAGCATTCTACATTATTCTTATTTGAGTTGTAGTTTTTCTTACCTCTTCTTGAGGTATTTTGTGAGCTACTTGCTCCATCTGCTCTTCCTTAGCTTTCTGTTGCAGCATTCCTTTATCCTCCATTACCTTGGCCTCTGCCTTTGGAGTTCTTGCCTAAGCTATTTCTTCCTCTCGCCCTTCCTCTTGGATTTGACCGAGCCTTGAATTCTTGCTCTTGGGAAGATGAAGAAGTAGATCTATTGATCCTATGCTCATGGTTTTGAAGTGTACCAATCAACTCATCCATTGTCAAAACAGTATGGTCTTTTGCCTCTTCTATGGTCATGACCAAATTGTCATATTTATGAGGTAAACTCCACAATATCTTTTCCACTATCCTCTGCTCTTGATAGTCTTCTCCATTTGACTTCAGTTGGTTAATCACATTGGATGTCCTTGAACTAAAGTCTGCAACTGATTCATTTTCCTTCATCTAAAGGTTCTCAAACTCCCTCCTTATGTTTAGTAGCTTTACAGTATGCACTTTATCAGTCCCCTTGAAGTTCATCTCAAGGATATCCCATGCTTCTTTTGCATAATTTGCTGCTGCTATCTTTGGGAATATTGTCTTTGTCATTGCTGCTTCAATAAGGCTTAATGCCTTAGAATCTTTCCTCCTTGACTCCTTCAAATGAGTCTTTTGTGCATTTGGGAGGGCAGCATACTGAGTTGGATCAGTCACGTCATTGAATCCATTGACCACAAACTCTCACAAATCATTTGCAAGCATTATGGTCTTCATCTTCTTTGCCCATGTATCATAATTTTCCCCATTGAAGGGTGGTGGCTACTACCATATCTTTCCTACATCTCCTGCCATGTCAAGTATCCCAAGAAAAAATAAATACCCTAACTCACTGTGGATGTGGGGACTCAAAGCTCTGATACCATGTGAGAAAAATATTAAAATTAAATTTAACACTCACAACCCTAAACCTAAAATCTTTACTCGGCACCTAAAAAAGTTCTCGGCACATGAAGGTGTCGAGTGCCTGTTTTTTCTCGGCACTTGCTCAGCACATGAAGGTGCCAAGTGATAGATTGCTCAGCACTTGAAGAGCTCAGCACAAAAATAGAGTAGGTGTCGAGTGTTTTGTTTCAACTGAAATATTATAACTTAGAGAAATTCAATGTGAATGCTTTCACCATTAAAACCAGAAAGGCCAAAGCTTTAACTTTTCAAACAAACTTGTCAAATGTAATAAATAGAAGAGGAAGATAGATTCAATTATGCCTACTTGCTTTCTATTCAATCTTTCATTAAACTATTAAAAAATTTGGGAGCATTCGGTTTCAACCAAAAAATCCTAAAATAACCCTAAACTGATAATACTTCAAACTTAAATAAAATTTTAAACTTGTAGCTCTAACGGCTACATACAAAGGTGCCTAGAGGAATCATTGCATCAACAAGAAAAAACAAAACAACAACCAACAAACTTGAACAGAATGAATAGAGGAGTCACATGCAACTGGAGACACTGAACATATTTCCTTCTGTCTCTCCAACAAGTGGATCTGCTGACCACTTTCTTCTTCTTCCTTTTCTCTGCTTTGGTGAACTGAAACTCTAAATAATCTGACTGAATAAATGAATGAATAAACATTCCTCTTGTCACATTCCATTTTCCCCCTCTTTTCAGAATTTGAAAAACTTCACCTACCCGTATTAACTTTTCTGTCTATTCTGGATGTTAGGGGGGTAGGTGAGCGTTTGGCTCTAGGGGAAAACATCAACATTGCATTAAATATTCCAACAGTTTATTCTCCTTTTGGACACCGACATTTGGGATAGTTTGTCATTTTCCACTCCAACCACATTGTTTGTTCAGAAGGAAATCATTTTCATGGCAAAGTTCGATCCCACTAATGTTTGCCTCGCTCGAATGAATGCAAGTCTTGGAATTCCTATTATTTCTTCTTTGGATCTGCGACTTATCAATCAAAGTATGTATTGGCCTATAAACTAGGATTACTCACTTTTGAGGCTGGAGAACAGCAATTCAGGAGCTCCAATTACAGATAATGATGTCAGGTGAGCTTTCCATAGCAATTGACCTTTTGGTTCAGTTTTTTCATCTTCTTTTAAGAGAACAAACCCCCAATGGTGGGTTTGAAAGAGTAAAATTCAAGCGAATGCAACAAAAGGAAGTTAAAGAATTAGCAAGCACTAAAGAATCTAAGCAACCTTCTTAAATTTTCTCCTTTCCCCAATTCCAAGCTTAATGGCCTCCACAAACTTTTTGTTGAGGATATCAACTTGAGCATTGAGGTCCTTAATCTCACTAGAGAAATTCCTCTCCATATAGTCCATCATGCTCTGCACTTTTGATGTAGCCCAAACCCTTTAAACAATAACTCAGAAAATTACACAACACAAAAGTTTGAGAATGTTAGAACGGTCACCTATCAGTAAAATTTTGACCAAAACCCACATCAGTAAATCTCAACCAAAAATCCACTAGGATGATCCTACATCAACTTTGATCAAAAGATCCTCCAAGGTTTTGTTTTTTTATAATTATTTAGCACAAAGTCAACCTCAATTTGAGCTTCCTGAATGTTGTGCTCCTCTTCTTCAATCTCATCCACTTCTTCAACTTCATAATCTTCATCTTCTATAGTACTTTACTTTCCCCACCATTTCAGAGCTTTCCTCAACTTTAGTTTAGTTTCACAAGTCATTTCCTCGTAATGAGTTTCCTGGGTATCAGCTTTACTCTCTTCTTATGTTACCCATTCTTAAATTTGTTTGAGATTTCTATTTGTCTAGGCTTTTCTAATACTTTGCTCATGTCTGATTTTTAGTCCAGTGATTCTTAAGTACACTATCATTACATTTTGTAAACTTTTGGATAATTAGAAAAGTGTGCTGACTGTTAAAAAATTTATATTTCCTTTTGATCTCTTTACTTTCCTTCTGTTAATGACTAGTTTATGATAAATAGGTATCCAGATGATCCATTTGATAGACTTTGGTCTGCATATCCAGAAGCCTTTCCAAGTATCACAACAAGAAGGACAGTATCTATTGGAGTGGCCTATGACGAACCTCCATCTCGTATAATGCAAATAGTAGAAACAAGCTCTCACAACTCCCCCTCAGTAATAGATTTACCCCTCCGAATCAGCAAGCTATATGGGAACCTTTACATTTCTATGTATTTTGCTGAACTCAAATCTAATCTGAATGGGACAAGTATTCGGGAATTTGACTTGTTCCTAGATGGTAACAAGCTTAATAAAGATCCCATTCGGCCCAAT
Source organism: Cupressus sempervirens (assembly GCA_028749045.1). Taxonomy (NCBI): domain Eukaryota; kingdom Viridiplantae; phylum Streptophyta; class Pinopsida; order Cupressales; family Cupressaceae; genus Cupressus; species Cupressus sempervirens. The sequence goes on along the minus strand of CM053786.1, from coordinate 669,712,379 downwards.
TATCTACAATCATCGAATGTATTTGTCCTTGTACCTTATGGCATTAGTAATACTATGACATTTCAATTGCAAACAAAAAATCCTTCCTCTTTGCCACCAATAGAAAATGCTCTCTGTTAGTTTTGTTAGCTTTGGACAGCTTTTTGTCCATTTGCTATTATTTAGCAAGTAATTATTTTGCTAACTAATTGGTTAGATTAGAAACAAATATTTGTTAATTAATTGACCACCTTTGGAAACAACTAGAAATCGACTTGGTTAGGGTTGTTAAGTTGTTTTAATCTCAACTATCGATTGTAAATCAACCTCAGCCATTGGTTTACCAATAGGAGTAGTATAAAAGGAGGTCAGGGGGGCATTTGGAGAACATGAATTTTGGAGAAACATTTGTAGTGTTAGCAAACAGTCTTGCAGTGTTAGTAAGGACGCAGTGTTAGCGTTGGAATAGTAGTGGGGAATATCAATAGGATAAATTAGGAGGTTGTCAGAATTCTACCAGTAAGAGGCAAGGAATTTTGTATCTCTTGATTTTCTGAAGTTTAATATAATTTCTCATCTATAGAACTAGTTTTCCCTTAGGGGTTTTTCCAGGGACAATTTGTCCAAAAATATTGTGTTCATTGCGTTGTGCATTTCTTTTTGTATTTTATAAGTGAAGTTGTAGTTGTGTTATTTTTTGATATTAGCTAGGAATTTATTTTCAGCAGTTTAATAATCGTTTATGATAGGAGATTAATAATCAGTGACTGCTATAGTTAAATTTTACACATGGTATCAGAGCATTGTTAAGGGTAGAAGAGTTTCGCCCTAGGAAACAAATTTTGATCTCTTAGATTTATTATTTCTTTAAACCTTGAGATGGCTTTAGCTAGTTTGAGAGATCAGGATAGATTGGATGGTGCCTCAAATTGTGGTGTCTAGAAGGCCATAATTTCTTTATTGTTGGAAGAGAATGGTATCAAGGATTATGCTACCATTGTTGTACCTGTAACATTGGATGCAACATAGCTTGCAGCATATAGGAAGGATGATGCCAAAGTGAGGAGGATTATCCTTGATGGTGTCAAGGATCATATTGTTCCACATATCACAGAGCTAGATACGACGAAGAAGATGTGGGATGCCATTCTAAATCTATACTAGAATGCTACCACCAATAGGAAGTTGATTCTCAGAGAGAAGCTAAAGAAAACCCGAATGAATCAGGGAGAAGACGTCACAAGTTACCTTACCAGGATTAGAGTTGTCAAAGATGAGTTAGTAGCTATTGGAGATAGCCCTAGTGATGATGAGCTAGTGAGAATAGCCCTAAATGGGTTTACTAAACAATGGAGTGTCTTTGTTCAAGTTGTTAGTGGACAAGATACTTTACCGAGTTGGGATCGACTATGGAATGATTTCACTCAGGAGGAGTTTGGACTAAGTCTTGTCAATGGGGCCAACAAAAGTCAGAAAAATGAGGTGGAACAAGAGAACATTGCCCTAGCGGGTAAAGGGAAAGCAAAGAAGGGATCTAGCAAAGGATCAAATTCAAAAAGTGAAAACAAGAAGAAGGACCTTTTCAAGGTCAAGTGCTTTGGATGTCACGAGTTTGGCCACTATGTCAGTAATTGCTCAGAGTGGAAGAAGGGTAAGAAGCAGGTGGCAGATTCAGCAAGTGCGAAAGAACTCTCCAGTAGAATAGAAGACGAGTTTGCACTCATAGCTTGTATGGTTAGCTCAACCTCACAGTTTGTTTGGTATATACATATCGGGGTGCCATTTCATATGAAAAGAGTTAGAGAGTACTTCTCCAGTTACAAGGAGGACACCAATATCCAAATTTCTATGGGAAACTTGTCCAAACTCAACCCTATTGGGAATGGGACTATTCAGTTTCAGAGGGGGAAAGAAAAGATAATTCCACTTCATGATGTGTTATATGTGCCAAGCTTAGGTATGAATTTGATTTCTGTATCTGTTCTTCAGGATAGGGGGTATAATGCACTCTTTAGAGGGACAAATGTATTGATTAAGCACAAGGATTGGAAATCACAGATAACTATTGGAGTTAGGAGTGATCGCCTTTATAGATTGCAGTTTGATACTCCTAAGGCACTTATGAGCAACAGTAATCCTAGAGATCTTGGAGAGCTATGGCATAGGAGGATGGGCCATATTCATCATGGAGCACTTAGATTTCTTTGTGAGACAATGATAGGTGTTCCAGAGGTGAACACAGAGCATGATGATGTATGTTGGGGAAGTTTGTGAAAGCATCTTTTCCAAGGAGTGACACCAGATCTAAGGGTGTTCTTGATCTAGTACATTCAAATGTTTGTGGACCCATGTCGACGAAATCTCTTAGAGGATATGAGTACTATGTTACTTTTATTGATGATTTCTCTAGAAAGACCTAGATATACTTCTTGAAGACCAAGGATGAGGTTTTTAGTCAATTCCAAGAGTTCAAGGCTCTTGTGGAGAACTCGACAGGAAAGAAGATAAAGGTTCCTCAGTCGAACAATGGAGACGAGTACAAAGGAAATGTCTTTCAAGAGTTCTACACTAGAGAAGGAATCAAGAGAGAATGGACTATTCCTTGCAATCCACAGCAGAATGGAGTTGTTGAGAGGAAAAATAGTTGTATATCAGAGGCAGCAAGAGCTATGCTACATGACTAGGACATGCCCCATTACTTATGGGCAAAGGCATGTAATACAACAGTCTACATCTAGAATAGAGTTTCACACAAGGTGCTAGGGAAGATGACACCGGAGGAGGCTTTCACAGGGAAGAAGCTAGATGTTAGTCACTTCAAGATATTCAAGAGTTTGGCATATTGCCATATTCCTGGAGATACACATACAAAGTTAGATCAGACTACAGAGAGGGCGTACTTTGTTGGGTATAGTGAAACCTCAAAGGCATACAAGATTTTCATTCTGCGGACTAAAAGAATTATTGTTAGATGGGATGTCAAGTTCATGGAGGACAAGGCATTAAAGAGATCTAGAGATTTGCCAACAGATGATCAGAGTGAGCAGCCAACAGAAGCTCCAAGACCAAGTCAAGAGCAACAAAGCTCAAGTACAGTTACCAGTACGAGTGTAGACTCAGTTAGTGAAGATTCACAAAGTATGGAGCAACAGGTGCAACAAGAAATGCATCTAGAAGACTTAGAGGTTGACATTTCATCCTCTATAGTTGGTAGTGGGAACCATGTTGTTCCAGATACACAAAGGGATACTCAAGAGTTTGTGGGAGCTCCTAGGAAGAGTACTAGACAACGAAGACAACCAGCCAAGTTCAATAACTATGTGGCATTAGTTAGTTAGTTGGTAGATAGTGAGCCTTCTAGCTATTAGGAAGCTGCAGAACATCAAGTATGGCGAGATGCTATGGTTGAGGAATATTCTTCAATAATGCAGAATGATGTGTGGGAGGTATTACCTAGACCAACAGATAGGGTTGTAGTTGGATCACACTAGATCTATACGATAAAGCACGGTGCAGATGGTAGCATCGAGAAATACAAGGTGAGGTTCGTGGCAAAGGGGTTCTCTCAGAAGGAGGGAATAGACTATGAGGAGACATTTGCTCTTGTTGCCAGATATACTTCTATATGAGCTGTAATCTCACTTGCAGCACAGATGGGATGGCAAATCCATTAAATGGATGTCAAGACAACATTCGTTAATGGTGAGTTGAAGGAGGAGGTATTCATAGAACAACCAGAAGGCTTTGTAGCACACAAAAAAGAGACCCATGTGTGCAGATTGAAGAAAGCATTATACGGACTCAAGCAGGCTCCTAGAGTGTGGTATGAGCGGATTGATACATACTTGCAGAAAATGGGCTTTGTGAAGAGTAAGCAGATGCTAGCCTCTACTACTTGATGGTTGGGGGTGAGATTCTCATTCTTTTTCTTTATGTGGATGACCTATTTCTTATAGGTTCACTAGGGCTCATAGTGGATTGCAAGAGGAACCTTGCAAAAGAGTTTGAGATGAAGGATTTAGGACTTATGCACTACTTTCTAGGCATGGAAATGTGGCAGACAAATGGGGAGATTTTCCTTGGTCAAGGGAAATATTGCATTGAAATCTTGAAGAAATTTGGGATGGAGGATTGCAAAGCCATGTCTATACCCATGATTAGGAATTGGAGGAAGGTAGATACAACTAAGGAGAAAGATGTAGATCCCACTTTATATAGACAGTTGATTGGTTCGCTTATGTATTTGGGCAACACTAGACCAGATATAGCATTTGCAGTAAACTCTCTTAGTCAGTTCATGGTTGAACCAAAGAGAATGCATTGGATAGTGGCTAAGCATGTGCTATGTTACTTGTGTGGTACAGTCAAGTATGAGATCAGATATGTTTGAGGTAAAGGTATCAGGTTGATAGGCTATACTGACGCAGATTGGGTAGGAAGTACAACAAACAAAAGGAGCACTTCAGGGCGTTGTTTCAGCTTGGGATCAAGAGTTGTATCTTGGTTTAGCAGGAAGCAAAAGTTTGTGGCTCTAAGTTCAACAGAAGCATAATACATAGCAGCTAGCATGGTGACATGTGAAGCTATATGGCTTCGAAAGTTGTTAGTAACCTTGTTTGGTCAGAAGGTTAAGACTACTGTGATACATTGTGACAATCAGAGTTGCATCAAGTTGTTTGAGAATCTAGCATTTCATGATAGGTCTAAACATATAGATATCAGATATCACTTCATCAGAGATTGTGTACAAAGGGGAGTTGTTCAGCTACAGTACATACCTATAGAGGAGCAGGTAGCAGACATGCTAACTAAGGCATTGGGGAAGGCAAAATTTATCTTCTTCAAAGATAAGTTAGGTGTCCTGCAGAACAACTTCCTCGCTAAGAGGGAGTGTTAATTTTGTTAACTTTGGACAGTTGTTTGTCCATTTGCTATTATTTAGCAAGTAATTGTTTTGCTAACTAATTGGTTAGATTAGAAACAAATATTTGTTAATTAATTGACCACTTTTGGAAACAACTAGAAATAGACTTGGTTAGGGTTGTTAAGTTGTTTTAATCTCAACTGTCGATTGTAAATCAATCTCGGCCATTGGTTTACCAACAGGAGTAGTATAAAAGGAGGTCAGGGGGGCATTTGAAGAACATGAAGTTTGGAGAAGCGTTTGTAGTGTTAGCAAATAGTCTTGCAGTGTTAGCAAGGGCACAGTGTTAGCGTATGAATAGCAGTGGGGAATATCAGTGGGATAAATTAGGAGGTTGTTAGAATTCTGCCAGTAAGAGGCAAGGAATTTTGTATCTCTTGATTTGTTGAAGTTTAATATAATTTCTCATCTATAGAACTAGTTTTCCCTTAGGGGTTTTTCCAGGGAAAATATGTCCGAAAATATTGTGTTCATTGTGTTGCACATTTCTTTCCGTATTTTATAAGTGAAGTTGCAGTTGTGTTATTTTTTGATATTAGCTGGAAATTTATTTTTAGCAGTTTAATAATTGTTTATGATAGGAGATTAATAATCAGTGACTACAATAGTTAAATTTTTCACACTCTTGAAATGTATCGACAAAGTTCTCCACATCGACTAGGAACGTTCAGTAAAGATGGTATGTGTAAAATATTTAGATAACGCATGACTGATAGGAATTATGAAATTTTAGCATTTAAGTAATCCAAACTCCACTTGGATAGATTTTCTAATTTAACATTTTTTTATGAAATTTTGAATTTGCAGTAGAAACTATAAATATCATTCAGCAACAAATAAATTACACTTATGTTGGTGATTCATGTTTGCCAGTAAGTTATTCAATGGACTGGTTAGTTTGTAATGATGATTCATCACCTAGAATTGTAACTTGTAAGTACAAATTTGAGCTTCCATTTATTTCTTTCATTTACAAGTTGTTAGCTTATTTGACATTTACATATCTTTCATGTTCAGGATTCTATCAAATAAAGGATTAACTGGTAATATTCTTGCAAGTATTACCAACCTCACAGCCCTTGAGATTGTGTATGTATTTTTTAATAAATTAGATAAATAAATAAAAATTGATATTTTTTTTTAATGAATTGCATTCTTTTTAACAACTTGTTGTCATACTAAATAGAACGGGGTATAAAGACAATTTTAAAAAAAATTCTTTGATCAATTGTCTTAATTTGCAACAATACAAAAGTTATGTGTCATCTTAGATCTCATCTTTAACCAACTGTCTTAAACTATGTCATAAAGTATTGTAGCTATAAGACAATATGAAACAACAGCAATTTTGTCTCTTTAGAGACATTTTACTTTAGTCCCAAATAGTGTCCTTAGAGGGAAAATAGTGTTTACATCTAACTATTGTCTCCGAGAGACGTTATTAAACAAATCTATTAAAAATATTTTTTAAATTAATATTTTTTCTTATAATTTCAATATCTAATGTTTCCAAAAAATAGTAGTACAAATGTACACTATAATTATTTTCAATATCTCATATAAGACACTCAACAAAGTAGCATAACAAATTAACTTTGCAAGGATAATCATAGCAATTAATTTATTCCAATGTTTGTTTCTGAAAAAATGATGTGGGAGTTGGTCCACCGCAACCAATAAAGTACACTGTAGATATGTCATATTTAAAACATCGAGTTCCTTTAACTCTATAGCTTCATAATAAAGTAGCTAGACTGACCCAAACACAATATTACACGTCCACAAAGTTTAATGCTATAGTAAAAAAGATCCTTATTTTAAATACATATTTTTATGAACAAAATAGTAAAACCATAAGGAAAAATCTCAGTGGGATTTGTGGGTTGCAACTCATAGTTAACACCATCAAGCTCCCTAAGTATGTCTTTTGAGGTAGCATAAAACATCTTTGTCCTCAACACTATAGCCTTATAGTGAAGTAGCTAGACTGACCCAAACATGATATTACACATCCACCAAATTTAATGGTGTAGTACAAATGATCCTTGCTTTAAATACATATTTCTATAAAGAAAACAATAAGGAAAGATCTTCTTTAGATATTAGTTCTTAATGACATGAATGCCCATCGCAGTGGGTTTTGTGGCCTACAACTCATAGTGAACACCATCAAGCTCCTTCTAAGTATGTCTTTGGAGGTAGAAAAAAAAATATTTTCCTTGATATGGGATGTAGTAGAAGACCTAATGCTATCATTAAAAAATTCACCATATTTAGTTGTTGAAGATAGACATAAATATGTAATGTCTATAGTTTAATTGATACGGTAAAACAAATTAGATATACAATAGAGTAAAAAATTGTGATCAAACCCATGGTTGAATCTCAAATGTTTCTTGACTTCATAAAATTGTTTAGAGCGGATAAAATTACCATCCATTTAGTATTAATTTTAATGCCACATACTTCAATACTCACCTTATTTTGGATCTTAAAACTTATTGTTTCAAATATCAACTAATGCACCATATTTACGTATGAAATGCATTTAAAGAAGAAAAATCAATGAAATGCAAAAGAACTGACTAGGCGATAAAGAATATCTTTCTCTTCTAGAAGTTATGGTAATGTGCCCCATGGTTATTATTCCATTCTATTCTTTTCTAGGTAAAACAAAGGCAAATTCTATAGCTTTAAATAGCTTTTCTTAACAAAAAATGCTCCAACTTTTATTATACCATACCCATCTAATTTCAAGTATGTTGTTGCATACTCTACATAGAGTTCCAAGATGATAAAACAAAGACTAGCATTCAGAGCTAGTAGTATGTCAATGAGTCAGAAGAAAACATTATAAGTTTTACTTACTGTGCAAGAAATGGTTGCTTAACTTTGACCTTTTCTTCTACTTTCCATCAGACTTGAAACCACTAGAAAATAGATTTATGGTTCCCAAATAAGAAACTCTTGAGAATATGTTATTTTGGTTGAATCAGAAGCTTAGTTTGTCTAATTTGATTAACACAGAAAAGCATAAACACAAAATATCTAATGGCTAGTAAGTCTGTAAATCACATTCATTGAAAACAAGAGCTTATCTATAGGAAAAGAAACAACAACTTAGATAAAAGAAACTCATCATACTATAAACACTTATAATATTTAGCCTTCTGGAATAGTAGTGTACAAACAATTTTAGAATTCATCAGTTAGTCAAACATCGATGGATTGAGATTTTTCAGAAATAATAGAGGCATGGGGAATTCTTTCCTTTTCATAATATTCAAAGTCACTCCTAATAAATCATATCAGAGATTTCAAAAAATAAATAAAAAATGTTTAGTCTATTATGCAATTAGCATACTCAAACATCCAATTATTCTCCTAAAAAATGCCCGATGAATATGGTTAACAGATAATATCTACTTTGATAGTTTAATGTGAATTCAATTTCCCTTTGAATTAGTTTCATTGACATATATTCCACGTAACAAAGATTAAAGTCAAGAATGGAACTAATGCCAAACACTTATCTTGTTCTCAACCCCAAAGGTATCCAAACAAGACATGTAGTAAGGAGTACAACATACCAGATAAAGATTACCCACCTGTAGAAATCATAGTTAAATACATATACATTATAGCATCCCCATTCATTTAGTGGAAATTACAAATTTGACAAGGGATAACACTGTGAGAGCTGCAAATGAGCAGACACCTGTATAGAATGATCATATATCTAGAATTCCATGTTTTGAACCAAAACTATGGAAAACTCTAAAATAGTAAAAAGCATTGGTATAATATAGAATTGAATAACAATACCATATCAGTTATTTAATATAATCCTATCTTTAACTCATTGAAGGGAACTGCACTTTGTCTCAATATTGGTTACATAGATTCAAATAGCTTAAACTCAAAAGCTACACCTATAGATTACATGATATTTAACAAGCAACAAGGGTTGCACTCAATGATATTTAACAAGCATGACTCATTTTCCTCTTCCAACAAAGATGGCATAGAATATGCTTGAAGATTTTTGAAGTTCAAATGTTGATGTCATTTTACCTTATGAAATTATTACAATTGCGATACGAAGAATCTGAAACTTATTTATAGTGGATTTGAACCTTTGAGCTCTTTCTTTCTTAATTGAATCCCTTGAATTGATAAGTGTTAGAAATAGTCAAAAAAAGAAAATCATGCAGATCCACATCTATTATAACCGCTGCAGATTTTCTTGCTAAATGGATATGGATGTTGTCCTCCAGAATAGATCATACAACATTATCTCCTTATCCTCTAGAAACATCTTTTATTAATTCCCTCATATCATAGGCTCTCTATAAATAGAGGTCATTGCTTGGTTTGTAATCAATCAGATAAGAAAATCAATAAAATGCTTCCTTCTTTCAATCTGTTGTAGCAGTTCTTTATTGTTCTAATTTATATTTCATTGTTTTTATCATGGTATTAGAGCATTATTGACACTTGGGCTGTGGCAGAATTTTTTTTTGTGTGAAATTTTTCTATTGCAGGTTATAATGTGATTGCAGAGCATAAAATAAATCTTTGAGTGTTTGGGAAGCAAAGATGGACAGTGGAATAGATTGTTTTAATTTTTGAAGTTGTTGTCTAAAGGAGAATAAAATTGTTGGGGAAAAGATTACTCAAGAGAAGGGCTGCTTGCATTTTGTCCATTGCTACATTAAGAGAAGAATGAGATTGTTGGAGGTAAAATTATATATTTTATCAATGTAGAGAAAAAGTCATAAGAATTTGGTGTGATATTGTTGAGATGGTGATTATGGTCAATAATCTTTCATTTGAATTTTTAAAGGCATAGATGAAGAAATTTGAAGTTGTCACTATGATTGTGAAATCTAATAAAATGCCAAGTTAATTCGAAGAAAGTGTTATTTGTGGATTAATAGCAATGGGGAAGCAAGGTAAAAGAGAGAGTGTTGAAGGCAAATGCAAATTTAATTTCTAAGATAGACATTTTAGAAGAAGAATTAATAAATGTGAAGAAAGAAAATGGAAATTTAATTTGTGAGAAGAATTGTTTGCAAGAAGAACTTAGACAGTTAAGAAATGAAATGAATTTAGAAAGATGCAATTGTTTAAATCAGATTATTGACTATATAGATGCAAATGGAAAGCTAGAAAAAAAATTAAAGTTGTTGGAGAATGTTAAGAAAAGAAATGATGAATTAGAAGAGGAAATGATGAAAGTAAAAGAAGAAAATTACTTGTTAAAGGATGAATTAGAGGAGAAAATGAAGAAAGTAAAAGAAGAAAATGACTTTTTAAAGGATGAACTAAATCAATTTTTCATTGAAATAAATGCATGTGTCAAAGAAAAATCAGTATGTGATGTTTCATGTGGTACAATTGATTTGAATTCACCACTAGAGAAGTGTGACTTCGTTAAGGTTGTTTGTGGTAAAGAATATGAAAATGTGGCATCAAATACTATCTCTTGTGATAATAAGAATGTTGGATGGAATATAATGAAGAAAATGGGTTACAAAGGTAAAGGATTGGGAAAACATCAACAAGGAATCATAGAGCCTATTGAGCCAATAATGAGACCAAAGTATGAAGGACTAGGATATATGAGAGATGAAAGAAATGATTTTATGGATTCAATCAAATTTGTTCAATGTAAACAATATATGAAATGTTCAAATTGTAATAGGAAAGGGCACACAAAAGACAAGTGTTGGGATCTACATCTGTGCAGTTTTTGTGGATTAAAAAGTCATTGTGAAAAGACATGTTGGAACAAAGAATGTAAAAATAATTCTATGGAGAAATGTTTTAAAATGGATGTTAGTTGGAATTATGGATCAAGTTGGAAAAATATCACAAGTATGATAAATGGTTTGTTTAAATACAAATGTTCAAGTGTGAAGAATAATCAAAACCTATCAAAGTGTCAACTCTCAATAAATGGTTCTTGCAAATCAGAATCATCATCTAGCAAGTCATCCATGAAAAGTGAGATTTTTTTAAGTGCTTGAAGGGTTTGTGGTAATCCGAAACCATTTGTTTAGCTGATAAATTTGTTTGAAAGGTTTGTGGTAATCTGAAATCACTTGTTTAGGATCCTAAAGAATTTTCTTTTGAAGAGTTTGTGGTAAGCTAAAACCACTTGTTTGGGTGCAAAACCTAATTTATTTTTTTTGAAAGGTTTGTGGTAAACTAAAACCAGTTGTTTGGGTGAAAAATCCAAAAAGAAATTCAATTTCATTAGTTGGGGAAAATCTCAAATAGTTATGGATCAACCAATTAAAAACGCACATTATAATAGCACAGGGAATTTTTTTTTATGTTGTAAATAGGTACCTAACAAGGCTCAATGCCGGGACCTATCATATCTAAATTTCTTATTTTAATTTCTCCCACACATTATCTTTTGTGACAACCAAAGCACTATCAAACTTGCAAAGAATCCTATCTACCATGCGAGATCCAAACATATTGAAGTTCATCATCACTTTGTTCAAGACCTCATGGAGAGTAAAGTCATCAAGTTACACTTCACAGGGACTGAAGATCAAGTTGCAGATATTTTTACCAAATCATTGTCTACAGTCAAATTTATCAAATTTGGAACCTTGTTATGTCTCAAAGAAGTTAATGTTTATCTTTATTCTTGTACTAATTTCTCCCACACAATATTTTTTGTGGTAGAAATTAAGGGAGGGTGTTAGAAATAGTCAAAAAAAAATATCATGCAGATCCACATCTGTTATAACTACTGTAGATTTTCTTGCTAAATGGATATGGATGCTATCCTCCAGAATAGATCATATAGCATTATCTCCTTATCCTCTAGAAACATCTTTTATTAATTCCCTCCTATCATAGGCTCTCTATAAATAGAGACCATTGCATTGGTTTGTAATCAATCAGATAAGTAAATCAATAAAATGCTTCCTTCTTTCAATCTGTTGTAGCAGTTCTTTATTGTTCTAATTTATATCTCTTTTTTTTTATCAATAAGGAACAACTGTGTTTGAGTAGGGTGTGAGGATGGGGTGCTCAATAGCGCTTCATGGAGGAGCTCGATACATTACTCATACCGTGACATTAGAGTGCATCAAGCTTGAGCAATTTGGCCTTTGCCACTGCCTTAAACTTGGAATTGCTACCCTTTGAGAATTGTGTTCAGCTCTAGATGTGTATGAACTTGTTGGAGTGTTCCTTCTTCCACCTATATGTCTTTCCCTGCATTTTTTTCTTTTTATGTTTTATTCAATTTACACTAGATGGGATTTGTTTATTCATTTTTTGGGGGAAACTTCTGTAGCTTGTTCTATTTGGGTTTTATGGACTCCAATATTTATGGTGAGTAAATTTTGTCTTAGATCCAAAAATTGTTTGAATTTCTTTCTTTGTTAAAATGTTCTGAGATCCTTGTGATACTCTGCATTTCTTTTGGATGAATTTGAAGTCCATTTCCCCAGAGATTATAGATATTGTTGAGAAGGTGGAATGCTTGGGCTCAATGGTGTGGCAAGAGTCGACACCTATTAGGCTAGGGGATTTTGGAGGGGAACTTTTTACAAATAGAGTTGAAGCTATTCCAAAATATTTTAGGATTCTTTTTTAAAGTAATTGGTTTATAAATTTTGTGGTTTAATTTGGCTTAAAAGTTTAAGTTTCTGATAAGGAAGCTGATAGTGTTATGATTGTATATTTTCACAAATGACAAATTATATAATAAGCTGGTGGGGCCATTTGGAGTCTCTCTCCATTTTCAACTACCTAGAAATACAACCCTAAAAATAGGAGAAAAATATTTGCAATTTTTTTTCTTCAAAAGACCTGTTCATGAAAAATAGGGCTTAAATTGCTGGCATGGAAATGTACATAGATTTTGTGTATGAGAAATGCCACACAATTTGTATAGATCTAATGGAGCTAGTTATAGTCATCATAGCATACTAAATAGATATATGAACTGTAGCTTTCAAATGGCTTACCCAGTAGTTTGCAAGGTGCACGAGTTTTGTGCCATTGGGCACAATTCATGCTCTAGTTTTTTTCGCAAAATAGGGCATGGTGGGATAGTCATAGCTAAACAATTGAAAACAAGCAATTGTTTTCAAAGGATAAAGTAGATCGAAATTCAAAGGAGTACTTTCAAATATTTCAATACAGATCTGACATCAAGCACAACTCCTTGATGAGGTAGCTTAGGCATTTTGGGTTTAGGAGTTGACAGTAGGTTGGGATCAACTGTTTGCTAGCAAACTAAGATTTTACAATGAAAGTGAAGGAGACTGGTTAGATGGTGAATACATTAGAGGGAAAGAGTTGAAGAAGAGTACCATTTGAGAAGAATGCCCAATTTTAAAGGAAAATCATTGGAGCAAAGATGAAGGTGCTCAAGGTTTGTGCAACCAGTCTAATAATCAGTAATTATTATTATTAATTTATTACTATAATAATAAAATTATTATATATAGTAAAATTATTTATTACAATTGATCTACAAAAAAAAATGTTGGCTAAATAGAACATCACCATGAGCAACTAGGAGATGCCAATCATAGATGTCCTCTACAGCTTCTATGCAGCCAGTCTAATAATTAATAATATATTATTTTAATAATAATAAAATTATCTATAATAATTTACCTCAAAAAATATGAAGGCTAAATAGAACATCACCATGAGAAACTAGGCAATGCCAATCATGGATGTCTTTTGTAGCTTCTTTTCTCCTTCACTCTCTAAAGGTCTATGCTAAACTCACACAAAATCAAAACAAACCCAGAAATATTTCAGCAATAATTTTTTTTTATTTTTATTTTTTTTCAAACATACACAACATGTTGAAGAGAATAAGATTGATACAATTCGTTGGGTGGTGTACACCCCTTATGCCAATTTGATGCCTTGATTATCTTGGTGATCTGTTACATGCAATTTTGATGTTTTGCTAAGGCTGATGATGCTCTACACAAGATTTTTGACACTATATCTTGAACTACTCCCTGGAGGGTTTCTATCCACAAGTTGATTATGTAATGTCCCTTGCTCTTGAAGTTTTGACACTACCAAATAATTTCCCTCCTTCAACTATCAAACCTTAAAAGGTTTGAGATAGGACAGAGAAAAGGTTTTAAAATATCAAACCTTACCTTGCAAATATAATCCATAGGGACTCATCGATTGAGAAGGAAATCTGAAACAAGATGTATAAACAATAATGTGGTTGTAATCTTAATCTAAATAGTTATAAAAGTAGCATTGTCAACAAGTAGCCCGCATATCTAAATCTACAACAGAAATGTTTGGAAAAGCACACATTTAATAGGTGATTTCCCGCATTGAACAACCAAGACTCCCATTTGCATTAGACTTCATCCTCTATGGACTTGCGGCAACCATCTTAGGAAGGACGAGATGGTGAAGAGTACATGGGCACAAGAGGCAAAAGAGGATATAACCACTAATGGTAGGAGGACGACATCCATTAAGGAAGATGGAATTGAATATGTAGTCTGACAACAAGTTAAGACAACAACTATACATTTCCAAGAAAATAGAAATTCATGGAACAATTAGTAAAGAATTCGTAATGCTATTTGGCATCAATGGATGGAAAAGTATAGAGGACTTTCTTAGGTCATCTATCAAGTTAAACAATGCATAAGGAGGAACATTCAGAATAGGAGATAGAGATTTTCAAGAGCTTGCCATATAACATCTGGACTTGTAGTCAGGGAGTAAGGACTAATATGAAACAATATATAGATATAAGAAAGGATTAGGAAAGACATATAAAGAGAGTATAAAAAGAAAATATAATATTGTCTCACTGTGATAGAAAAGTAAATAAGAGCAAGTATATCCAAACTAGTAATACTTGACAGGACACTTGCTAATGTCGGAGAAGGGAAGAACACAGAGATAGGTAGCAAAGGCTACAAATGACATACATCAAATTCATTGTACACTCTAGAAACAATTGCCTCCTTAGTAAGGATGGAGATAGGAACATAAAATACCAAAGAAAATTATTATCCAAAAAAGCACATACCATCTACTTTTAGACAACCATCATACTCTTGATGCAAGAATATAACTACACATTGGAAATCACAACATCCCACTATAAGCAATATATATATATAGGTAAAAGTGGCAAGCCACTATATTATTTTATTATTTTATAAAATCTGATTCAACGAGGTCAACTGGGAAAGAATCAGAGAAGAAAACTCAACATCTTCCCTAATATAAAAAAAAGTATAGATAGTTTAAACAAATAAATACAAGAGGGATTTCAACTACCACCTCATCGCAAAATAGAAATTGTCATGGCATTTTGGCAGTCTCCAAGCACTATCTTCATGACAATGACCAAGAAAAAAACATAGATCTTACAAATCTATCCAATCAGATCCAAAACCACCTCCAAGTGACCCTAACTCACCAGGAAGAGGGCCCAAGCTAGTACAAAACTCTGAGGAAGTTTGATTCTAGTCCAAATCGAAATAAACCTGATCAATTAATTCCCAAAAATTCTGTTCAATCCGCAGCACTGAAGCTACATTCATACCCCTTGAAAATAAAGTAGTAGAATCCATCTATAAATCAAACAAAGCCTGACCTACTAACTTAAAATGCCCCACCAAGTGAACATCCCTTAAATTTGGTGCAGAGGGCAAAGCATATTTCAAATAATTAAAGCTGCTAGTGTCTACAGCTTTTTAATTGCTTCAAAAATATCAAAAAACTCATGTTTATGAAGAAGCTAATAATGTGAGAACAAACCACCAACTAATGCCGCTCCATTCTGTTGAGATAATGGGTGTTGTACACATTGCATAATATTGCTATATTTTATTATTTTATTTCATTATGTAATGTTCCATCTAGATGGACGTGCAACATGTAAAGATTCCCATAGAATATTCTTGATGAGTTGTATTGTAACATTGTGATAATATTTCATGTAATTATTTAATATTGGGGAAAAGAATTAAATGCCCAATATTAAATGTGAGGTCAGTGGATTAGGTAGCACATGGTTTAAGCACACGGTTTATGTAATACCACTTAGTGGTTTTGTAGGACTTGCTACTATATAAGCAACCACAAGGGTAGTTGTTGTAGAGAGTGAAAGTGAGAAAGGAAAGAGTCGAGCAGGACAAGGCTTGATAGGTTAGCCAAGGGAGCATTTGTGAAGGTTGGAAGCATGGCATGGGATGTGTGGATTCATGCTTGGTCACATAGTTTGCTCAGTTGTGGCTATGGTCATGAAGGCTTCCGTGGTTGTATGGAAATGGTATTTTTTTTGAATAATACATAGTGATGGATGCTTTTGGAGGCTGGGTTTTTCCCCTCAATGAGGGTTTTCCAGAGTATATCTTGTGTCACATTTTTGTGGGTATGCTATCTATTCTCTTGCATTTGGATTTTTAATTTCGTATTTATTTCAGATCTATTATGGGTTATGTGGAAATAGTTATATTCTTTATTGCCAAGTTTCCTTATAAGTGGTATCAGAGCTATGGTTTTATTATTTGTAACCCTAGATTGAATCCATGGGAATGCATGAGAGGATAAAAGAAAAGGGCAAGATATATGAATGATTTATTGCAGGTCTGAGGGTTTTGGGTTAGCTCTTATGATGGTATGTTAAAAGATTTGGGCATGTGAAATTTTTTGGACAAAAGGATTTTTTTGGATGTTTCATTTAAAAATGAGGGTTTTGGGGGGTAGCTTGCAGAAATGACCTCCTGGGTAAAAACAGACCTCACCATTGGATCCAGGTCAACGTTTCCATAAATTTTGATATATAATATGCCCTAGTTTGGCCATGTTCAGAGGAAATAAAATACTTTTTTGGTTTCAGCCTGTTATGGCCATCAAATTTAATCCTATCAAAATTTTCATCACAGAAAAAAATAAAAATGAAAAATCGCAGTGAAAATGGTAAAAAGACTATTCTAGTAAAATGGCCATAACTTTCTCTCAAAATATCAGATTTCAAAGTTCTTATAGGCATTGGAAAGCTAATTCAGAGCACTACAACATGGTGTAGGTTTGGTTCTATGATTTTGATATTTTAATAGGTTTTAAGAGCCCTAAAGGTAGATGTTATTTATTTTAAGCACAGATTAGGGTATAACTTGGGCATACAAAGTCAGATTTTGGACTTCGAGTAGTCAACAAAAAGCTCTTGGAGAGCTCTACACATTGGTTTAGATGTGGTTTAGGTTTGGCATGATTTATTTGGTGATATATTGATCTGAATAGTTTATAGATATATTTTGACTATGGTAACATTGTGAGTTTATGGCATTGGAGATTTAAGATTTGATGTCATTGTATACTCAGTTCATATTTTAGATTGGTCTCATGATGATATGGTTATCAGTGTTTGGTTTGGATATGTATGATGAATTATTGGATCTACAAGTTGTGCAGTGTTGTAGGTGGTCTATACTTACAAGTTGCATTTATGGCTTGGTTATGGGTTGTCTTTGCCCATTGATCTTTCATTATTGATGCATATTCAGATTGGTGGCTTGGATTTGGGTTGTCTATGCCCTAAGTCACATGATTTTCTAATTATAAAAGGGATGATATATTGTTACCAGGTACAGTCATGGTGGAGGATTGTGGTTGACTATGCTGACAGGTTGGACACTTTGAGAGACAGATGCTCAGTTCATGGATGTGATCATGGTTTCATAGATTTTGGCATGACATGATTGGATATATAGGTACATCCTTGATGTTCATTAGCTTGGATTTTTGATTTAGTTATGGTGGTATATCTTCTTGGTTGAGGATCATGGTTATTTGGTTTTTTTTTAGGAGCTCATAATGTGCACTTTGAGTTCTTTGATGGTTTGATGCCTTGGTTGATTCTCGTGGTTAGAGGATGGATTTTTTCATCATGATGTCATGGATAGCTTGGATACATGGTTTAGTGGGAGCTTGTGACAGTGATGGGGTGACAGTGCAGGATTAGTTCCTAATTTAGTTTGCATCTTCATGTAGGAGATGGATTTTATGATGCCATAGGTGACTTGGTACCACAGTTGAGTGGGAGTTGTTGGCATTGATATATTTATTCAATGTTTGCAAATGTTGGAGGTTTGTCTTAGATCTTGTTGCTGCAGAAGCATCTTTGACATTTGCATGGTGCACTTGTTATCTTCATGGTGTGTGAAGATGGTTAGATCCTGAGGACTCATGGAGCTCTTGGTTATCTTCATGGTGTTTGGAGATGGTTAGATCTTGAGGACTCATGGAGTTCTTGGTTATCTTCATGGTGTTTGGAGATGGTTCTTCATGGTATGTGGATATGGTTTTCTTCATGGTGTATGGAGATGGTTGCATCTTGAGGACTTATGGGGTTCTTGGCAAAGGTGTGGTTTATGATTTTATTTGGCATGTTATCCTTGGTATGAGGATGGTTTCATTATTATGTCATGGTATACTCTTGATATGCGTTTAGAGTTGTGACATGTTATAGTATGTTCATGTAGAGCATGTTATCTCTTTGGTTGAGATGGTAAGATCATGTTGTCATGTTTATGTTCCTGAGGCCATGGTTGGAACTTTGACCTAATGACCTATGATGTCACAATAATTATTTAAACATGAGCTAGCCTCCACTAAAACATGATGATATGATCACTGGAAAGGCTAAAACTAGCCTAATAGAAAGATGTGATAAAGTATCCCTTACCACTATATGATGAGAGATTGGATAGAGGAATGATTAAACTATCCCTACTAGAGATAAAATAAAATCTAATACTAAAAAACCTCAGCAAGAGCCAACATAAGAGAATACATAATCAAAATAAAGGAATAATCTAGGAGGATGTATGTTTATAAGGATATATATATATATATATATATATATGCAAGAATAAATAGATATATTAGTATGCAAAATATATGTAAATGAAAAAATATATATATATATACATATGCGTGTGTGCGTGTGTATCTTTCAGTATATATATGTACATATATACATATATATGTACATATATATGTGTATATATATATATATATATGTGTATATATATATATATATATATATATATATATATATATATATATATATATATATATATATATATATATATATATATATATATATATATATATATATATATATATATATATATATTCATAAGGAATTTTTTAAAATTAAATATTTATTAATAAGAATGTAACTAGAGGACCACAGTTGGCCTTAGTTATTCCAAAATAGATGATATATCTTTGATGATCAAAGAATTGAACCCATATGCCCCCAAATTTTCTAGGTGATCTACTTTCAGATTACCTTCCTAGAAGATATGACAAATCATGTTGTCTGCAAACGTATCTAGAAGAGAAAGAACTTCTTCTAACTTAGAATTAAGAAACATATTAGGAGTGTATCATTTTCTAAATTCATTTAAGATTATTTGAGAGTCTCCTTCTATGATAATTTTAGATAAACTTAACTTACGATACAACTGAACTCCTTAGTACAAAGCCTCTAATTCTACTAGATTGTTGGAGATTGGTTGAAAAGACATGGCTTGTTTGGCTACCCAATGACCTAAATCATCATTAATGATGCTTCCAATACCTATTGTACCTAGGTTAGCTCTGCTTGCACCATCAAAGTTGAGTTTGGTCCATCCTTTTGGCAAAGGACCCCATTTACAATTTTCCCTTGCCTCCTTACTAGTCTTTACATAGAATAAAGGACGATTAATCAAGTTAGACCAGTTCTTCTTCATTTTCCCACCCCAAATAGAGAAGGTATCTTCTTCTTGCCGAGTATTCCTAAGATGCAAGTTGGTTTTTTCCACTATGCTGGCTTCCATTTTAATAATTAACTCTTTAGGATTCAATTCTAAGTTACAAAAAATACATCTATTCCTTTCTTTCTAGATTTCCCATGCCAAGATGGAAGAGAAAATGTTTCATAATTTATTATATACACACCTAGTTAGGTTGGTAGGCCATCCCTTAAGGAGATCAAGAAAGGATTTCAGGGAAGGCGTTGACCACCCCAACATGAGCCTGAGCCATTCCCAATATCTTTGGGAATAAGAAAAATTAAACAAAATATGGTACATATCTTTGCTATTTTTTTTTTACATAAAACACATCTAGATGGACCATGAAAGCCCATTTTAAGTAATCTATCCATTGTTAGAATTCTATTTTGGTAAGCCAACCATAGAAAAAATCTGGCTTTTGGAAGACATGAATAATCCCAATAGAGTTTAAGAAAAATGTCTACTTTGTCCCATTTTTTGGAATTTAGAAGAGCCCTATATCCATTTTTCACATTGTACTTCCCATCATTTGAGGCTGCCCAAATAATTCCATCTTTCTTCTCTGATAGCTTAATCCTCCAATCTGCTAATATTTTATCATAATCTTTAATTGTCTCAGCATCCACATCCGAATCATCTAGTGATTTCCACACCCATTTAGATTCACCTTCTACATGAACCATGGTCTTGTAGTCATGGACTTTATTTCCCCATAAATTAATTAGTTTGTATTTGAAATCCTTACGAATAGAGCTATGCAACAAAGGTGGGTGTCCATCCCAAGAATCCTCCCAAAAGAGGGCCTCATCACCCTTGCCTACATCCCAAGTCAAATACTTACAAACCAAGTGACGACATTTCATCATGAAGTTCCAACTTTGAGAGCCTCGAGGTGGATTTTTCATTCTAAAAATTAAAAGGGGGTCCTCTGCATTAAGATATTTATTGTATAGGATCTTGGCCCATTTTTTCTTTCTTTCCTTATAAAGGCACCAGATAAGTTTTACACCTAGTGCTTCATTCTACCATTGTAAATTCTTGATCCCTAGCCCACCCAAATCCTTGTGTTTATAGATGTTCTCCCATTTGATTAGAGCCAATTTTTTATCTTCTTCACAATCCTTCCAAAGAAAATTTCAAAGTTTAGATTCAAATATGGGGATGTTCTGCTTGGATAAAGGGAGACAAGATAGAGGGAAGGTAGGAATGGCTAATAAGACTGATCTGATCTTGGTACTTTTTCCCGGCTTTGTCAGCCATTTATCCTAAAAACTACTAAGCTTTGAATCCATTTTTTCCAAGGTATTGCACCATACCTTACTTAATTTTGATCCTTTTTCAAAGGAAATGCCCAAATACTTACAAGGAAACAAACCTTTTTTGTATCCCATGATCTTGCTTATTTGTTGTTCTATATCAAGTCTAGTATTTATAAAAGAAATTTCAAATTTGAACTCATTTACTTTCTGTCTTGAGGCTTCCATAAAAAATTTAATGATGGTTTTAAGGTCAAGTGCCTCTCCAACTATGCTTTTTGCAGGTAGGATTGTATCATGTGCACATTATTGATGAGTAATGTTGGGCATATTTTTGGTAACCATAATGCTTACGATCTTTTGATTTTTGTGCACATTAGCCACTGCTCTCCTAAATGCATCTACCATGATGATGTAAAGTGATGGCGATAATGGGTCTCTTTTTCTAATACCCCTTGATATATCAAAGAAACATTCAGGCACTATGTTAATAAGAATTGAGATTTTGGAGGTACACATGAATTTATAAATGAGATTGATCGATTGATTAGAGAATTCAAAGGCTTCTAGAACCTTACAAAGAAACCTCCAATCTACCATGTCATATGCTTTTTGAATGCCCAATTTCATAAACATACATGCCTCTTTATTCATACAAGAAAAATGTATTGTCTCTTGAATGGTTATGATTCCATCACGAATGGATCTACCTAGTAAAAAATCCTATTTGTTTGTCTGATACTATTTTAGGGAAAATACCCTTAAGTCTATTAGCTAAGATCTTCGAAAAAAATTTGTATACAATGTTACAAAGAGCGATCAGATCTCCTTGGGTCTCAAGTTTTGATTTCTTGGAATTAAGGTGAGAAAGGAATGATTGATTTCTAAAAGAAGAGCACCTCCATTTCTTGAAGCTTCAATTGCTTTCCTAGATATATACCTATAATATCCCAACATTTTTGAAAAAATAATTCCTAAAAGCCATCTACGCCATGGGATTTATCTATATTCCTCTCAAAGATGACCTTCCTCACCTCTTCCAAGGTGATAGGTTTATTAAGAACCTTATTATCTTCAATTGTGACAATTTTAGTAATGAATTTGAGAAGATTATCTTGCGCTATTGTATTTGATCCTTCATAATTATTTAAGATTTTCTAAAAGTACTCTACGAAAGTATCTGTAATATCACTTGGTTTATCAGTTAGGATGCCCAAGTTATTTTTGATACATGTTATTCTATTCTTTGATTTGTTGTATAAAGTGGAGTTATGGAAGAATTTAATATTCTAGTCCCCTTCTTCTAACCATCTTTCTCTAGAATTTTGTCTCCAAAAACTTTCTTCTTTGGATAATATATCCTTTTTCCTTGCTAATAATTCTTTTTCTAATAAATAGCTATCATTGTTCATACCATTCCTAATAATATCTAAGTTTAAGTCCTTTAGTTGCTTTGCTAAATCTATTTTTTCTTTAAAGATGTTATTGAAATGTTCCTTATTCCATCTGAGGATTCTATCTTTAAGCATCTTCATTTTGGCAACAAAAATTAACATCTTTGAGCCCTCAAAGTTGTCTTGAACAAACCAATCTTTAATTTTATTGATGAAGTTGGGGTCTGAAAACCACATTTTCTCACATTCAAATGAGTTCCTAACAGATTTATGTGACTCAAAAAATTCAAAACTGACCAAAAATGATTGGACCTAGCAATTGGCATCATAGAGGATTGAAAATTTAGATTGTTGACATCCAAGTCACCTTTAATCAAGAAACTATCCAATTTCTCAGCAATGTAAGAAAAATCCTTCCTCCTATTATTCCATGTGAAGGTCCCATTGCTGATAGGAATATCAATCATGTTATCAGATTCACACCATTCTTTGAAATCTTTTGATGCTTGAGATAAATGTAGATTTCCACATACTTTTTCATTAATATCTATAATTGTGTTAAAGTCTCCTCCTAATAAAAATAGGCTGCCCTTGAGATTCTTCATAAAGAGACTAATATCTTCCCAAACTATTTTTTTGCTAAGATTGCTAATTGGACCATAAACATTGACTAGGCTAAACTTAAGATCTAATTCTAAACTCTGGACACTACCACTAATCCAATAATTACTAATGTTAAGAATGTTTATGGAAACCTTCCTAGGGTTCCAAAGGATTCCTAAAATCCTTGAAGCTCATAATGATTCTTGAAAAATAGAATTCCAAAGACCTAGCATCTTATCTAATTTAAATCCTTCTACTTTATTTAATTTAGTTTCCCCAATTAGCACAATATTAGATTCAAATGATTTAAGGTTATGTTATAATAACCTTTTTTTTCTAGGGGCATTAAGACCCCTAGCATTCCCGGTGATGATCTTCATACCTCCTCAGGAAGACACTTCTCCTTCCCAATGTTAAATAGCTTTTCTATCTTTTATTTTTCTCTATTGTGCCCATCTGCTTCCTTTAGTTCCTTGAATGATCTTCTTCCTCTTTTGGCTTTTAATTTTCCACAAATTGGTGAATTAAGACCTTTTTGATTCATATGAATCCCAAGCTAGTCTAAATTGTTGGATACAATTGTTCAATTTTGTGTTATCTTTGATGTTACACATATGTCATATCAGTTATCAGTCAGAGTCTACTGAGCTCAGTTGGTTAGCAAGGAAAAAGACAGAGTCTACCAAGCTTTCAAGGTTAGCAAAAGAAATTCAGTGTCTACCAAGCTTACTCAGTCATCAAAGGAAAATATGGTAGAGAATAGTTCTTACTGAGCTCTCATGGTCAATGAAGGAGACATAGTTCTTACCGAGTTCACTTGGTAGCCAAAGGATTTTGTAAAATTTGCAGTATTAACTGAGTTGAGATGATTAGCTTAGGAAATTTTTTCTAGAGTAGTGTTCCGAGCAAGGTTAGCCAATGAAGGATTTCATTATTTTGGGAAATAAAGTTTATTTTTTTAATATAATATTTTTAGCTCATTGGTGTATGGTTTATTGATAAATGTAACTTGTAATTGAGCCAATTTGACAATTTTTAATGTATAAATAAAAGGTCAAGTTGTGGATTCCAATTGTAAGTAACGAATATGCAATGATTTGATTGTGTGAAGAGGTAGTGTAATTGAATTTTGAAGAAGGGATAGATATCCTTAAGGAGAAGTAGAGTTGTATTTGATCAATAAGGATCTATTGAAGCAAAACAGAGATCTGTATTAGCAAAGTTCAGTTGCATCTCATTCAGGTCACTTATTGTTACTTTCTCACCATTGTAACAATATTTCCTAAATCTCTTAATAGAGTTGGTTTAACAGCCATTTTGAAAATCCTCTAACAAGGTGGATAGTTTAGTTGAATTATTTTAAAGACCTCTAGCAAGGCCACTCCTAGCAGGGTGATTAAATCCTCTAACAAGGTCACACCTAACAGTGTGTTTTGTAACCTTTGATAGGGTTGGCTCCTAATAGGCTCACTTCAGAAGAGTGAAAATTGGTAGCTAGTTACTTGGTGGTTTTTTCCATATTGGGTTTCCACATTAAATCTGGTGTCTCTTGTGTTCATGTTATTTACTTTTACATGCATGTTAATAATTTTGAATGCTTACAGATAAGTATCAAGTTAATCTATCAAGTGACAGTAGTAAGTAACTTGTTTGACATCTAAGGGATCTATGGATTTATTTTTGTGGTAACTAATTTACCCCCCCTCTTAGTTACTCCATCTTTAATTCCAACAATTGGTAACTAATTTTGTGAAGCAAATCATAATATAAATTTAGAGGCCATAGTTGAAATATTAACTACATTCGGGCTAGATAACTATGATAATTATGTTCCAGTTTCCAAGAACATTTAATCAACATTTGAAGCCAAGATTTCACTCAAAGAGAAAGGTAAGAAGATAAATGATCCTCAGTCAAATAGTGAAGAAGAATCAGAATAGAGTTCTGATAGTGATCTTGAGGTGGTTGAAGCTCTGCTACCAAGGAAATATTCAAGAGGCAAAGGGAAAAACAAAGGTAAGGTTCATCTAATCTATTTTTCTTGTGAAGAAATTGGACATATTGCTGCTAGGTGCCCAAATAAGTAGAACAAGGATGAGAAGAAAGGTCACAAGTGCAATGGAAGGAAAGACTTCAAATCATTCAAGGAAAAAGGTAAGAAAACATGTTTCATGGTTAAGGATTCTAATGATTCTAATGATGGAGAAGAAAATGAAATTATTTACATTGCTATAAAGGATGAATTTGATAATGATGAGGAAATGGCACTCATTTCTCATGTGAGCAAAAATGATACATGCATTATAGACAGTGGTTGTTCTCATCACATGACTGGTGATAAACCTAAGTTTGAACATTTTGAAGACTATAATGGTGGCAGTGTGAGGTTTGGTAATAATGAACCTTGTTGCATAAAAGGAAAAGGAAGAATCTCACTAACCAAAGAACTTGTATGTGATAATGCATATTGGGTAGAAGGACTAAAACACAATTTTTTGAGTATGGTATAGCTACTCAATAATGGATTCAAAGTGGAATACATGCATGGAAAAGAAATATTGTTGGATGGCAAAGGAAAACTGATTGGATCAGGTACTCAAACAAAAGGTAACTTGTTTTATTTTAAACTTGGTGAATGTTCATGTTTTATTGCTCAAGTTGAAGAAAGTTGGTTATGGCATAAGAGGTTGTGTCATGTGAACTTTGATAACTTGGTGAAAATAAGTAAATTTAGGAAAGTAAGAGGCATTCCTAACATAAAGAAACTTGAGCTTGGTCTATGCAAGAATTGTCAAATTGGCAGGATGGGAAAGACTAGCTTTAAAAGTAAGAACTCTTAGTTTGAAGAAGTTTTAGAAATTGTGCATACTAATTTGTGTGGAACTATTGGAATTGAAAGTTATACTCGTGAAAATTTCTTCATTCTTTTTGTTGATGATTACTCAAGAATGATGACTGTCATGTACCTAAGAGAGAAATTAGAAGCATTTGAGAAATTCAAATGGTATTTGGCCAGAGTAGAAAAAGAAATAGGCAAAAGATTAAAATGCTTGAGGTCAGACAGAGGTAGTGAATTCAATTCACATGAGTTCAATAACTTTTGCATTCAAAGGGGAATCAAAAGGTAGGTTTCAACACCTAGAACTCTTGAACAAAACAAAATAGCTCAAAGAAGGAATAGATCTATCATGGACTATGCAAGAACCTTAATGATTGAAAAGGGTATTGCTATTAAATACTGGAAGCAAGCTATCAACACTACAATTCATACCTTGAGCTAAGTACAGCTGAAGAAGGACTATTCAAAACCCTCTAAGAGTTCTGGTGTGCCTACAAACCCAATGTAAGTTACCTAAAAGTATTTGGAAGCAAATGTTACATTTTGAAAGAATCTAGAAAAGGTAAATTTCATGTGAAGGGTGATGAAGGAATATTTTTGGGATATTCTTGCAACAGTAAAACGTATAGATGTTTGAATTTGTCTACTCACAAAGTCATAGAAAGTGCACATGTGATAGTTGATGAGTTTGTAGAAAGAACTAAAGAAGAAAGCAAAAGGGAACCAAAAGACTATAGGGGATTTTTTTTATTGAACCTAATACAGTGCCAGGTACACCTGTTAATCAAAAATCTTTTACTCTAGAGTCTTCTATAATTGAGTTGCGAGAAGTTCAAATCAAGTTAATGCTTACCTAGTTGCAAGGACCCGAGTTGCAAATAGAAGCTACTAAAATATAACAATGCAAGTCATTCAAAGGTAAGGAGCCTGTGCTTGCGAAGTATGTTAGGAGACATCATGCTCCAGATCATATCATTGGAGATAAATCTGAAGGAACTATGACAAGAAGTAAGTTGAAAGGTACTTGCTTACTTGCTGAATTGAACTTGGAAGAGTCAAAGATTCATTAGAAAATGAAGGCTAGATTGAGGCTATGAATGAAGAGATAGAGAAGATAGAGATAAACAAAACATGGACTTTTTTACCAAGGCCTAAAGACAAAAATGTGATTGGAACTAACTGGGTATTCAAAAATAAGCTAAATGAAGATGGTAAGATGTCGAGAAACAAAGCTAGATTAGTATACAAAGCATACTCTCAAGAAGAAGGTATAGACTATGGAGAAATGTTTGCTCCTATTGCAAGATTGGAAGGTTTCAAAACCTTACTTGTATATCTTGCATACAAAGGATTCAAAGTCTATAAGATGGATGTCAAGTCAGCATTTCTCTATGGTATACTGGATGAAGAGGTTTACGTTGAATAGCTTGAAGGTTTTGTTGATCCAGATAAGAAGGACATGGTCTGCAAATTCCATAAAGCATTGTATGGTTTGAAATAAGCCCCTAGAGCATGGTATAAGAGATTACATAACTATCTTATTTAGATTGGTTTTCAAAGAACTAATGATAATAGTAGCTTGTATATCAAGGAAGGACCAGATAATAAAATTATTTTGGCAGAAATATTTGTAGATGATAATTTGTTTACAGGAAATGATGATCTTTGCAATGAATTTTCAAAACAAATGAACAAGAAATTTGAAATGTCAATGTTTGGTGAGATCAAATTCTTTGTTGGTCTTCAAATTCAATAGAATAAGAATGGTATTTACATCACTCAATCAAAATATATCAACGAGATAATGAAAATGTTTGATATGGAAGACTGCATACCAGTTGGGACTCCAATGTGTACTGGATTGAAACTTACAAAAGATGATGAATTAAAGGAAGTGGATCAGAAATTGTATAGATCTATGATTGGAAAGTTGTAGTATGTAGTGCATACAAGACCACTCACTTCCCTTCTAATAGGAATTGTAGCAAGATTGCCAGCAAAACAAAAAAAAAAATCACATGATGACAATCAAAAGGATCATGGGATATTTGAAAGGCATTACAAATTATGGATTATGGTATAAACTTGAAGGAAATTTGGATTTAAAAGTGTTTACTAATGCAGATTGGGTAGGAAATATTGATGATAGAAAGAATACAAGTGGAGGAGCTTTCTTTCTTGGAAAGAGGTTGGTTTCTTGGACAAGGAAAAAGAAAAATTATATTTCCTAGCCCACAATACAGGTAGAATATGTTGTAGCAGCAGTAAACTATTCAAACATTATTTGGTTTAAACAATTATTGGAAGGCACGAAGGTAGAGATTAATGAACTAGTTGTCATGTTTTGTGACAATACAAGTGCAATTAATATATCCAAAAATACAGTGATGCATTCAAAAACCAAGTACATTGCTATAAAGTATCACTTTGTCAGAGAATTGGTGCAGGATAAGGAGATCAAATTGGAATATATCCATACAAAGGAACAAATTGTTGACATATTCAAAAAGCCATTATGTGAGGATGCATTATTGTATCTAAGAGGTAAGTTAGGGGTCATTCCCCTATATGAAGCTCACAAAAACATAGTTTTAGTCATGCATGAATAGGAATAGAATTGAAGATCTATCAGTTGATGCAGCAAAGTATTGAAGACATTGCATATGAATCAGTACTTAAGGTACATTGGAATTCATTTGAGTTGTGATGTCTTTGTCATGTGTTTTCAAAGGGGGAGAGTTTACCGTCATATCTTTTTGAAATTTGCAAGAAGAAAAGAGAGTTTATGCAAGAGGGAGAGATTACTATGAAAGAGGGAGATTTCTATATTTAAGGAGTGTTGTGGAATGAAATATAAAAGGGAGAAGCATTCTGCCAGAAAAGACTTGTTTTCAAATTTCATTCTACTATGACATGTTGTGTTGCCATCAATTTCAAAGAGGGAGATTGTTGGATACAATTGTTCAATTGTCTGTTGTCTTTGATGTTACACAAATGTCATATCAATTATCAATCAGAGTCTACGAAGCTCAATTGGTCAACAAAACAAAAGACAAATTCTACCGAGCTTTCAAGGTTAGCAAAGGAAATTCAATGTCTACTAAGCTTACTATGTCATCAAAGGAAAATATGGCAGAGAATAGTTCTTACCAAGCTCTCATGGTCAACGAAGGAGATCTAGTTCTCACCGAGTTCACTCGGTAGCCAAAGGATTTTGTAGAATTTGCGGTACTAACCAAGTTGAGATGATTAGCTCAAGAAATTATTTCTAGAGAAGTGTTTACCGAGCAGGGTCGGTCAATGAAGGATTTCATTATTTTGGGAAATAAAGTTTATTTGTTTAATATAATATTTGTAGCCCACTAATGTATGGTTTATTGATAAATGTAACATGTAATTCAGCCGACTTGATAATTTGTAATGTATAAATAAAAGGTCAAGTTGTGGATTATAATTGTAAGTAACGAGTATGCAATGAGCTGATTGCGTGAAGAGGCAGTGTAAGAAAATTTTGAAGAAGGGTCATATATCCTTGAGGAGAAGCAGAGTTGTATTTGATCAGCGAGGATCTATTGAAGCAAAGTAGAGATCTGTATCAACAAAGTTCAATTGCATCTCATTCAGGTCACTCATTGTTACTTTCTCACCATTGTAACAACATTTCCTAAATCTCTTAATAGAGTTGGTTTAACAACCATTTTGAAAATCCTCTAACAAGGTGGATAGTTCAGTTGAATTGTTCTAAAGACCTCTAGCAAGGTCACTCCTAGTAGGGTGATTAAATCCTCTAATAAGGTCACACCTAATAGTGTGTTTTGTAACCTTTAACAGGGCTGGCTCCTAATAGGGCTCACTTCAAAAGAGTGAAAATTGGTAACTAGTTACTTGGTGGTTTTTTCCATATTGGGTTTCCACGTTAAATCCGATGTCTCTTGTATCCATGTTACTTACTTTTGCATGCATGTTAAAAATTGTGAATGCTTAAAGATAGTAACAAGTTAATCTACCGAGTGACAGTAGTAAGTAACTTGTTTGACATCTAAGGGATCTGTGGATTTATTTTTGTGGTAACTAATTCACCACCCCTCTTAGTTACTCCATCTTAAATTCCAACATAAACTAGATTCCACCTTCTATACAACATCAATTTTATCACAAGTGTTCTTATAAGCCTCTTCATCTTCGAGTTCTGTCAATATCTATTTTATGAGACTAGAATGTTTCCCTTGATCTAACTCTGAGCCTTCTTTGAAATCATTGCTCATATCTTTGTCATTTTGTTCCACAACTACTCCTTGCTCTTTCATCTAAGATTGGTTTATGTTATTATCCTCATTCTCAATGTTTATGAGATCTTTTATTAGATCTTCACAAGTATATTGTTCCCTCCTAATTTGAGGTTTCTTTGAATTAACTCCTACTTTTGAGTATTAGTGGTTTCATCAATATTCTTAAAGTTAAAAACTTGAACTAATTCATCAATTAACTGATTGATCCTATCTTCTTTTGGTTTTGAAATGCTCATATTCTCCACTACTGGGTCCAAGATACTATTCCTTTCCAAGAAATCATGAAAGGGTATGTGCAGGATCATGGTGTACCAAACTATGGCCTTAAGTGGCAGTGAAAAACTAGCAAATCAGGGTTATGTCAACTTGACACGTAATTTTAAAGTGGTTTTGGACTTTATATCAAAAATTTGTAAGAAAATAATCTGTAGGAAATTGAATCTACTTTCTAAACTACAAGGCCTTATCTGGAGAAAAAATTATTTGGTTGGTCAAAAGTTTTGATTTTAATGCAGTACTACAAAAATTTCAGGGCAAAAATAAAAAGTAGGTGTATGTCTGACCACCTTAATCATAATGAAATGATAATATTTTTAAATATAATTTTAGATATAAAAAGTAGACTCATGCCTGGATGTGACACATATTTTTGGCAATTTTTATTCCAAATAAATAATTAATTATGAATTTTCTACTATACTATTTTCAAAATTAAAAAACTCTCGTGTCTGACCACCTTAACTAGTTCAAAAAAAATCAAAATTAAGTTTTTTTTTTTTTCTTATACTAGTCAAAGCATAGAATGTGACACATCTTTTGGATTTCACAAATCTTATACGGTTTGAAAGTTATACCTATTTTTCAACTAGTATGTCAATCAACACTTTGTATCTAACTCAATTAGAAAATAAGTAATAATTACTTACTGAACTCGTAATTTGAAAAAACTTACATTTATGAAAATCTAAGAACATTCTTAAGAAACCCTTTTCATTACATCAAATTTTGGTTTAAAAAAAGTCATCAGCTAGATGCTTGAACTAAAAAACACATAAGAACATACCAGAAACACATTTTCGGGATGTTTTAAAGATGACCATATAAGGTTGGTATTGAATGATATAGTAGGAATTATAAAGGTATTAATTTTTTTCATTTAGTATTAGGATGGGTGGAAAAAAAGTGGGAATAGATTTTGAAATTCTTTGAGGCATTTCAGAACTACATATTTTTCAGATCGCCACTTTTTGGCACACCATGATCCTACACATACCCGAAATTCCTCTAATGGAAAGTTCTCTGCATTCTTTGAATCCAATTCTATGTCTTTTTGGTTGCTGATTGGGGTAAATGGTGAATTTATTGCAGCACCTGGAGTTTACCAAAACTTGTATAAGCTATTAGTAATCGGGGTTACTAAATTGTCGTAATGCTTCTATGGCTGACAATGCTCCATTTGGTTTTTATTTTTTTGTATTTTATGTTCCTCTTCATTATTCTCATCTGAATCAAATAGCAATGAGTTCTCTATATCCTCAATATTACCTTTTTTAATTTCCCATATATCCTCTGCTTACTAAACTTCATGATTCACTCTGAGTTTGATGTCTTCACTTTTGTGACTTAGCTTAATCTCTGTGTCCTTATCATTAGGTAGGATCTCTATCTCCTTAAAATTTACTATGGTGGTATTGGAATTTCCTTTTTCTTTTTGTTTGTGTATCAACAGTTCCTACAGATGCTATGATTCTATGTCTTCATTGTTTTCCTTGACTCTAACCTTTTTTGCTATCTTGCTATGTCCCCTACTACTTTTTGTTGACTTCTTCTTTCCTCTTGATTTCTATTTCTTGCTAGAATTGAAATCATTTGAAATTCCTTTTTCTCCTTATTATCAGCCACTATGACTAATTTGATCTTAACTTTGTCTAATAGGGAATCCTCTATCCATCTACTAGCTATCCCATCTTACAAAAGGGCTCTGTCTGAAACTCAAACTCCTTATAGGAAGTTGCCTATATGTTCTGATCTATATATCTCTGTTGACTTCTTTTCTTCAAGATTCTTAACCAAGGAAATTTACTATTGAAATCTAAAGTGAGCGGTAGAGTCTTGAATATAATTTTGTTGGTGCTATCTAATCTTATAATCTTTGTTATTTTGCCCTCATAGATTTGCATTTTCAGATAATAACTAGCTTTGTTAGTTTTTACCTCCCTCTATGTCTAAGTTGACTCATTAAACTTGGTTTTGATGATCATTTTAACATTGTTACAGTACTAAAAGGAGGAATCAATGCCAATAAGTTCTCCTAGAGCTGATCCTATTGATCTAAGAGTTTCTATTTGTAGAAGCTTTGAAAGTAAAGACTAAATATTAAACCACATTGGGATCATAATGTCTAGTTCTTCTACTCTAAAATCATGGGACCATTCTACAAATTTGACCACATGACCTTTAAAGAAGCACTCAGACACTGATGTAGATTCTTCCTTAATAGAATCATCTATGCATTGTAAATATAGAATCCTATTCGAAAAGTGAGAAACACTTACCTGATCATCCCAACTTTCTTCTAGCCACTTAGAGAGAAGGGGGAGATCTTTCTGAGGACTATTCCAAACTGCAAAAATTCCTCCCTTTTGACATTCAATCCAAGTCTCTTCGACTTCCTTATTGGAGATGATTATAGCATTATTTAAGGGTTTTTCCAGAGACTATGAACCATTTAGATTTTTAGGATTTGGTGGAGAAGATGCATGTGTAATTGCTAGATGACTATGAGGAGGGATGTATGAATTCAGAGCAAGGGTATCAGATGAAGGAATATTCCTAGACTTGTTTGAATGAGGTGAGTTGAATGGTGGATGAAATACTAAATCTACTGTATTTTGGATAATACTAAAAATTTGAGAATGGGCATATTTGGTTAAATTGAAAACCCTAAATTGATTATCTAGATTATTGATGGTGACGATCATATGTGGTCTAGGGTTACCTGATAGACATGAAAAAGGAGGAATTTCAATTACGGATCTCTTCCCTTTATCTGTCTTTTGCATCAAACATGCCCTGTGATGCCTTTGATGACTTTGATGGTTTCCTTTGAATTTCTCCAAGGCAGAGAAACTATTTGCCATTGTGACTGTGTACTTGTGCGAGTCTTGAGGAGCCAAATGTGACCATGTTCTACTATGATCGTTTGGAGGAAATTGTGGAGGATTGCAATATGAATAAGGCAACCTAGGCATCCTACTTCAAAATTTTTTATACAAAGATTGTCCTACTTTTTTCGCTGCTTTGTAGGATTTTGCCATTTTTTCAAGGTAATATACTTTTCTTATTTAATAATAATTTATTTAAGATTTTTATTTTAATAATAAACTCTAAATAATATTATTAATTAAATTAATAAATATTATATTGAAAGCATCACATGATTTAATAAGAGAGAGAAAACATTAATTTAGTAAAGTTAATTTTAATTAAATTGCATAAAGCTTGTGCATGAAATTAAAATAATAATATAATAAAATAGAAAGTGCTTTTGTGTGATTACACAATCAAAGCCTTAAATTGGGGAAAAACTCTTTATTAGAGATGAATTTTAGAGTTCGTTTCTAGATCACTGGGGTTTTGGAGGAGCAATTTTCAAGGAGATTTTCAGAAGAAGGGGGATTATTTGTGTGCTCTATGTGTTTGTTGTATTAGCATCAAATTCAAGTAGAATCTTGTGGGTTATTTGCATAGTAATTTTTCATTCTCTGGATTCCCATCTTCTTTGTGTCTAGAAAAATCTATTTTTGAAATTTTAACTTTTGTCGAAACCCTTGTATTGATATTTATTGTTCTTTGTTCTTGAATACATGTGTGAACAAATTAATTGAATTGAAACCCTTGTTGTGAATTTCATTTTCCTTTGTATTGAAATCATCTGTATGTGATTTGTGAATTAGAAACCCTCATTTGATTAATTTGGTAATTCATAATTGGTTGTTTGAATTCAAGATGGGGTCTGAAAATGGATATTAGGAATTAAATATACAAATTTGATTACTTGTATTGTTTTCCCTAATAGATCAATATTGATAAATTTTTTTTGTTTAAAAAACATGTCACACACACACACACACACACACAAAAAAAAAAGATGTTGATGCTGCATAGAGACACCAAGGGCCTAGAGTACAATGAGGCTATGAGGGTAAACTTAGAGTTGGCTCATGTGATGAAACTTTCCAACTTATATAGTAGATCTCTTGGGTGTCTTTTCTATCTCTTGAATTAGTTGATACTTGTGTTTTGGTAACCTTTGAGATAGTTTTCTTTTAGGTGTTCCTGTAACCTAAATGTTGGTTATGACTTGTGTTTTGATATCTGTATGGGACTTGAGTTCATCCCCTTAACATGGGTGGAGTGGGCCATTTAGGTTCCATGAGGTTGTGTGCTAGTGCATTTTCTTATACCATTGAGATATGATCATTGGATGTCATTGATGGTTGTATTTGTGCAGTTGATCCTTTCTTTCTGCTCTTGTATTTTTGTTGGATGATTATACTCTGTTATACATATTTTATTATCAGAGATCTTATGAGATGATGTAATATATTTTATGATGTATATTCTTTCAAACTTTTATACCATATGACTTGCATAGTGAATTATTGTGCATTCTAATTATTGCCAAGTGACATCCTTTCTAGTTGTATATTCTTTAATTGGATTCATATTAGTGATTATTCCATGATGTGGAGTTTGGTTATGTGTTAGATTTAGTATTAATAAAACTTAAATGTGATTCAATGTCATCGAACCTTAAGAGATGTAATCTATTTATGATGTTTACATATGTATGTGAGTTATTGCTTCGACTTTTTTATCTCTTGTTGTTATTGCTTCCACTATATTATCTATTGTTGCTTATTATCTTTATCTTAAAAAAAATGTTCTGCAAACTTTAGGTTAATATCTTTTGGGTTCCCTAGCAGGGTGTTATAGAAACTTAATTTATTTTTCTTAACTAGGTCAAAAACTTTATAAAATACAAGTCTTGCAATTACAAAGGAGATAAATATTTTGAGATTTGATAAATAACTTAATGTTTAAAGTGACTAAATGCTATTGACTCAAATGATTTATGATAAAGATTAATACCTAATAGCCATTATCAATTTTGATCTCGAACTATAAAAGTTTTTGAAGAAATAACTGGGCTTACAAAGTAGAAGGCAATGATCAAATATGTACTTGATAGTTCAACTATTGTAAAAATGATGTTTCAATTTAATCTAATTAATATTCTATTTTTCTTCACTATTTCTATAATTACAATTCATCACAAAGAATCCTAGGATAGGAAGGTTTTCAAATAATCTTTGATAAGAGTTGGTGTAGTCTTGTGCATTGAATTTAAACCAAAATTATTATATAAATTTGAAAATTACTACTAAAGTCAATTTTCCTTTTATTAGTTTGAAGGGGGTTTTATTTTTCCAAATAATTCTAGTATGAGTACACACTTAAATTTTTTATCTCATAGTAATGATGTTTTTAATAAAATATTTAACTATATTATAAATATTTATTTGTAGTTCGATTAAAATCTTAGTGATATAAATATAAGAATATAACATTTGAGTGTATTGCCAATTTTTTTTGTCTATTTATTTGTGGACACCTTTTTTTATTTAGATAAAGGATAATTAATGTATTTTAAACAATTAATTTTAAAAATAATTCACAAATAACTCTCATTTTATTCAAAGTCCAGCTCTACTTAATTGATTAAACAATTAAATTGTGTAGAAAAAAAAAGATTTAACTATTGAAGTACTTGCCTTGTGAAAAATAAAAGTAATAATTTATTTGATATATTTTCACAGCATAATAATTAATTTTTTATTTGATAAAAAAATTGTTGAATTATTTTTAAATGAAAATGCAAGTGTAAAAAAAGATATTTACATTTTTCTTTTATATATAGTGTTTTATTTTGTATTTAATATTTTTTTGTTATAATTTATAACTTTCAAAATAAGAGTTAAATTCTACTCAATCAATTAATTATAAAACTAAGAAATTTTTATATCATCTTCTTCAATTCTAACCTTCCTTTATTTTGTTTCTAAGAATTACCTTCTCTTGAACTTTTATTCTAATATAATTTTGGTAAGGAGAGGTCTTAAAATACTCATCTTAGAATTATAGTATAAAAAATTTAGCTACCAAAGCTTCCATCGGTTTACTATAAAGAGAAAATCTAAAACATACTAATGTATAGATGGATTAATTTCACTTAATTTTAACTCTTTATATATTACAGTTTTAAATATGAAATTATTCTTCTTTTGTACATTTACCATAGATCTATGTCATGTATGCATGGATGTCACCACAAGTAATTCAATATATGATGATTAATGGTGTTTAATGGTGAGGATGATGCAATATAGTCAAAATTATATTTTCTTTTAGTTTGCACAATCAAATATATTGATTATGATGCTAATTATACTTTGAAACAAGTATAAGGTGTAACTAATTTATTTAGGGAATGATATACTAACTTTTTATTTAAATGAGTATTATGGAAATTAGCACTATACATAAATGTCAAAAGTGTTTTATAAAATCGGCTAAAAATTTGGAGGGTTCTGGTAAATCCATGTATAAGACCCAAGTCTTTTAGCCAATAACATAGTTCCTCATTAATTTGATAATGTGATTCTTATTTTAAGGGTTTTACAAGTGAACCTAGGGTTTTAAGGGAATTTTGAGGTAATTGTACATCAACCTCTATATTGTTGGTTGCATTCATCACATAATGTAAAATAGTACTAATAGTGGTGAAAGTTGTTCATGACTGAATGTAATAATATGATGCTTTTCTTGTTTTCCTTTTTCTTCACAAAGATTGAAATGTTTTAAAATTTTATTGTGAAGAGGCAATAGAAATTTCAAATACATATAATGGATGTGCGAAAGGATTGACCAGGGAGAAGTGTTTAGCGAAGCCTCCACTTTGCTATTAGGAAGAAGTCTTTGGACTAAATCTTAGGTAAGAAAGTCTCAAAGTAGTCTATAGTAGTTCTGGATGTAATGGAGAGGCTAGGAATTTTATCTTGAAAAACCCAAGCCACTGTAGTTTTTTCTATTTGTACTTTCATTTTATATCTATGAGTTGAGTTTTGGAACTTTCCATATTCCATTTCATTAGGACCCTATTATTTTTTAGGAAATAGGAGACTTATTGAAGCACTCACACTGAGGGCCCTAGGTTGTAATTGTTTTTTATTGTATTTAAATGCATCACTAATTTAATGGGATTAGGGTAGCAGCCTAGGAAGTTTGTAGAAGCCAAGATTGTTGGAATATTAAATGCAATGGCCATTTGTCCCTGGACCCAAACACCCACCTACCACCTGACAGACTCCAGAAGAGGTAGAAACAATAACTGTGGTGGGTGAGTTTTTTAAATTAGGAAAGAGGGGGAAAAGTATGACAAAAGGAATGTTTTAGATTCATTTAAGTGATTCAACAGATCAAAAATTTAGCAGAGAGTTGTAGAGCAGAAAAAGAAGAAAGAAGTTGATCAGCAGATCAGCCATTGCAGAGACAAAAGAAAGTTGGTGTCGTGTTTCCAATTGCACGAGTTTCCTCTGTCCATTCTGTAAGTTCATTATTGTTGGATTTGTCTTGTTGAAAGAGTGATTGCTCTGGGCACCATTGTATGTAGCCATTAGAGCTGCAAGTTTAAAGCTCATTGAAGTTTGAAGTTTTACTAGTTATTTTAGGGTTTTTTGGTTGAAGCTGAATGCTCCTAGATTTTGTAATGTTTTTAATCAAAGTTGAATAGAAAAAACAAATAGGCATACTTGAATCCATTGCTCTTCATCTATTCACTATTTTTTCTAAGAAGTTTAATGTTGAATACTTTAGCTTGGGTCTCTATCTTAAGTGGTAAAAATATTAAGTATATGAAACAGAACACTCGGCATCCTCTTCTGTTGTGTATCACTTTCTAGTGACTATCGAGCATTGCCTTTGTGTGTCGAGCTTACTCGGCTTCTTTGTGTGCCGAGCTTACTTGGCTTCTTCAAGTGCTGAGCTAACTCGACACCTACTGCTTGTCACTCGGCAATAGTTTGTGCTGAGCAAACTATCACTCGGCACCTTCACGTGCCGAGCACATTGCCATTCGGCACCTTCATGTGCCGAGCAAAACTGGCACTCACCAATTGTTAGTGCCAAGCAAAATTTTTGGGTTGTGCAGTTTTAAGGTTGTGAGTTTTTAAAATTGTGATTTATTTCTCACAAAGATGCATATAAAAATAAGTGCCAATAATGAAGTTCAAACAACAGAAAGTGATGAGAAGGTTCAATGATCAGATATGAGTAGATATGAATCCTAAATTAAACCAATATTCAATATTTCAAAAAAGCACATGATGCTAAAGATGTTGGCCTAAAGTATTACTAGATGTTCTAGGCGTAGACAAATTCTCTAGAAAATTGACTAACGCCTTTAAATGAGAACACCTATCCACAGGGAAAAATTCAACAGTACATATGAATTAGGAGTTATAAAAAAAAAAATTCTAGTCTCGAATTATATGAAATATCCTAACTGATGCACTAGACATTCAATGCAACAATTGCAGGTACCAAGTATCCTTTAAAAAAATTGCACTCAGGTGGCTATAAAAAGAATCCTTATAATTCTCCCTTGATGGCGTTGTCAGATCCGCACATCCCAAGCGAGCAAGTTAGAATATTCAAATCAATCGCAAGAGAGAAAATAGTGCTAACCCACAGAGACCTACTGAAAGCAACCAAGAAGTTCAACGATTCCACCATCATAGGCAAAGGGGGCTTTAGAGTGGTCTAGAAAGACCACCTCCATCTCAAAGATGACACAGGTACAGTACTCCTAGCTATAAATTGCCTAACAGAACAAAATGCCAAATTGGACAAAGAAGTTCACACCGTGGGCAAAATCAGGCACTCAAATGTGGAGCAGGATATGGGATATAATTCCTACACCATGAATGTCGTCCCCCAATCTTTCACCATAACATGAAACCTAGCAACATATTTCTTCATCGATATCACATATTTAACTTACAATGTTAGAAGTTATGAACCAATTATACCTGAAGTCAGTGCTCTCTCTAAAATACCTTCATCCATTTATTCAGGGAGACCAATTCCATAGGCCTATTTGGCTCACATAGCTATCGCCTTTCAATTGGAAATTTCTCTCTAAGAGACACATAATTGACTAGATTCATGCATTTCAGCCAATGCAAATTGAGAATGTGGTCTGTTGATGAAGAATGATCTATTCTTGATGAGTTTTCGCAGGAAGAGAACAATGTTTCCAAGAGGAAGTGACAACAATTTCTTCACTACTTTAAACATAGAAATTTTTTAAAGCTCATTACATTTTTTAATGTCAATGTCAGGTGACTCTATGTCCTAGGGTCTTCTGTTAATGCCCACCTCAAATCATGCAATTCTATCAAAAATGCAAAGTTTCTTCTTTTTAGCTATCGTGGGTCCTCAGATCATGTCCTAAAAGAGTGAGTGCATGTTATCCTCCATGTAATGCAGGATGCCACACATCATGACTTGGATCTGATAAAAATAAGAGATCTAAGATTTACTAAGATCTGAAATAAGCACAAATACTTGGCAATGAAAAAAATAGAAATAAACACTTAAGAGAGAAGCAAATTTTATTCATCAAACTAATTGCTACAAGGCTATGTAATGGCCTCTATATATAGAAAGCCCATGAGATGAGAAGATGATTCTAGAGGATAAGGTGATAAGGTTATATGACATAGTATCAAGGAGGACATTCATATCTTCTTAGGATAATGTTGTATGACCTAGTTTCATGGAGGACATTCCTATCTTGTTACCAATTTAATAGGAAATGTGTGGCATACTTGTTGTTTGGTTATAACAGCATGACTATTGACTATTTCTAACATCCTCCCTTAATTTCTACCACTAATGATAATGTATGGGAGAAATTACAATAAAAAATATAGATAGGATAGGTCCCGGCATTCAGCCTTGTTAGGTACCTATTTACAACAAAAGAAAGAGAGGGGAACATGACATGACTATCCCCCCTTAATGTTCACCTCAATCATGCCGAGCATGCCTCGTACTTTCAAAAATTTGGCCTCAAGCATACTCTTAGTAAATATATCTGCTACTTGGTCTTCACTTGGACAAAAGAGAAGATTAACAAAATTTGCTTGAAGAAGATCCCGAATATAGTGAACATCAATCTCAATGTGTTTTGTTTTAGCATGAAAAATAGGATTATTTGCAACTTGGATAGCACTTTGATTATCACAATACAAAGGAGTAGTTGAACTTTGTGCAAAACCAAGCTCAAATAAAAGGTTGTGAATCCAAACTACTTCATTTCCAGCTTCTTTTGTTGCTCTATATTCTGCTTCACATGAGGACAATGATGTAGTATTTTGTTTTTTTCTGCTCCATGTAATTGGACCTGACCCGAGTTGAAAAATATAACCACCAGTAGATTTTCTATCATCTATGTCACCTCCCCAGTCTAAATCTGTGAAGCCAGTCAAAGAAATTGAAGACTTGTAACTATAATGAATGCCATAGTAAATGGTGCCACGACTGTATCATAAAATTCTTTTGGCAGCCAACCAATGAGTTTCTTTTGGTTCCTACATAAATCTAGATACCAAATTGACTACAAAACAAATGTCTGGTCTAGATTGTGTTAGATAAACCAAGCTACCAACAAGCTGTCTATATAAAGTAGCATCCACCTTCTTGGAAATATAGTCTTTAGTAAGCTTAATTCCAGATTGAAAAGGAGTAGGGGATGGCTTACATTCAAGCATGTTAAATTTATCTGAAAGATCCAAAGCATATTTTTCTTGAGAGATAAATAACCCATCATGAAGTCTACTAATTTGCAAGCCAAGAAAATAATTCAGTTCACCCAAATCACTCATATGAAATACTTCTTTAAGATCTGATTTGAAATCACTAATTAACCCAATATTTGGTCCAGCTATGAGTAAATCATCCAAATAAACTACAACAATAATCATTTCATTTTGCACTCTCTTTACATAAAGATTTGGATCTGATTTGCATTTTTGAAACCCATGAAGCTAAAAATACCTATCAATCTTCTCATTCCAAGCTCTTGGTGCTTGTTTAAGCCCATAAAGTGACTTCTTTAATCTACAAACAAGATTAGGATATTGCTGATCTACAAAACCTGGTGGCTGATCCATATATATTTCTTCATATAAATCTCCATTTAAGGAAGCATTCTTAACATCCATTTGATGAATATGCCACTCAAGACTTCCAGCCAAAGAAAGAATAATTCTAAGTGTATTTATTTTAATGACAGGAGCAAAAGTTTCTTCATAATCAACACCCTCTTTTTGATTAAATCCCTTAGCAACCAATCTAGCTTTAAATTTTTCTATAGCACCATCTGATTTAATTTTTTTTTTATAAACCCATTTGCAACCAATGACATTCTTATGTTTGGGAAGTTGCACAAGTTTCCAAGTTTTATTTTTCACCATAGCATCATATTCTTCTTCCATAGCTTGCTCCCATTCTTTCTTCCCTCTAGCTTCCTCATATGATCTTGGGTTATTTACTTGTAATACTTTGGCCATAAGAGCACTACCATTCCTCCCTTGAATCTTTGAGCCTTGCCTATACATTTCTTCAACACTCCTTGTCTTTTGGCTAGCTAAAAAGTTATCTTCTTCATCATTACTACCTGCAGAAAATGTTTGATTACAAGCATTAGTTGTGTTGTTTTCACTAGTATTTTCATCATTTGTAAAAGTGCACAACTCATCCTCATCAATGTAGTCTCCATTTCCTCCTAAAATATCTAAAAAATGAGAAGCATTTGGTGTTGTAGAGTGAGAAGGAGTGGCTATAAGTTGTGAATGCTCATCAAACTTCACATCTCTACTAACAAAGACCTTGTTTGTTGTCAAATAATATAACCTATAAGCCTTTGATTCTTCACTATAACCCATAAAAAAACACTTGTGACTCTTTGGTTCTAACTTTTCCCTATGTGCATCAGGAATGTGTGCCCAAGTAATACACCCAAATACTTTAAAATATCTAATGTGATGTTTCTTACCACTCCATGTTTCTTCAGGGGTGATATTTGTGAGAGCTTTGGTGGGGATTCTATTTATAATATGTGCAGCACAAGAAATAGCCAAAACCCAAAATTTATTATGCAAAATTTTAAAATGCAACATACAACGAGCCATTTCTAAAAGAGTTCTATTCATTCATTCAGCCACCCCATTTTGTTGAGGAGTATAAGGAACTGTTCTTTGCACCTTAATACCATAATTTTCACAAAATGACTCAAAAGCATAATTGCAATATTCACCCCC
Organism: Cupressus sempervirens; assembly: GCA_028749045.1. Classification (NCBI taxonomy): domain Eukaryota; kingdom Viridiplantae; phylum Streptophyta; class Pinopsida; order Cupressales; family Cupressaceae; genus Cupressus; species Cupressus sempervirens. The sequence goes on along the minus strand of CM053786.1, from coordinate 669,669,809 downwards.
ATTATTTGTACTTAAACATTTAATTGTTTTTCCACTTTGATTTTCAACTAATGCCTTAAACTTTTGAAATACTTCAAACACTTCTTTTTTCCTTTCAAGAAAATAAACCCATACTCTCCTGCTATAATCATCAATAAAAGTGAGAAGGTACCTAGCACCTGAAAGTGAAGGATATCCTGGTTCACATAAATCACTATGAATAAGTTGCAATGGATGATTAGCTCTCCATGCTTTACCTGAATCAAAAGGATCTCGATGATGTTTCCCTAACACACAACCTTCACACACACCTTCACAAGCTGAAATTTTTGTTAATCCTCTAACCATATCCATTCTAACCATATTTTGTAATTTTCTATAATTTAAATGTCCAAGTCTAGCATGCCAAAGTTGTGACATATAATCAATCTGAGCAATAAAAGCATGAGAGAGTGTATATTTATCATCAAGAAACCTCACAAATTTAAATAGATTCTCTTCATGATCAACTCTACCAATAGCAATTATATTGCTTGGGTCTTTTCTATCTCTAACAATAACTTGATCAGCATTGACAACAAACTCATATCCAGCTTGAACTATTTTGTATACTGAAATAAGATTCACCCCCAATCCTTTAACCAATAAAACATTTTTCAAAGACTCATGTGTTACATTAACAGTTCCTGTTCCTAAAACTAGAAGTTTCATTTTATTGCCAATAGAAATTTCTTGATCTGAATTCTTTCCTTCATAAAATTCAATAAACAAAGATCTATCCCCAGTCATGTGCGATGATGCCCCCGAATCTAAAATCTATTCTTTATTAGAATCTGAAGCAAAGTATCCCCCTTTAACACTAGATTTACTTTTGGGTGTAGCAATTACCTCCTCATTTGATTTCTCTTGCCTTTTTAAAGAGATAGCTATGAAACTATGATTATCCTTCTTTCCATCCTTAAACCTTTCTTGCTTGGGCTTATATTGATGCCTTTAATTGTCCCTCTTCTTCAAACAAAACTTCTCCATGTGATTCTCACCTCCACAATACCTGCAAATAAAAGGCTTTCTTCCAGCTTGCTTTTTTGCACCATCATTTCTAGAAAAATGATTAGAACCTTCATGATTTCAAAATTTATTATTTCCTTTCCAATTCTTTTTTTCATCATTTCTAAACAATTTACTTTTGGCTGTATATGTATGATTCTTCTTAATATGCCCTTATTTAATAAGCTGAACTTCTTCATTTGAAATAGATTTGCAAAATTGATCAAAACTTTGCTGGGGGGTATTGGGATTTAGTTCAAGAACCATTTTCCTTGATTCCTTAAAAACTTTATATGGCTGGGGAAGCTTACTTTCAACCATTGCAATTAACTGAAAATCCTTTTTTGCATATTCAACACCTATTTTTTTTAGTTGAGTATTTAAAAAAGTAACTTCATTGAAGTAATCAGACATTTTTTCAAAATAAGATGGATCTAAATTCATCAATTTTTCTTCTATACTAAATGTGCTAGCCATGCTTGCATCTTTATAATCTTTTTTTAAAGTCTCCCACAGCTCTATTGGGTTATCAATATCAACAAATCTTCTATTTAGATTGGGGCTCAAAGCTTTACCAATAATACCTCTAGCTTGCTCCAACTTACATTTCCACAACTCTTTTTCTTTATCAGTTTGTTGAGGTTCCCCAGTTTTTTTATTTACTATCCTCCATAAAGCCTTCTCTCTTAGAGCATTTTTTACTACAATCTTCCAATTTGCAAAACCACTTCCATCAAAGATAGGCAAAACTTCATTTGAAGAACCCATGTTAGCAAAAAAATCAAGTTCAAACAAATCTAGCAATACTCCAACAGCATAACATCCTTGGAGCCAAATATCACTCCAAAAAAAAATCAGCCCTGCAAACAAAACATTTTCAGCAAACTATTTGCCTATAGCAAAACTCTCTAGCAATATTTCTAGCTGAATTTCTAAATAAATCTCCAGCTGAACTTGGCTAAACCTTGCTCTGATATCATGATAAAAATAAGAGATCTAAGATTTACTAAGATCTGAAATAAGCACAAATACTTGGCAATGAAAAAAATAGAAATAAACACTTAAGAGAGAAGCAAATTTTATTCATCAAACTAAATGCTACAAGGCTATGCAATGGCCTCTATATATAGAGAGCCCATGAGATGAGAAGATGATTCTAGAGGATAAGGTGATAAGGTTGTATGACCTAGTATCAAGGAGGACATTCATATCTTCTTAGGATAATGTTGTATGACCTAGTTTCATGGAGGACATTCCTATCTTGTTACCAATTTAATAGGAAATGTGTGGCATACTTGTTGTTTGGTTATAACAGCATGACTGTTGACTATTTCTAATAGGATCTACGTGTCATCCAAGGCTTTGATATGATAAAGAAGCAAACATAAACATAAACTACCTCATATTCTATGTTGCATCTGCCAATAGCAACATACAACTATTGCTAGTACAGATACCCATGAGAGCTCATGTGTCTTTGGTATTAGTCACAAATTACTGAGAAATTGAGGAGCCATATAACCTCATTCTTATACTCACTTGTCACAGCTATTAAAGTCGAACCAATTTGTGCTAGATGATTTCTTAATTTTCACCTACCATTTCTTCATCTGCATCATTTAACTTATTGCCATTTTGACACAACAGGGGTCTTGATAATGTGGATTAAGCTTCAACCCACACCACATTAGCATTGAATGATTTCTGAAGAAAAGAAATAGAATCTGCATTGTTAAAATATGATTTGTCCATGTTTTAGAAAACTTGTGGAGACATTCTCTGTAAACTTTTGACATGAGAAGTCTTTTCACGATTATTCAATTCTTCTTCTGATGACTGTATACGCATATCTTTCACAGCCATCTCATTCAAATACCCTGAGTGTTTTTTTAAGTTGAAGAATTCATTTTCTACAGGATTAGTAATCTATCTTTAATTAAAGGAGGACTTCACTAGGATTTCTGTGGGAGCAAGCAATGTATCAAGTTGTATTTTTTGCCCTTCTTTTGCAGAGGAGTACTCTAATAGTGCAATGTTTTTGGAATTGTACAACTCAATTGAATATGCTATTTGTGCTTAGTATTTCTTGCATTTTGAAGTTATATTGGTATACTTGTTATTAATATGCTTAGTATGTTGCATTATATTATTATTATTGAGATGTTAAAATTAATAGTAAATTTGAATATCTAATATTGTTTCCCTCCAGACCTTAGAAAATTTAGGTTTATGTGCAGGTGTTCGTTTCATTGAAGATCATCTAAACTCACCACATTTTAAGATAATTTTTCCTGCATTAGTGAAAAGGGCTGAATCTTTAGGGCTGAGTCTCCCGTATAGCGCTTCTCTGATGAATAAACGAGCAACACTTCTTAGGGAGTACGAGATTTTTAAATGCTAGTTTTTTTCCAAATTTTTTCTAAAATTTCTTTCTTATAATTAACTGGTCATTCTGAAATATGTAAAAAGCAATGTTCATAAAAGTAGGCCAACTTCACTTGCACTATTTCAATGGAGGAAAGTATTCCACAAAACATGATGAATGGCCCTGAGGAAATAATTGATTGGAAAAAGATAGTGAGGTCTTTTCTTAGCTCGTTTGCTTCTACTCCTTGTGCTCTCATAAATGCCGATGATGAGAGATGCTTTTGGTATGATACATTTTATTAATATTGTGTTTCGTGTTATGTGAGTCAGCCATTCCTTGCTATAAAATGAATCTACACGCGCATGTAATTTGTGAAACAGTGCCATGCTTATATCCAATCTATTTGCTTGAACGCCTTCTGTTGGTTGACAATATCTAGCGTCTTGGAATAGCTCGGCATTTCAAAGCAGAAATCAAACTAGCTGTTGACGATGTTTACGCGTAAGTATTTTCTCTCGCATGTACTTTTATACTCATTAATTTCTATGATCGAGTCAAGTATTTTATGGGGCAGATTTTGTTAGAAAAGTAAATTAATTATGTCTACACAGACCAATCAATTGGTCAAGCAGGTCCACCTCCAAGTCAGTCTTATCTTCTTGATCTACTAAAATTTGTCTCCAACTGTATGTCATGAATATCTCAGCAAACCTCATGACCAGTATTTATTATGTAATTGGCTATAAATTGAATGCTAAGAGTCTATTTTCATCAGTGCTCCTTTGTGAGCATCTCCTCTGGTCCATGTTTGATATTGGTGGATGTCACTTTGCCTAGAATTTCATACAGCTGCAGACACTTTGTTAAGGATGGTGCTGGTATGATTTAAGTTGGTCTTTTCTATTTCTGTATTGAATTTAAATTTTATACAGTTTTCTACTGTTGAAAAAGAGTTTAATTGCTACTTTGAGCAGCCAAGTCAAAAGCCTTACTTTGTGTTGAAAGCCCTGTCAAGATAGGAGTGGAACTTTTAAAAGGAGATTGTTGTTAATGTGTTAGAAATGAGGCAGCCAATCAAGCAATCTAAAAGTTTCTCAATCAAAGGAAACCATTGTTTCAAGTCACTGCTGAAGCTGCTGATTATAGATCTTGCCACATGTGGAGATCATTGCTTTCTAAAATAAGTGTAAAGAAGAAATCATAACTAGTTGCCAAAGTTTAAATCTGTTGACATGTTGAATGGTGCTATCACTAGTTAAGCATTATAAATAAATAAGAAATCATGAAGAAGTTGGAGCCTCCAGTCTATAGGGGATCAATGTGTTGTTGCAGTCAAAGTCACAATTTCCTGAGTATAGTTGATCAATGAAGTGTTTGTGGATTGGAGTTGAATAGATTAATCAGTTGTGGTTGAAGTAAAAGAGATCATGAAAAATATTGGAGTTGTGTAGATCTATTTTACATATGTCCAAAATGGCCAAAATACTGAAATCACTGCAAAGATTCCCCACAGTACTAGGTAAATGTGCTTGTGTAATAGAATTGTATTTCTAAACAAAGAAATAAGTCGTATTTTTTAATGTTGTAGCATTTTTGTGCTAAATTTATGCAAGCAATGTATGAGGCCAATAGAGCCCATAAAAACTAGAATCCTTGAGCATAGTAGTGTCTCAATGGGAGGATGTTTATTATACCTAAGTCATTATAGGGGATGCATGATCGGTTGTACTCGACATCCCAAAGAGTTTTAGATTAACAAATTCATGAATCATGTAGGTGAAAAGAATTCCTATAGAAGTAGTAGATGGATCACTTTTTATATGGACTGAATAGTTGATGTAGGTATTGTTGTGGGCTTTTCACACCATCACCCCATTGCAAATGGGGCCCCCTTTTTGTCTCTTGGACTTGTCCTTTTGGCTTTAGTTCTTGGTAGTATTAGGCTCAATCTTCTAAAGTTCCCTCTTTCAAATGAGAATTAGTAAAATTGGCCAGATCTAGAAAGTGTTGTGCATGTGGCTCTGAGAATGGAAATTGTTTGCTTGTTTGAGAATTGATTGTCTTGACTTATTAATTTTAGAAAGTCTATTTTTAGTAACTGTCACTGCCTCTCGGATTGACCTTATTTTTCCTTTGGGACAACTTACTATTTTCAGAAAGTCTATTTTTAGTAAATGTCACTACCTCTCGCATTGACCTTATTTTTCCTTTAAGCCAACTTACTATTTTTAGAAAGTCTATTTTTAGTAAATTTCACTGCCTCTCAGATTGGCCTTATTTTGACTTTGGGGCAACTTACTATTTTTAGAATGTCTATTTTTGGCAGGTCTATTTCTACAACAAGTGAGCTATGGTTGATAAAGAGCCAAAAGGGTACATGTGTCTATATCAAAAAGAATGAGCAAGCATGACAGTCAATCAAGAAAAAAATGGTTAAGTTTGGAATCACCCATGAAATATCCAAAAGTAGAAAGGCATGAAAATAATAGGAAAAATGGTTGTCTTAAAACTCTTCCATCATGGAAAAAATCCAAGATCACTCAAAAATCCTACCTCGGAGAAAAATGGTTGTTGCAGAATTCTTCCATCGTGGAAAAAATCCTAGATCACTCAAAAATCCTACCTTGGAGAAAAATGGTTGTTGTAGAATTCTTCCATCATGGACAAAATCCACGATCTCTCAAAATATTCGACCATGGAGAAAAATGGTTGTTGCAAAATTCTTCCATCATGGACAAAATCCAAGATCACCCAAAAATCCTGCCTTGGAGAAAAATGGTTGTTGCGAAATTCTTCCATCATGGACAAAATCTACGATCTCTCAAAATATCCCTCCATTGATGAAAATGGTTGTTGTGGAATTCTTCCATCATGGATAAAATCCATCACCACTCAAAATTTTTACGAACAAGAGAATTAGAAATCATGGAAGCAAACATGGCCAAGTGTTGGAGATTTGTCCTTCATAGAAGAAAAAATGGTGAAGTGTTAGAAATTCCTCCTTCATGGAAGAAAAAATGCTAGTATTGGAAATTTCTCCTTCATGGAAGCGAAAATGGCCAAGTGTTGGAGATTTGTCCTTCGTAGAAACAAAAATGGTGAAGTGTTAGAAATTCCTCTTTCATGGAAGAATAAATGGTTAAGTGTTGAAAATTTTCTCCTTCATCGAAAAATGAAAAAGGATGAAGTGCTGGAAATTTCTCCTCCAGATCTTGAATTTCACCCTCTTCAAGTTTGTACCCAAGATTGGAAAAAAGATTGATGATGATTAAAAAAGGGGGAATTCTTCAAAATATAAGAAAAGGCATAATAGTGAATCGAAAGCATTTGAAGAAAAAGGAGGAGAAAGCTCTAGTTCTAGAGATTCAAGAAAGACACTCAAATCCAAAATTCTAGTACCAAGATCAAAGTAATAAGTGATCTAGTCCTTGACATTAAAGGTTCAAAGATCAAAATTCAAATCCCAAAATCCAAGAACATGGCGAAGGAAGTTCAATATGAAGATATTCTAGAGTAACATAATCATCAGCAAGGGATTCCAATCCATTCTAGGGAGATAAATTTCCAAGCAAATACATAGAAGGTGAGAATGTTCGAAGAGAGATTTTCAGAAAAGTCAGTCAAAGTTGGATCTTAGCTAAAATGACACAGTTGGAAAAGACTCTAGCTTACATGGCCTCCATCATCATTTCATGGCATCCAATTATCATTGATGAAGAATTGAGGTCTCCAAGTCAAACATTTATGCATTCAAAGAATGGAATCACGAATAATTTATTCAAGGAAGACTGAGTATTTATCGAGTAATGGACATGCATGGTGGATATTTATTGCACCCCACTCCTTCCTAAAGGAGCATGCATAGTGGGCATTTATTACCCATTACAGTAGTGGATTCCTTGTTGCATTAATGTAGATTCCTTTCCTTTTCCCTAACCCTAATTAGGGCTGATGTGGCACAATCTTGGCCATTAGTTATTGTGATCATCTTGGCCACCTGTTGTAATTGAGGACCTATATAAAGGCCTCATTTCTCATTTGTAAAAGGAGACTTTTATGAGATATTTGCTATGAGCGACTGAGATAATAAAGTTTTCATTGGAGCTTGGTGAATACTTGATGTGTCTTAGTTATTTCTTATTCTCCTAAATTTCTTCAATTAGATTAAGTTTAGCCTAGTTAATGTGTGGTGATTACAATGAAGAGTATGATGGTGTATTGATGAATTCATTTGGTTCATAGTTTTGACATTTTAGTGATTCTAACTCATTGTGTAAAGTTAGCCTGAACCCCTTTCATGCATATTCTCAACTTCTATCATTCATATACATTGTTCTTTATGATGGTGTATGTAGTGATATGAAAATCTCTGGCATAACCTTTAAAGGTTCTATCGATTCACGCATAGTTGTAGTATAACTTGGTGAAGCAGAATTTGGTAAATTGAGGAATTTTTCCACTAGAATACTATTTGTTGTTATCATTACCCTTAGGATTAGAATAGAGTTCCTGAAACCTATCCTATTGAATTTTTGCATATTTTGTGAAAACTTCAAAAAAATCACTTCATTGCAAAACTTTAGGATAACTCCCACATCCAGTATGGCTTGAAATGAATCTAAATAAACATGTAAGGTCCCTTGTGATCATCAAAAAATCACATCAACCACCAATTTTATCCACAGTCAAGACCTGGCATTAAAGGAACCTTGAAGTCATTGTATGATCTTCTAGCAATCTCAGCATACACAAGACTTTATTCAAGATAGGATAAGATGTGCATGCATTAGAAGCTAGTTTCCTTATCATGTGAGTTTTATGATAATCTAAAACAATTCATAAAGTTTTGTGGTTAGAAGTTACCACTAGTATGCAAGGTTCATGGTTAGCCAAAACCACTCAAGTGCAATGATTATGGTTAGCTAGAAACCATTTGTATGAAGAAATTGTGGTTAGCAAGAAACTACTTGAGAAGTCAATTGGTTAAGCCTTGAAAACCTAGACTTATTATGATGAGGGGAAGTAGGCTAAGAAATTTGTAAGTTATTGTAAATGGGTACCTAACAAGGCTACTAAATAGGACCCATGTTTTCTTAATTATGGGAGGATATCTAAGATATTTTGATAATTAATTAATGGGAGGATGTTAGAAAAGTAAATTAATTATGTTTACATAGACCAACCAATTGGTCAAGTAGGTCCACCTCTAGCTCAGTCTTATATTCTTGATCAACTCAACATTATCTCCAACTATATGTCATGAATATTTCAGCTAACCTCATGACTAATATTTATTATGTAATTGTCTATAAATTGAATGCTAAGAGCCTATGTTCATTAGTGCTCCTTTGTGAGTATATCATCCTCTCCATGTTTTAACATATATTGGAGTGAAAAGTGAATTGGACAGGGGTAGGGAGAATCTCTTTGCAGATCTCAATACTACAGCATTGGGATTTCAGACCCTTAGGATCCATTGATAAAGTGTCTCCCCAATGTTGGTAATTAATTTTTACAAACCAAACTATTGTAACTCAAAGAAGGCATTGCCTATTGTAAAATTTGGTCATTTCAAACTAATAGCCTATTCATTGTAAATATGTCTACCATCGTCCATTCCAATTTCAGTCATTTAATTTATGATTGGTTCATTGTATGAGCTGCCAACCTACAATCATATGAATCACATGTTTTTGAATGGAGGATTCTAGATTGCTCCAATTCTTCTATAAAAAAGACATTTGTAATCAAATTTTTTCACAAGGCAATACAAGTTTTATTTGTTGTGCATCACTGTAAGAATGAGCTTGTTTATGTTTTATCTCCTTCCTTGTCTTTTCCCACCAACATTGTGGTATCAAAGCTAATGGTAGATCCTTTAGAGCCCATTTTTGGGTTCCTCCATGGTTTCTCCTGTCTTATAGTGTCTTTTCTTCGTGGTATTTTTTAAACATGGTATTAGAGAAACATTGAGTAACTCACAAGCTAGATCTTACACACATAACAAGGTTGATAAACATAGACAAACATTCATTTAAATTGAAAATTTACTCTTAACTACTTAAAGCATGGCTCTTTACAAATGTAATATTTAATATAAACTATCAAAATTGAACCAGTCATATAAACTGCCTAAAATGAAAATAAAGATTTTCTAGTAAAATATGAATTCTCTAGTGTTATAGGCATAGATTTTTTCTGAATTAGATATATTGAAACTTAATTTATTTTTCTTAACTAGGTCAAGTTATATTGAAAAGTTTATGAAATATACGTTTTACAATTACAAAACAGATAAATATTTTAAGTTTTTGATAAATAACTTATTGTTTAAAATGAGTAAATACTCTTGACTCAAACTACCTCATAGCCATTGTAAATTTTTATCCCACACTTTAAAATCTGTTGCAGAACTAGCCTTACAAACTATAAGGCAATGATCAAATATATCCTTTATAGTTCGACTAGGGTAAAAATGATGTTTCAATTTAATCTAATTAATACTATAAAAAATTTCACTATTTCTACAATTTCAATTCATCACAAAGACTCCTATGCTAGGAAGGTTGTCACATAATCTTTGATAAGGGTTGGTGTAGTCTTGAGCAATGAATTTAAACCAAAACTAATGTCAATTGTCCTTCTATTAGTTTAAAGGAGATTTTTGTTTTTCTTTCAAATTAATTCTAGTATTAGTACATAGTTAAAATCTTTTATCTCATAGTAATGATGTTTGTAATAAAAATTCTAACAATATTATAAACATTTATTTGTAGTTTGATTCAAATCTTAGTGATATAAATGTAAGAATATAACATTTGAGTGTATTGCCAGTTTTCTTTTCCTCTATTTATGTGTGGGTACCTTTTCTTGATTTAGATAATAGATTATTAATGTATTTTAAGTACAAATTAATTTTAAAAATAATTCACAAATAACTATCATTTTATTAAAAGTTCAAGTCTAATTAATTGATTAAATTATTGAATTGTGTAGAAAAAAGAAAGATTTATCTATTGAAGTATATTGGAAAAAAACTTTTTACTAAGAATACCAATTCTACTATTCAAGTAGAAAATGGTACACTTCAATTCTTCTACATGCATAAGAAATTTGGCTTTCCCCTTACAATTACTTTCATTATGTCTTTATTATCTTGTAAACACTTCTACTTTTATTTTAAATTATCCATATACATTATTTATAATCTATTTGACCATTTAAAAATAATAATTTATTTATTTCCACTATTTAAAATTTCATTTAATCTATTCAAGTTTAAGTTTAAGTTGAAGTCAATGGGCCCTTGGTCTACTGTGAAGTTGAATGGTTCACAAACAAATAAAAAAATTCTTAATTATTGTATAGAACATGTACAATCACAATAAATATTTTATAAACAAGTTTGATAAACCTAGACACATCTTACACATATAACAAGGTAGATACACATTCATTCAAATTCAAAACTCTTTACAAACTGAATATTTAATATAACCTCTGTAACTATACCCAGGAAACAATCAGAATTGAACCAGTCATATAAACTGTCTAAAATGACACAGTGAACTAAACCTCTCAAACAACACCCAGTGAGCAATTACTATCTAAACCAGTCATATATATTTAATATAACCTCTCTAACTATGCCCAGGAAACAATCAGAATTGAACCAGTCATATAAACTGTCTAAAATGACACAGTGAACTAGACTTCTCAAACAACACCCAGTGAGCAATTACTATCTAAACCAGTCATATAGACTTACTAGAGGGAGTTAATAAGACCATGAAACTCCTAATTAAAGGCAGGTTTTCAGTCGCAAACGAGGGAGAGCCACAAGTTCTGCACTTCTGGACATGGACAGTCCAGGTCCTTCGGTCATATCCAAATCCCCTTCCACACTCCACTCAAAGCAGTGAAACAGCTGAGCCGAAAGAAGGTTCATACTCACAATGGCCATGTTAGACCCCGGGCATCCTCTTCTTCCCGCCCCAAATGGCAACATGTCAAACCACTCCTTGTCCCTCAGAAGATCCACATCTCTCCCTATAAACCTCTCCGGCCTGAACTCATGAGGATCCTCCCACACCGATGGGTCCCTTCCAATGGCCCAGGCGTTGACGATCAGCCTGCTTCTCGCAGGAATGAAATATCCCCCAACTCTGCAATCTTCTGTGGATTCATGTGGAAGCAGCAAAGGTAGACTTGGGTACAACCTCAGAGTCTCCATTACAACACAATGCAAATATTCCATGTTTGTCACATCATCCTCGTTCACCATCCTTTCTCTGCCCACTACCGATTCGATTTCCTCCTCCATTTTCTTTGCCACTCTAGGGTTTTTGATCAGCAAAGTCATCAGCCAACCTAACGTCATGGAAGTCGATTCAACCCCGGCTACAAGCATGTCCTGAAAATACAACGCAGCTATGTCAGATCAATAGGAAAATAAAATATAATATACTACTGGTTTAGTTGATTGTAAAGTTGAATACGTACGAAAACGATGGCTTTGATGTTTTCCTCAGTGATTGCCCTTCCATCAAGACTCTCCATTTCCAAGAGCTCGTCAATCAGGCTCCTTCCGTCATGTACTTCCTTGTGCAAGCTGTTTTCCCTGCGCTGCTGGTGCTCTTCTACTACTTTTTTAACAACTTGGTCGAAAGAGTTATGTACCTTTCTCATGCGCCGCTTCACACCTTGCAAGTCCATCCAATCCAAGTATGGAATGAAATCTCCTATATTGACTTCTGCGACTATTGATCCAACCTCTGCAAACATCTTCGCTATCTCTTCACCTTCACTAGTCCCACTGTGGGAACAGAATTTGTTGCCGGAAAGGATTTGCCACATGTTTGCTAACGAAAACGATGAAAGCACTTTTGTGAGATTTACGGACCTCTTTCCCTGCCCAGACATCTCCCACACCGAACGAACAAAGAGATGTGCTTCTCTCTCTCTTACACCTCTGAAAGACTCGATTTTTTTGCTATTCAGCAATCCAACTACGCATAGCTTTCTCACGTGTCTCCAATAAGGCCCGTATGGAGAGAAACCCACATCCTTGTAATTATATCCAAGGTATTGCCCCGCGGCTGTTGGTGCTCGGCTGGCGAAAACGGTATCGTGGGTTTTCAAGAATTCCTTAGCCATGGCAGAAGAAGAAACCACAACTGTAGAAAAAGAACCCAATTTGAGCATCATTATGGGTCCATATTTCTTACTAAGTTCGTGAAGATCACGATAGGGAAACTTTGCTAGTTGGTTCACATTTCCAATAATAGGCCATGGAAATGGTCCAGGAGGCACTTTCAAAGTTATTTTGCTTTTTCTTTGGACACTAAACCTAAACAAAACCCACAGGAAAATTATAAGAGCACTTAACATGGGCACTGATGGAACATAAGCACCGTTGCTTGATATGTTTGGTGCATGTAGAGATGCAAGGAATTCAGAGAACAAAGCCATATTGAATACAGATGTAGGAAACGGTTTCTCCTTTTCATATTTATACAAAATTTCTACTTTCTATCTCATTTTCTTAGACTGATATATAATAAAAATAAAAATAAAGACTTCAGAACTCCTATGAAGATGCTCTACATTTAACGTATTCTCAGTCCATTAATCACACGGCGACAAGATCCGTAGATGCTGCCCATGATCCACGACCGTCTTCAAAATTTAAAAACATCCATACCAAATTTGATATTGTGATAAAGAAATATATAAAATTTAATACTAGCTCCTCAAATGGTCCCTTCAAATGGACATATTCCTCTTTTTATGTCTGGTCAGATAGAGGTGTCATTTGGAATGCTACATTGGGTTTCCTGTATTGAAAATAAATAATAAAAATACTTTTTTGAATGGACAATTTCCTACCGATATTATATATTTATAAAAATATAAATACGTCATATTAGAAATCATTCATCAAGTTGTTGAATTATACTATTTTGGTAATATTCTAAACAGAGCATGACCCTACAAATGTAATAACTATTTCTTTTAAATGTGTGGTGAGTGTGAAGACTTGAAACCTTAGTCAATAATTGTATTTTATACAACCTTTCCTAATTTGATTGTGACAAATAAGTAAATATTATTTAATAGTAGCCCCTCATGTGTGCATCTTCCTCTTTTGTATTTCTAGCCAAAAAAAGTGTAAATTTGGTATGATAATATACTTTTTAAAAATAGGGATCACTGGGGGGGGGGGGGGGGTGGTGGCGTTAAATCAATAATCTACAAAATTTAGTTGCCAACCAAATATTATTACTTACTTTAGACCATGCATAACAAAGCAATAAATTAATGCTTAATAGTAATTGTAATAGTAACAATGCACAAAGATAACTAATAAAACCATGTTTTGTTAACTATGGAAACCCTGGCCAAGGGAAAACCCCAGTGGGGATGATACCCACTAGAAAATATACTGATATATAAGTTCCTTGTTAGAGGATGGACCTTGTTAGGAGTCAATGAGAAAATTCAGTATAAGGAGTCCCTGTTAGGAGACTTTGAATCCCTGTGAGGAGATTCCAACCCTATTACGAGTTGTGGTACAATGTATGCAAGAAGAGCCCACTACCAAAACATGCAATTTCAACTACAAGAAGAGCTCACCAAATAGCTCATATAAAAGTTTGCATCTATCACTTTCACAAGAGTTCACTCATTATAATTCACTACTCATATTTACACAATAGCTCTACATCGTATCACAAAATCGCCTTTGCATAAATACCATGTTTTTTTTACAAATTGCCACTAGGTTAGCTAAGACCACAAACCACTTTTCCAAGTTATAGTAAAAAAAAATTGCAGCTTGTGCTATTTGTTCGGGATCAGTTTCAGTGTGCTGAACTACCAATGTATTGTGAGTCTGTATGTAACTTCCATTAATGTTCTCTATAAGCTTTTCACTATTTTATTCTTTTGTATAAGTTTATATAAGGATGAGATCATATCTGTTTGATCATCATCATCAGTAGCTAAACTACAGAGCATAGTGGATGAACTCGATAGTTTATTCTCATCCTCCCTCTATTTCTTCACTACTTCTTTTGTTCTTTTCTCTTCTTTTTCTTTCTTTTCTTTTTCCTATCTTTATGTTTTCTCTTTCAATCTCTTTTTCTCTTCTTCCTCAGTTTTTTTTTTCTTCTCTTCTTTTGCAATTTTTCTCTTTTCTTCCTCTTCCTTTCTTTTCTTATCTTTCTCAAGAAATTTATACTTGACTTCCTCTATTTTCTTCTTTTCTTCTTCCAATAGCCTCTTTTATTCCTAAATCTATCTCAACTTATCCGCAATATTTTGAGTGTCTGGTTCATTTGGTTCAGAACCACCAAATGGATTGGCATCATCAATGTTAATGGTAACATTGGTTTGATCAATATGCATGGTGTGACCACTTACTAACACTTCCAAGGTTCTAAGAGTTGGAGGAGATGTTGTCTTTGTCAACATTTAACTTCTTAACTTATCATTTTCTCCAATCATAAATAGAAATGGTCTTAGTTTATTCCTCAAGTATGAAGTGGGGTTATTAAATAATCTTTTAATTTTATCTTCACCATTAGTCTTGCAAATGGTTCTAAGAATAGTCTTTTAATTTAATACTAGCTCCTCAAATGGTCCATTCAAATGGACGTCTTCCTCTTTTTATTTCTAGCCAGATAGAAGTGTCCTTTGGAATGCTACATTGGGTTCCTTGTATTGAAAATAAATAATAAAAATACATTTGTGAATAGAAAGCTTCCTACTCATATTATATATTTATAAACTATAAATATGTCATACTAAAAATAATTCATCAAGTTGTTGAATTATATTATTTTGGTAATATTCTAAACAGAGTATGACCTTACCAATGTAATAACTATTTCTTTTAAATGTGTGCCGAGTGTGAAGACTTGAAAATTTAGTCAGTAATTGTATTATACACACCCTTTCCTTAATTTGATTGCAGCAAATAAGTAAATATCATTTAATAGTAGCTCTGCATGTGTGTATATTCCTCTTTTGTATTTCTAGCCAAACAAAATTGTACATTTGGATATTGTGTTTCCAAATCAATGTGAACAGATAGTTGACAATATACTTGATAGAAATAGGGATTACTAAGAGGGGGGGTGAATCAGTAAATTACAAACTTTACTCACCAACTAGATATTATTACTTACTTTAAACCATGTATAAGAAAGCGATTAAGTAATGCTAAATAGTAACAGTAACAATGCACAAAGATAAGTCATAAAACTATATTCTATTAACTAGGGAAACCCTGGCAAAGGGGAAACTTGGCAGTGATGATACCCACTAGATGATATACTGACATATAAGTTCCTTATTAGAGAATGGACCTTGTTAGGAGTCAATGAGAAAATTTAGTACAAGGAATCCCTATTAGGAGATTTTGAATCTCTGTTAGGAGATTCCAACCCTATTTGGAGTTGTGGTACAATGCATGCAAGAAGAGCCGACTACCCAAACATGCAATTTCAACTACAAGAAGAGCTCACTACTCAAAGAAGTAATTTACTATTATCTTTCTTCCTTGATCGATCTCTTATCTTCAACTCGATCTCCGATCACCAAATAGCTCATATAAAACTTTTCATATATTGCTTTCACAAGAGTTCACTCATTATAATTTGCTATTCATATTTACAAAATAGCTCTACATCTTATTGCAAAATTTCCTTTCCATAAATACCATCTTTTTTACAAATTGTTGATAGGTCGGCTAAGACCACAAACCACTTTTCCAAATAGAGTAAACAAAGATCATAGCTTGTGCTCTTTGTTCGAGATCTATATCAATGTGTTTAACTACCAATGTATTGTGTAGTCTATATGTCACTTCCATTAATGGTCTCTATAAGCTTTTCACTATTTTTTTCTTCCGTATAAGTTTATATAAGCATGAGATCATATCTATTTGATCATCATCATCAATAGCTAAATTGGCAAGAGAGAGCGGAGTGGATGAACTAGATGGTTTAGTCACATCCTCCCTCTATTGATCTTTTTACCTTCATTTGCAATCATTTTGTTTATCTTTTCTATCTTTGGCTTCCAAGGTTTCTGAGCTTTGGCTATTGCTTGCTTAGGTGGAGTCACCTATTCTGCTTGCTTGGTTTCTTGTTCCTCATCTTCTTCATCACTAGAGTCAATTGTCAACAATGTTTTTGTCTCTTTCCTAGTTGTGTGGCCAACTATTTGACTCTTTTTTTCTTTGTAAACACTGATTCCACTAATCTTTTGGACTTTCTCTTTGGTTCACTAGTCTGAACATCAGACATTGCTACATACAAAATGCTCTTTTATGAAGATGTTTCAACAACTAATACTAACAAAGGTTATATCTTTAGTATAGGTTGCTTCATTGTCTGTCTTATAGCTTCAAATTCACTTTTTGTCATTCCAACTTCTGGTAGTGGCTTCTTCATTATAGATTCAATCTTCTTGTGTGATGCCTTCTCTAAGGTTTCTTGATGATCTTGCAAAGATGATCAACCAAAGACGATTGGGGTTTTCAAGGCAAAGATGATCAACCACCCTCGGTTGGCTCTACTTTGGTAGCCTCAGGGTTGCCTTCTATGGTTTTTTTTGATGAATAGTTTTTGTTTCTTGCTATAGCCATGTTTTTAATCCACTACGGCCATGTGAACTCATTCGCGAGGTGATCTTGTATCCCCCAGCCCTTTTATTGTGAATTGTAATCTAAGTATATTTTATTAATAGAAAAGGACACTATTCATCAAAAAAAAAAATTTGATAATATAATGTGAGAATTGTATTTAATTTTTTATGAAACAGTAAAAATACTATTATAAACTTTTTTTAAAAAAGTTAGAAGAATCTATTTTTTCTTTATTTTTATATTTCTTTTAATGTTGATCAATTAATTAAAATATCAAAAAACAATGTGTCTAACATTTGATAACATTAGTAATATTATAAGTCTATGGGAAGATGACTTCTTCATCTTTGTATCAAATAAGTTATAGTTCTTAAATATGAAGGAGTCGATTTACAATGCATAGCTATTAATGTTTAATTCTTTTTCCAAATAAAAATAAATTAAGATTAATACTTGAACTAATTGATTATATATTGTGTAGATTGTGATATGATGTATTCATTGATTGCATATAAATCATTTACTGAAATTTGAAGTTTTAAAAAAAGCTCTATATTATCTAAAGAAATTTTGATAAAATAGATACCTCTCAATTAAGTAAATAATAGTATAGACTTATGATCCTACAAATAGATATTAAATTTAAATTTTACAAATTCAATATAATCTGTTAACAGTGCACTAAAACTACTAGCTTGCATTTTCTTTGTAAGAAATTTGAGTACTTAAACAAATGTTAAACAATTCCCTTTACATAAGGAGGACTTGAAATTAAGAACTTAACTCTGCATACTAAAAATGATCTTAAAGATGTAGTTGATTTAAATAATGCTTATCACACTCGAAACAATAAAATGGAAAATACAATTACCATGGAGAAGTTGACGCAGATCTCCCCTTGACATAAACTCATAGATTAATATTTGGTATTCGTCTTCAAAACAATAGCCCAATAAACTCACTAAATTTTTATGATGAATTCTTGAAAGCAATGCAACCTGCAAGTTACAAACTATCTTTTAACAACAAGTAATTTAATAACAAACTATTGAGCCATTTTATGGATAAGGTTAAATGCCGAACTACTGAGAGTCAAACCAACCTCTGTTGTGAATTCCCTCGATCTTTGTTTAGATGTTGTAGAACATAATTTGATAGCCACTTCTCGTGCATTCTTTAAGTGGCCATAGAAAAAAAGTCCATATCCTCCTTGCCCAATCTGCTTGCTAAATTCATGAGTCATTTAGTTGACTTCTTTGTAGCTATATCTTTTTAAACTTGGTGCTATTAGGTCTGAAAAACATTTGTTTTCCATCTTATCAGCATACATTTCTTCTTAAAATCCCTTAAATGACTTGATTGGTTTGCAATAAAAGACTAAAAATTAAAAGTACACACTAACCTATAGCTTGGTTTATTTTTTTAAATCTTCATGCAATTAGTACAGAAAAAACAAAGAGGATGACTAAAGTTATGCCAGCACTGGCTGACAAACCAATAATCGACCCTTTGTTTGTAGGTGTGCCACTACATCCATTTTCACCACTTTGACAAAGATGCACATTTCCAGAAATGCTACAGAAACAAATGAGTATTAATGCATCAAAATTCAAGGTCCTTGCTATAAAATTCCAAATCAGTATATGTCTTACAAAATTCAAGGTCCTTTGTAATGGATTCGAAGACTATCACCTGATATTTATGTACTTGTTCAACAAACCTGTGAGTACTGATCTAGTGAGATTGTTGTTATCTAAATTCCTGAAAGAAAGTAACAAAATAAAAGTAATGTTCAAAAACATTAACCTCTACCTGATTCTATAACCAGTAGAAAAATGGTAGTACATCAAAGCAACCAATGTGATATAGTGAAACCAATGTGATATAGTGGTCATGAAAATTTAAACATGGTAAATAAACTCACAGTTTTTTCAAGTTTTTCAAACTAGCTAGTGATTGGGGTATTCGTCCATTTAAATTATTACCAGAAAGGTCACTGCAAATTCAGACAATTTGGGAACAAGTTTTATTATCTAGAGATTAAACAAACATCTGATAAACAACAGAATATTTTCAACGTCGCATTATAATTTTGGTCATTTGGTTCCATTTTTGGACCTCTCCCTTCTGTGTGCTTGTAAATGTCATTCTAATCTATGAAATGGAATATTAAAGTTTATAAATTATTTTCTAGAACCATAAAAACTAACCAACAAGAAAAGAGTAACTATTTTTTTCTTTTTTTTAAAATATAATATTAAGAATCATCCTCTGGTTAATTAGATTATATATTGGGTATATATATATACAACTGTTTTTTTCAATTTGAAGGCTGTTTGTTTAAATTTCATTCTTAATTTAAATGATCAATGGTTAATATATGATTGATGAATATTAATTGAACTGAAATATGTAATTTATGAGTATTTCGAGTTTGATGCATTGTTCATGATGAAAAGGGAAGTATACTAATATGTCTAAGATAATAAAACTAATTTTTCAAGATAAGAAGGAAAGTATACTTATGGATCAAAATGTATTAGAATATTATTGTGAAAAGATATAAATATTAGGTTAATAGTTGATTTGTGTGTGGTTACTTAAGAATGGTGAAGCATTAAATCGTTAGTTTCTTAACAAATAATTCTCATACTAATTGATTATGGATGCTAGTCTTTTAATAACACCATTGAAGAAAGAAATAATACTTTTGGAATATAATTAATGGGACAAACTCAAAATAATCTTCCAAAGTAAGGTTAGAATAATTATTCCTACAAGTGGATATATTGTGATGAACTTTATAAGAAAATTACAAAGTAAAATTAGGTTCAATATCAAAGTTTAGTATTCTATTAGATAAAGGAGAAGAAAATGGAACTCTTAGAATCATTATTATATATAAAATAAAGAAGCACTTATAAGAGGATCTACATATTTCATATTGTGTTGTAGGGGATGCCTCATGGACATATGTTTGTTCTATATAATAGAATTTCTATGGAAAACAAAAGGCAGATTTAGGTATGTCAATTATTGTGTTGCAACGGATGCCTCTTGGACATATGTTTTTTCTACATAATAGAATTTCAATGGTAAACAAAAGCAATATTTATATAGGTCATGATGGACATTAACAAAAAATTTGATTAAAAAGGTAAAAAAACACTAGAGAATAAGAAAAGAAGCACCGGATTTGTAGTTGATGGTACTTTTGGAAATCAAGGATAACTACAAAAGAATATCATAGTTCCAAGTTATTCTCTATTTTTCAAAAAAAATCTGTAATAGGACTTTCGTCCTTTCTTTTCCTATAATAGGAGCTTACTATGAGAATCATTTGCATAGTGTAACTTCACGAAAGCAATTTTAAGAGTTGTTTTCTATCTGTAATAAATGGAAAAAAATGTTGTCTAATATGACAACAAATCATAATAAAGAATGCAATTCATTTAAACAAAATGTCAATTTTTATTTATCTTTCTAATTTATTAAAAAATACATACACAATCTCAAGGGCTGTGAGGTTGGTAATACTTGTAGGAATATTACAAGTTAATCCTTTGTTCGATAGAATCCTGAACATGGAAGATATGTAAATGTCAAATAAGCTAACAACTTGAAAGTAAAAGAAGTAAATGGAAGCTCAAATATTTACTTACAAGTTCACATTTCTAGGTGATGAATCATCATTGCAAACTAACCAATCCCATGAATATCTTATAGGAAAACATGGATCGCTTGTTGGAATATTAAATGCAATAGCCATTTGTCCCTAGAGCAAAATGCCTACCTACCACCTAAAAGACTCTAGAACAAATAGAAACAATAACTACGGTGGGTGAGTTTTTTGAAATCAGGAAAGAAGGGGAAAAATATGACAAAAGCAATGTTTTAGATTCATTCAAGTGATTCAGCAGATCAAAAGTTTAGTAGAGAGTTGTAGAGTAGAGAAAGAAGAAAGAAGTTGATCAGCAAATAAGTCATTGTAGAGATAGAAGGAAGTTTCTATTGTGTTTCTAGTTGTACATGTTTCCTCTATTCATTCTATAAGTTCATTATTGTTGGATTTGTCTTGTTGAAATAGTGATTGCTCCAAGCACCATTGTATGTAGTCATTAGAGCTGTAAGTTTAAAGTTCATTGAAGTTTGAATTTTTACCAATTTAGGGTTATTTTAGAGTTTTCTAGTTAAAGCTGAATGCTCCCAAATTTTATAATATTTTTAATCAAAGTTGAATAGAAAGCAAGCAGACATACTTGAATCCATTGTTCTTCTTCTATTCATTGCATTTGAGAAGTTTTTTTAGAAGTTCAAGCTTTGGCTCTCTAGTTTTAATGGTGGAGACATTCACATTGAAATTTTTCTATGTTATAATTTTTCCAATTTGAGCCAATCTCACTTGGCATCCATTATTTCTGAGCATTTCCCTTTGTGTGCCAAGCTTACTCATCTTCTTCATGTGCCAAACTTACTCAACTTCTTCTTGTGCCAAGCCAACTTAGCACCTACTACCTGTCACTCGGTAATAGTTTGTGCCAAGAAAATTATCACTCAGAACCTTCACATGTCGAGCACATTGCCACTTGGCACCTTCATGTGCCAAGAAAAATTGGCACTCGGCAATTGTTAGTGCCGAGAAAAAATTTAATGTTGTGATTTATTTTTTCACATGGTATTAGAGCTTTGAGGCCCCACATCCACAATGAGTTAGGGAAAACTTTTTTCTATAATTTTTGACATAGCAGGAGACGTAGGAATGATATGGTAGTAGCCACCACCATTCAATGGACAAAACTATGATACATAGGAAAAGAAGGTGAAAATCATAATGGTTGCAAATGATTTGTGGGAGTTTGTAGTTAATGGGTTTAATGATGTGACAGACCCAACTCAGTATGTTACTCTCACAAATGCACATAAGATTCAACTAAAAGAGTCAAGGAGGAAGGATGCTAAGGCATTAAGTCTCATTGAATCAGCAATGATAGAGAGAGTATTCCCCAAGATTATAGCACCAAACTATGCAAAGGAAGCATGGGATATCCTTGAGACGAACTTCAAGGGGACTGATAAAGTCCGTACAATAAAGCTACAGAATATAAGGAGGGAGTTTTAGAACCTTCAAATGAAGAAAAATGAATTAGTTGCAGATTTCAGTTCAAGGACCTCCAATGTGATTAACCAACTGAAGTCAAATGGAGAAGACTATCAAGAGCAGAGGATAGTGGAAAAGATATTAAGAAGTTTACCTCATAAGTATGACAATTTGGTCATGACCATAGAAGAGGCAAAAGACTTCACTATTTTGACAATGGATGAGTTGATGGGTACTCTTCAAACTCATGAACATAAGATAAATAGATCTGCATCTTCTTCATCCCAAGAGCAAGTATTCAAGGCTCAATCAAATCCAAGAGGAAGGGGGAGAGGAAGAAACGTCTGAGGCAGAAACTCTAGAGGTAGAGGCTGAGTTAATGGAGGACAAAGAAATGCTGCAGTAGAAAGCTCAAGAAGAGCAGAAGGAGAAAATAGCTCACTAAATATTTCAAGATGAGGTAAGAAAAACTACAACTCAAAAAAGAGTAATGTAGAATTCTACTACTATCATAAATATGAGCATTATGCAAGTGAATGCTGGAAGAAGGAAAATGATCAGTCAGGATAAGCAAATGTGGTTGATCTGAACATGGGAAGTGGAAACAATGCCACTACCTTCATCATGTGTAATGTTGGTGAAGAAGGAAGCCTTGAGGTTTGGTACCTCGAAAGTGGATGTAGCAATCACATCAATGGTAATGAAACCTTGTTTTCATTCATTGACAAGAGTTTCAAATCTAAGATTAAAATGCGTAACAATGGAACCCTACCAGTAGTGGGCAAAGGATCTATTATAGTCTGCACCAAGCAAGGTGAGAAGAAGGAAATACAAAATGTGTATTTTTCTCCTGGTATGAAGCACAATTTGATGAGCATTGTTTAGCTCATTCAAAATAGATACAAAGTGCTGATGGAGAATGAAACATGTGTCGTTCATGAAAAGGATGGGAGCAAGAATTTATTTGTAGCAGTTCAAATGACAAAGAATAGAATGTTTCCCTTGACGATAGAGACATGTTTCTCATCTCAAGTTGGTGCTGCATCTCCCACACAATCATCTCTAAGGAGTGTGATTGAAGACCCCTCACGGCTATGGCACCTTAGGTATGGTCAGCTAGGCTATGCTGGTTTAAATTTGTTTTCAAATAAAAGAACGGTAGAAGGTTTGCCATGAATAGAAAATTCATGTGACAAGTGTGAGGCTTGTATTTTGGGTAAGCAACATAGGCTTCCCTTTAATTTTGAAAATTCTAAGAGGGCTAGATATCCATTAGAGTTAGTTCATATTGACCTAGTTGGTCCATGCAAGTTACTTCCATTGGGGGGAGTACTTATTTTATAACATTTATTGATGATTTCAGTCATAGGATATGAGTTTATTTTTTGAAATCTAAATCTAAAGCATTTGATAAGTTTCTTGAGTTCAATGCCTAGGTTGAAAAAGAATGTGGACACTATATCAAGGTCCTAAGATCAGATAGAGGAGTGCAGTATACCTCCAGTTCTTTTGTAAATTTTTGAAGGAAACATGGTATAAAGAAAGAGCTCACAGCCAACTATACACCATAGCAGAATGGAGTGGCTGAAAGAAAGAATAGGACCATTGTTGAAATGGCAAGGAGCATGATGAAAGAGAAGGGTCTCCCAACTGAATTTTGGGGAGAGGTTGTGGCAACAAAAATTTACCTAATTAATAAGTGTCCTACAAAGGCAGTCTGTGATAGAATTCCAATGGAAGCATGGTGATGAGGAAGATGGATAGTTGTACACCTAAAGGTGTTTGGATGTGTTGCATATGCACATGTGCCTAAAGGGAAAAGGTAGAAATTGGATGACAAAGGTGTGAAGTGCATCTTCATAGGGTACAACTCAGAATCAAAGGCATATAGATTGTATGACCCATTGAACAACAAGATGATTCTCTCAAGAGATGTAGAATTTCTTGAAAATCAGTCTTGGTATGGAAAAACTGATGAGTCACCCAACACCTCAAGTAAACTACCAATTATGAATGAAGAGGATGTTGATGAACAACAAGAAAAAGGAGCAGATAGAAGAAAAGACAAGCAGCCTTAGTCATTGCTGAGCTCCTCTAGGCATGACCGAGTGTCAGTGTCGAGTAACAGTGTAGATCGAGCTGATCAACAAGGTAGCAGTAGTGAAGATTATGATCCCACACTCTCTCCCTTGTTACCAAGAAAGACCAAGAGTTTTAGGGAGATATACCAAGATGAAAGGTATGAAGATTATGATGAGAGTGTTAATTTTGCATTATTATATCATAGTGATCCAATATATTTTGAAGAAGTTGTTAAGGAGAAGAAATGGTGTAAGGCCATGGATGGGGAGATAGATGCTATAGAAAAGAATGAGACATGGGAGCTAACTGAATTGCCTCTCAAGAAGCAAGTGATTGGATTGAAATGGGTCTACAATACTAAATGCAATTCTGAAGGCAAGATTGATAGGCATAAGACAAGCCTGGTAATCAAGGGGTACAAACACCACTATGGCATAGATTATGATGAGACATATGGCCCGATTGCAACAATGGAAATTGTGTGTGTTGTCATAGCAATTGCAGCTGAGGACAAATGGAAGGTATATCAAATGGATGTGAAGTTTGCCTTCTGAAATGGTGTATTGAAGGAAGAAGTATATGTGGAGCAACCACCATGTTATGAAGTAGCAGGTTAAGAGAACAAAGTATATAGATTGAAGGGAGATCTTTATGGGCTCAAGCAAGCTCCACATGCATGGTATAGTAGGATTGACTCATATCTGATGAGCAATGGCTTTAGAAAAAGCAATGGTGAGCCTACTCTCTACATTAAGGTAGAAAATGAAAATGTGTTGATTGTTTTCTTGTATGCAGATGATTTGATTTTTACTGGTAATGATAAGGCTCTAATTGGTGAGTTCAAAGAGGCCATGAAAAATGAGTTTGAAATGACAGACCTAGGTCTCTTGAAATGCTTTCTAGGCATAGAAGTAATCTTCATCTCTCAAGAAAAATAAGGAGGACAGATCTTGGAGAGATTCAAAATGCAGAATAGTAAGGTAGCCCCCACACCAACTGCAGTATGTCTGAAGTTGAGCAAGGAAGACTCTAGCAAGAGAGTGGATCCGACACTATACAAGAGTATGGTTGGAGGTTTAATGTATTTCACTGCAACTCGGCCATACCTAATGCATGCAGTAAGTTTAATTTTCAGATTTATGGAAACACCAAAGGATTGCCATTGGTAAGCGGGAAAGAGGATCCTAAGATATGTGAAAGGTACCAAGGGATTTAGAATTTTCTATAATACATCAAATGAATTGAAGTTGGTTGGTTACACTAATAGTGATTGGGTTGGAAGTATAGATGATAGGAAGAGCACTTTCGGATACATATTTCATATGGGATCATGTGCAATTTCATTGACATCCATGAAGCAACCTATTGTTGCTCAATCTATAGCAAAGACTGAATACATAGCAACAAATGTAGTAGCATGTCAAGAAATTTGGCTAAGGAGGATCTTGACAGATTTGATTGAAAGGCAAGAGGATGAAACCACAATTTATTGTGACAACATTTCATCAATTGTATTGTCCAAGAATCCAATCTTCCATGGGAGAAGCAAACACATAGAGATCATATATCACTTCATTTGAGAGTTGGTGGAGAATGGAGATATTAAAATGGAATTTTCTAAGCCTGAGCAGCAACTAGCAGATATTTTCACAAAGTCATTAGTCATTGGAAGTTTTGTACACCTAAGAGAGTCTCTTGATGTGGTTGATTTGGATTAGCAGTGATCCTTGTTTGTTTGGCTCAGGATAAAGGGGGAGTGTTGGAATATTAAATGCCATGGTTGTTTGTCCCTAGAGCCAAATGCCCACCTACCACCTAACAGACTCTAGAACAAATAAAAACAATAACTGTGGTGGGTGAGTTTTTTGAAATCAAGAAAGAGGGGAAAAAACATGACAAAATGAATGTTTTAGATTCATTCAAATGATTTAGCAGATCAGAAGTTTAGCAAACAGTTGTAGAGCAATGAAGGAAGAAAGAATTTGATCAGCAGATCAGTCATTGCAGAGATAGAAGGAAGTTTGTATCGTGTTTTCAATTGCACATGTTTCCTCTATTCATTCTGTAAGTTCGTTATTGTTGGATTTGTCTTATTGAAGCAGTGATTTCTCCAAGCACCATTGTATGCAGCCATTAGAGCTGCAAGTTTAAAGTTCATTGAAGCTTGAAGTTTTACTAGTTTAAGGTTATTTTAGGGTTTTCTGGTTGAAGCTGAATGCTCTTAGATTTTGCAATATTTTTAATCAAAGTTGAATAGAAAGCAAGCAGGCATACTTGAATCTATTGTTCTTCTTCTATTCATTGCATTTGAGAAGTTTGTTTAAAAGCTTCAAGCTTTGGCTCTCTAGTTTTAATGGTGGAAACATTCACGTTGAAATTTCTCCAAGTTATAATTTTTTCAGTTTGAGCTAAGTTCACTCTTCAATCTCATGTACTTCTTCAACTTCATAATCTTCATCTTCTATAGTACTTTACTCTCCCCGCCATTTAAGAGGTTTCCTCAACTTTAGTTTAGTTTCACAAGTCATTTCCTCGTTATGAGTTTCCTAGGTATCAGCTTTACTCTCTTCTTATGTTACCCATTCTTAAATTTGTTTGAGATTTCTATTTGTCTAGGATTTTCTAACACTTTGCTCATGTCTGATTTTTAGTCCAGTGATTCTTAAGTACACTATCATTACATTGTGTAAACTTTTGGATAAATAGAAAAGTGTGCCGACTATTAAACAAATTATATTTCCTTTTAATCTCTTTATTTTCCTTGTGTTAATGACTAGTTTATGATAAATAGGTACCCAAATGATACATTTGATAGACTTTGGTCTGCATATCCAGAAGTCTTTCCAAGTATCACAACAAGAAGGAGGGTATCTATTGGAGTGGCCTATGACCAACCTCCATCTCGTATAATTCAAATAGTAGAAACAAGCTCTCACAACTCCCCCTCGGTAATGGATTTACCCCTCTGAATCAGCAAGCAATATGGGAACCTTTACATTTCTATGTATTTTTCTAAACTCAAATCTGATCTAAATGGGACAAGTATTCAGGAATTCGACTTCTTCCTAGATTGTAACAAGCTTAATAAAGATCCCATTCGGCCCAATTATCTACAATCATTGAATGTATCTATCCTTGTACCTTATGGTATTAGTAATACTATGGCATTTCAGTTGCAAACAACAACTCCTTCCTCTTTGCCACCAATAGCAAATGCTCTCTATTAGTTTTGTTAGCTTTGGACAGCTGTTTGTCCATTTGCTATTATTTAGCAAGTAATTGTTTTGCTAACTAATTGGTAAGATTAGAAACAAATATTTGTTAATTAATTGACCACTTTTGGAAACAACTAGAAACCAACTTGGTTAGGGTTGTTAAATTGTTTTAATCTCAACCATCGATTGTAAATCAATCTCAGCCGTTGGTTTACCAACAGGAGTAGTATAAAAGGAGGTCAGGGGGGCATTTGGAGAACATGAAGTTTGGAGAAACATTTGCAGTGTTAGCAATGGTGCAATGTTAGTGTGGGAATAGTAGTGGTGAATATCAGCAGGATAAATTAGGAGGTTGTCGAAATTCTACTAGAAAGAGGCAAGGAATTTTGTATCTCTTGATATGCTGAAGTTTAATATAATTTATCATCTATAGAACTAGTTTTCCCTTAGGGGTTTTTCTAGGGACAGTTTGTCCAAAAATATTGTGTTCATTGTGTTGCGCATTTCTTTTCGTATTTTATAAGTGAAGTTGTAGTTGTGTTATTTTTTGATATTAGCTGGGAATTTATTTTCAGTAGTTTAATAATTTTTTATGATAGGAGATTAATAATCAGTGACTGCTATAGTTAAATTTTCACATGGTATCAGAGCATTATTAAGGGTAGAAGAGTTTCACCCTAGGAAAGAAATTTTGATCTCTTTAGAATTATTATTGCTTTAAACCCTCGAGATGGCTTCAACTGGTTTGAGAGATCAGGATAGATTGGATGGTGCCTCAAATTTTATTGTCTGGAAGGCTAGAATTTCTTTATTGTTGGAAGAGAATGGTATCAAGAATTATGCTACCAGTGTTGTACCTGTACCAATGGATGCAACATAGCTTGGAACATATAGGAAGGATGATGCCAAAGCGAGGAGGATTATCCTTGATGGTGTCAAGGATCATATTGTTCCACATATCACAGAGCTAGATATGGCGAAGAAGATGTGGGACACCATTCTGAATCTATACTAGAATGCTACCACCAATAGGAAGTTGATTTTCAGAGAGAAGCTAAAGAATACTTGAATGAATAAAGGAGAAGACATCACAAGTTACCTTACCAGGCTCAGACTTGTCAAGGATGAGTTAGCAGCTGTTGGAGATAGCCCTAGTGATGACGAGCTAGTGAGAATAGCCCTAAATGAGTTTACTAAACAATGGAGTGTCTTTTCTCAAGTTGTCAGTGGATGAGATACTTTACTGAGTTGGGATCAACTATGGACTAATTTCACTCAGGAGGAGTTTAGACCAAGTCTTGTCAATGGGGCCAACAAGAGTCAAAAAAATGAGGTGGAACAAGAGAACGTTGCCCTAGCGGGTAAAGGGAAAGAAAAGAAGGGATCTAGCCAAGGATCAAATTCACAAAGTGAAAAGAAGAAGAAGGACCTTTCTAAGGTCAAGTGCTTTGGATGTCACGAGTTCGGCCACTATGTCAGTGATTTCCCAGAGAGGAAGAAGGGTAAGAAGTAGGTGGCAGCTTCAACAAGTGCAGAAGAACTCTCCAGTAGAATGGAAGATGAGTTTGCACTCATAGCTTGTATGGTTAGCTCAACCTCATAGTGTGTTTGGTATATAGATAGTGGGGTGTCATTTCATATGACAGGAGTTAGAGAGTACTTCTCCAGTTACAAGGACACCAATATCCAGAATTTTATGGGAAACTTGTCCCAACTCAACCCTGTTGGGAAAGGGACTGTTCAATTTCAGAGGGAGAATGGAAAGATAATTCCACTTCATGATGTGTTATATGTGCCATGCTTAGGTATGAATTTGATTTCTGTATCTTTTCTTCAGGATAGGGGGTATAATCTACTCTTTAGAGGGACAAATGTGTTGATTAAGCACAAGGATTGGAAATCACCCATAACTATTGGAGTTCAGAGTGGTCGCCTTTATAGATTGTAGTTTGATACTCCTAAGGCACTTATGAGCAACAATAATCCTAGAGATCTTGGAGAGCTATGGCATAGGAGGATGGGCCATATTCATCATGGAGCACTTAGATTGCTTCGTGAGACAGTGACAGGTGTTCCAGAGGTGAGCACAGAGCATGACGATGTATGTAAGGGAGGTTTGCGAAATCATCTTTTCCAAGGAGTGACACCAGATCTAAGGGTGTTCTTGATCTAGTACATTCAGATATTTGTGGACTGATGTCAATGAAATCTCTTAGAGGATATGAGTACTATGTTACTTTTATTGATGATTTCTCTAGAAAGACCTGGATATAATTCTTGAAGACTAAGGATGAGGTTTTTACTTGATTCCAAGAGTTCAAGGCTCTTATGGAGAACTCGACAGGAAAGAAGATAAAGGTTCTTCGGTCAGACAATGGAGGTGAGTACAAAGGAAATGTCTTCTAGAAGTTTTGCACCAGAGAAGGAATCAAGAGAGAATGAACTATTCCTTACAATCCGCAGCATAATGGAGTTGTTAAGAGGAAGAACCATTCTATATCAAAGGCAGCAAGAGCTATGCTACATGACTAGGACATGCCCCATTACTTATGGGCAGAGGCGTGTAATACAACAGTCTACATCTAGAATAGAGTTCCACACAAGGTGCTAGGGAAGATGACACTGGAGGAGGCTTTCAGACGAAAGAAGCCAGATGTTAGTCACTTCAGGATATTGGAGAGTTTGGCATATTGCCATATTCCTGGAGATACACATACAAAGTTAGATCACACTACAAAGAGGGGGTACTTTGTTGGGTATAGTGAAACCTCAAAGGCATACATGATTTTCATTTCGTGGACTAAAAGAATTATTGTCAGATGGGATGTCAAGTTCATGGAGGACAAGGCATTCAGGAGATCTAGAGATTTTCCAACAGATGATCAGAGTGAGCAGCCAACAGAAGCTCCAAGACCAATTCAAGGGAAACAAAGCTCAAGTACAGTTACCAGTACGAGTGAAGACTCAGTTAGTGAAGATTCATAGAGTATGGAGCAACAGGTTCAATAGGAAATGCATCTAGAAGACTTAGAGGTTGACATTTCATCCTCTACAGTTGGTAGTGGGAAACATGTGGTTCCAGATGCACAAAGGGATACTCAAGAGTTTGTGGGAGCTCCTAGGAAGAGTACTAGACAGCGAAGACAACCAACCAAGTTCAATGACTATGTGGCATTAGTTAGTTAGTTTGTAGATAGTGAGCCTTCTAGCTATTAGGAAGCTGTAGAACATTAGGTATGGGGAGATGCTATGGTTGAGGAATATTCTTCAATAATGCAGAATGATGTGTGGGAGGTATTACCTAGACCAATAGATAAGGTTGTAGTTGGATCACACTGGATCTATAAGATAAATCACGGTGTAGATGGTAGCATTGAGAAATACAAGGCGAGGTTCATGGCAAAGGGGTTCTCTCAGAAGGAGGGACTAGACTATGAGGAAACATTTGCTCCTGTTGCCAGATATACTTCTATACGAGCTGTAATCTCACTTGCAGCACAGATGGGATGGTAAATCCATCAAATGGATGTCAAGACAACATTCCTTAATGGTGAGTTGAAGGAGGAGGTATACATAGAACAACCAGAAGGATTTGTAGCACACAGCAAAGAGATCCATGTGTGCAGATTGAAGAAAGCATTGTACAAACTCAAGCAGGCTCCTAGAGCGTGGTATGAGTGCATTGATACATACTTGCAGAAAATGGGCTTTGTGAAGAGTGAAGCAGATGCTAACCTCTACTACTTGATGGTTGGGGGTGAGATTCTCCTTCTTGTTCTTTATGTGGACGACCTATTTCTTACAGGTTCATTAGGGCTCATAGTGGATTGCAAGAGGAACCTTGCAAAAGAGTTCGAGATGAAGGATTTATGACTTATGCACTACTTTCTAGGCATGGAAGTGTGGCAGATAGATGGGGAGATTTTCCTTGGTAAAGGGAAATATTGCATTGAAATCTTGAAGAAATTTGGGATGGAGGATTGCAAAGCCATGTCTATACCCATGATTATGAATTGGAGGAAGGTAGATACAACTAAGGAGAAAGATGTAGATCCCACTTTATATAGATAGTTGATTGGTTCGCTTATGTATTTGGGAAACACTAGACTAGATATAGCATTTGTAGTAAACTCTCTAAGTCAGTTCATGGTTGAACCAAAGAGAATGCATTGGATAGTGGCTAAGAATGTGCTACATTACTTGTGTGGTAGAGTCAAGTATGGGATCAGATATGTTCGAGGTGAAGGTATCATGTTAATAGGCCATACTGATGCAGATTGGGTAGGAAGTACAATAGACAAAAGGAGCACTTTATGGTGTTGTTTCAGCTTGGGATCAGGAGTCGTATCTTGGTTCAGCAGGAAGCAAAAGTCTGTGGCTCTAAGTTTAGCAGAAGCAAAATACATAGTAGCTAGCATGGTGACATGTGAAGCTATATGGCTTTGAAAGTTGTTAGTAGCCTTCTTTGGTCAGAAGGTTGAGACTAATGTGATACATTTTGAAAATCAGAGTTGCATCAAGTTGTTTGAGAATCCAGTGTTTCATGATAGGTCTAAACATATAGATATCACATATCACTTCATCAGAGATTGTGTACAAAGGGGATTTGTTCAGCTACAGTACATACCTATAGAGGAGCAGGTAGCAGACATTCTAACTAAGGCATTGGGGAAGGAAAAATTTATCTTCTTCAGAGATAAATTAGGTGTCCTACAGAATAGCTTACTTGCTAAGAGGGAGTGTTAGTTTTGTTAGCTTTGGACAGCTGTTTTTCCATTTGCTATTATTTAGCAAGTAATTGTTTTGCTAACTAATTGGTTAGATTAGAAACAAATATTTGTTAATTAATTGACCACTTTTGGAAACAACTAGAAACTGACTTGGTTAGGGTTGTTAAGTTGTTTTAATCTCAACCATCGATTGTAAATCAATCTTGGTCATTGGTTTACCAACAGGAGTAGTATAAAAGGAGGTCAGGAGGGCATTTGGAGAACATGAAGTTTGGAGAAGCATTTGTAGTGTTAGCAAATAGTCTTGCAGTGTTAGCAAGGGCACAGTGTTAGCGTAGGAATAGCAGTGGGGAATATCAGTAGGATAAATTAGGAGGTTGTCGAAATTCTGCCAGTAAGAGGCAAGGAATTTTGTATCTCTTGATTTCCTGTAGTTTAATATAATTTCTCATCTATAGAACTAGTTTTCCCTTAGGGGTTTTTCCATGGACAATTTGTCCAAAAATATTGTGTTCATTGTGTTGCACATTTATTTTCATATTTTATAAGTGAAGTTGTAGTTGTGTTTTTTTTGATATTAGCTAGGAATTTATTTTGAGCAGTTTAATAATCATTTATGATAGGAGATTAATAATTAGTGACTGCAATAGTTAAATTTTTCACACTCTTGAAATGTATTGACAAAGTTCTATACATCGACTAGGAACGTTTAGTAAAGATGGTATTATAAAATATTCAAATAATGCATGACTGATAGGAATTATGAAATTTTAGCATTTAAGTGATCCAAACTCCACTTGGATAGATTTTCTAATTTAACATTTTTTATAAAATTTTGAATTTTCTGTAGAAACTATAAATATCATTCAGCAACAAATAAATTACACTTATGTTGGTGATCCGTGTTTGCCAGTAAGTTATTCATGGCACCGGTTAGTTTGCAATGATGATTCATCACATAGAATTGTAACTTTTAAGTATAGATTTGAGCTTCCATTTATTTCTTTCATTTACAAGTTGTTAGCTTATTTGACATTTACATATCTTTCATGTTCAGGATTCTATCGAACAAAGGATTAACTGGTAATATTCCTGCAAGTATTACCAACCTCACAACCCTTGAGATTGTGTATGTATTTTTTAATAAATTAGATAGATAAATAAAAATTGATATTTTTTTTAATGAATTGCATTCTTTTTAATGACTTGTTGTCATACTACATAGAACGAGGTATAAAGACAATATTTTAAACAATTCTTTGATCAATTGTCTCAATCTGCAACAATACAAAAGTTATGTGTCATCTCAGCTCTCATCTTTAACCGAGTGTCTTAAATTATGTCGTAAAGTATTGTAGCTATAAGACAATATGAAACAAAAGTAATTTTGTCTCTTTAGAGACATTTTACTTTAATCCCAAATAGTGTCCTTAGAAGGAAAATAGTGTTTACATCTATTTGTTGTCTCTGAGAGATGTTATTAAACAAATCTATTAAAAATATTTTTTAAATTAATATTTTTTTCTTACAATTTCAATATCTAATGTTTCCAGAAAATAGTAGTACAAATGTACACTATAATTATTTTCAATATCTCATATAGGACACTCAACAAAGTATCATAACAAATTAACTTTGCAAGAATAATCATATCAATTAATTTATTCCAATGTTTGTTACTTACAAAATGATGTGGGAGTTGGTCCACCGCAACCAATTAAGCACATTGTAGATATGTCATATTTAAAACATTGAGCTCCTTTAAGTCTATAGATTCATAATAAAGTAGCTAGACTGACCCAAACACAATATTACATGTCCACAAAGTTTAATGCTATAGTAAAAAAGATCCTTATTTTAAATACATATTTTTATGAACAAAATAGTAAAACCATAAGGAAAAATCTCAGTGGGATTTGTGGGTTGCAACTCATAGTTAACACCATCAAGCTCCCTAAGTATGTCTTTTGAGGTAGCATAAAACATCTTTGTCCTCAACACTATAGCCTTATAGTGAAGTAGCTAGACTGACCCAAACATCATATTACACATCCACCAAGTTTAATGGTGTAGTACAAATGATCCTTGCTTTAAATACATATTTCTATGAAGAAAACAATAAGGAAAGATCTTCTTTAGATATTAGTTCTTAATGACATGAATGCCCATCTTAGTGGGTTTTGTGGCCTACAACTCATAGTGAACACCATCAAGCTCCTTCTAAGTATGTCTTTGGAGGTAGAAAAAAATATCTTTTCCTTGATATGAGATGTAGTAGAAGACCTAATGATATCATTAAAAATTTCACCATATTTAGTTGTTGAAGATAGACATAAATATACAATGTCTATAGTTTAATTGATAAGGTAAAACAAATTAGATATACAATAGAGTAAAAAATTGTGATCAAACCCATGGTTGAATCTCAAATGTTTCTTGACTTCATGAAATTGATTAGAGGGGATAAAATTACCATCCATTTAGCATTAATTTTAATGCCACATACTTCAATACTCACCTTATTTTGGATCTTAAAACTTATTGTTTCAAATATCAACTAATGCACCATATTTACGTATGAAATGCAAAAGAACTGACTAGGCGATGAAGAATATCTTTCTCTTCTAGAAGTTATGGTAATGTGCCCCATGGTTATTATTCCATTCTATTCTTTTATAGGTAAAACAAAGGCAAATTCTATAGCTTTAAAGAGCTTTTCTTAACAAAAAATGCTCCAACTTTTATTATACCATACCCATCTACTTTGAAGTATGTTGCTGCATACTCTACATAGAGTTCTGAGATGATAAAACAAAGACTAGCATTTAGAGCTAGTAGTATGTCAATGAGTCAAAAGAAAACATTATAAGTTTTACTTACTGTGCAAGCAATGGTTGCTTAACTTTGACCTTTTCTTCTACTTTCCATCAGACTTGAAACCACTAGAAAATAGATTTATGGTTCCCAAATAAGAAATTCTTGAGAATATGTTATTTTGGTTGAATCAGAAGCTTAGTTTGTCTAATTTGATTAACACAGAAAAGCATAAACACAAAATATCTAATGGCTAGTAAGTCTGTAAATCACATTCATTGAAAACAAGAGCTTATCTATAGGAAAAGAAACAACAACTTAGATAAAAGAAACTCATCATACTATAAACACTTATAATATTTAGCCTTCTGGAATAGTAGTGTACAAACAATTTTAGAATTCATCAGTTAGTCAAACATCGATGGATTGAGATTTTTCAAAAATAATAGAGCCATGGGGAATTCTTTCCTTTTCATAATATTCAAAGGCACTCCTAATAAATCATATTAGAGATTTCAAAAAATAAATAAAAAATGTTTAGTCTATTATGCAATTAGCATACTCAAACAATTACAAGTAGCATAATTCTAAGCACACATCTAATTATTTTCCTAAAAAATGCCCGATGAATATGGTTAACAGATAATATCTGCTTTGACAGTTTAATGTGAATTCAATTTCCCTTTGAATTAGTTTCATTGACATATATTCCACATAACAAAGATTAAAGTAGAGAATGGAACTAATGTCAAACACTTATCTTGTTCTCAGCCCCAGAGGTATCCAAACAGGACATGTAGTAAGGAGTACAACATACCAGATAAAGATTACCCGCCTTTAGAAGTCATAGTTAAATACATATACATTATAGCATCCCCATTCATTTATTGGAAATTACAAATTTGACAAGGGATAGCACAGTGAGAGCTGCAAATGAGCAGACACCTGTATAGAATGATCATATATCTGGAATTCCATGTTTTGAACCAAAACTATGGAAAACTCTAAAATAGTAAAAAGCATTGGTATAATCAAGAATTGAACAACAATACCATATCAATTATTGAATATAATCCTATCTTTAACTCATTGAAGGGAACTGTACTTTGTCTCAATATTGGTTACATAGATTCAAATAGCTTAAACTCAAAAGCTACACCTATAGATTACATGATATTTAACAAGCAACAAGGGTTGCACTCCATGATATTTAACAAGCATGACTCATTTTCCTCTTCCAACAAAGATGGCATAGAATATGCTTGAAGATTTTTGATGTTCAAATGTTGATGTCATTTTACCTTATGAAATTATTACAGTTGCGATACGAAGAATCTAAAATTTATTTATAGTGGATTTGAACATCTGAGCTCTTTCTTTCTTAATTGAATCCCTTGAATTGATAAGTGTTAGAAATAGTCAAAAAAAATATCATGCAGATCCACATCTATTATAACCAGTGCAGATTTTCTTGCTAAATGGATATGGATGTTGTCCTCCAGAATAGATCATACAGCATTATCTCCTTATCCTCTAGAAACATCTTTTATTAATTCCCTCCTATCATAGGCTCTCTATAAATAGAGGCCATTGCATTGGTTTGTAATCAATCAGATAAGCGAATCAATAAAATGCTTCCTTCTTTCAATCTGCTGTAGCAGTTCTTTATTGTTCTAATTTATATTTCGTTGTTTTTATCATGGTATCAGAACATTATTGACACTTGGGCTGTGGCATAATTTTTTTTGTGTGAAATTTTTCTATTGCAGGTTATAATGTGATTGAGGAGCATAAAAGAAATCTTTGAGTGTTTGGGAAGCAAAGATGGACAATGGAATAGATTGTTTTAATTTTTGAAGTTGCTGTCTAAAGGAGAATAAAAATGTTCTGTAAAAGATTACTCAAGAGAAGGGTTTCTTGCATTTTGTCCATTGCTACATTAAGATAAGAATGAGATTGTTGGAGGTAAAATTATATATTTTATCAATGTAGAGAAAAAGTCATAAGAATTTGGTGTGATATTGTTGAGATGGTGATTATGGTCAATAATCTTTCATTTGAATTTTTAAAGGCATAGATGAAGAAATTTGAAGTTGTCACTATGATTGTGAAATCTAATAAAATGCCAAGTTAATTCGAAGAAAGTGTTATTTGTGGATTAATAGCAATGGGGAAGCAAGGTAAAAGAGTGTTGAAGGCAAATGCAAATTTAATTTCTGAGATAGACATTTTAGAAGAAGAATTAATAAATGTGAAGAAAGAAAATGGAAATTTAATTTGTGAGAAGAATTGTTTGCAAGAAGAACTTAGACAGTTAAGAAATGAAATGAATTTAGAAAGATGCAATTTTTAAATCAGATTAATGACTATATAGATGCAAATGGAAAGCTAGAAAAAAAATTAAAGTTGTTGGAGAATGTTAAGAAAAGAAATGATGAATTAGAAGAGGAAATGATGAAAGTAAAAGAAGAGAATTACTTGTTAAAGGATGAATTAGAGGAGAAAATGAAGAAAGTAAAAGAAGAAAATGACTTGTTAAAGGATGAACTAAATCAATTTGTCATTGAAAGAAATGCATGTGTTAAAGAAAAATCAGTATGTGATGTTTCATGTGGTACAGATGATTTGAATTCACCACTAGAAAAGTGTGACTTTGTTGAGGTTGTTTGTGGTAAAGAATATGAAAATGTGGCATCAAATACTATCTCTTGTGATAATAAGAATGTTGGATGGAATATAATTAAGAAAATGGGTTACAAAGGTAAAGGATTGGGAAAACATCAACAAGGAATCATAGAGCCTATTGAGCCAATAATGAGACTAAAGTATGAAGGCCTAGGATATATGAGAGATGAAAGAAATGATTTTATAGATTCAATCGAATTTTTTCAATGTAAACAATACATCCAATGGTCAAATTCTAATAGGAAAGCGCACACAAAAGACAAGTGTTGGGATCTACATCCGTGCAGTTTTTGTGGATTAAAAGGTCATTGTCAGAAGACATGTTGGAACAAAGAATGTAAAAATAATTCTATGGAGAAATGTTTTAAAATGGACATTGGTTGGAGTTACAGATCAAGTTGGAAAAATATCACAAGAATGATAAAATGTTTGTTTAAATAAAAATGTTCAAGTGTGAAGAATAATCAAAACCTATCAAAGTGTCAACTCTCAATAAATGGTTCTTGCAAATCAGAATCATCATCTAGCAAGTCATCCATGAAAAGTGATATTTTTTTAAGTGCTTGAAGGGTTTGTGGTAATCCAAAACCATTTTTTTAGCTGAGAAATTTGTTTGAAAGGTTTGTGGTAATCTGAAATCACTTGTTTAGGATCCTAAAGCATTTTTTTTCTAAGAGTTTGTGGTAAGCTAAAACCACTTGTTTGGGTGCAAAACCTAAGTTTTTTTTTTGAAAGGTTTGTGGTAAACTAAAACCAGTTGTTTGGGTGAAAAATCCAAAAAGAAATTCAATTTCATTAGTTGGGGAAAATCTCAAATACTTATGGATCAACCAATTAAAAATGCACATTATAATAGCACAGGGAATTTTTTTTATCCTGTAAATAGGTACCTAACAAGGCTCAATGTCGGGACCTATCATATCTAAATTTCTTATTGTAATTTCTCCCACACATTATCTTTTGTGACAACCAAAGCACTATCAAACTTGCAAAGAATCCTATCTACCATGCGAGATCCAAACATATTGAAGTTCATCATCACTTTGTTCAAGACCTCATGGAGAGTAAAGTCATCAAGTTACACTTCACAGGGACTGAAGATCAAGTTGCAGATATTTTTACCAAATCATTGTCTACAGTCAAATTTCTAAAATTTCGAAGCTTGTTATGTCTCAAAGAAGTTAATGTTTAACTTTATTCTTGTACTAATTTCTCCCACACAATATTTTTCGTGGTAGAAATTAACGGAGGGTGTTAGAAATAGTTTTAAAAAATATCATGTAGATCCACATCTGTTATAACCACTGCAAATTTTCTTGCTAAATGGATATGGATGCTGTCCTCCAGAATAGATCATACATCATTATCTCCTTATCCTCTAGAAACATCTTTAATTAATTCCCTCCTATCATAGGCTCTCTATAAATAGAGGCCATTGCATTGGTTTGTAATCAATCAGATAAGCGAATCAATAAAATGCTTCCTTCTTTCAATCTGTTGTAGTAGTTCTTTATTGTTCTAATTTATATTTCATTGTTTTTATCAATAAGGAACAACTGTGTTTGAGTAGGGTGTGAGGACGGGGTGCTCAATAGCACTTCATGGAGGAGCTGGATACATTACTCATACTGTGACATTAGAGCACATCAAGCTTGAGCAATTTGGCCTTCGCCATTGCCTTAAACTTGGAGTTACTACCATTCAAGAATTGCGTTCAGCTCTAGATGTGTTTGAACTTGTTGGAGTGTTCCTTCTTCCACCTATATATCTTTCCCTGCATTTTTTTCTTTATGTTTTATTCAATTTACACTAGATGGGTTTTGTTTATTCATTTTTTGGGGGAAACTTCTATAGCTTGTTCTATTTGGGTTTTATGGACTCCAATATTTATGGTGAGTGAATTTTGTGTTAGATCCAAAAATTGTTTGAATTTCTTTCTTTTTTAAAATGTTCTGAAATCCTTGTGATACTCTGCATTTCTTTTGGATTAATTTGAAGTCCATTTCCCCAGAGATTATAGATATTGTTGAGAAGGTGGAATGCATGGGTTCAATGGTGTGGCAAGAGTGGGCACCTATTAGGATGGGGGATTTTGGAGGGGAACTTTTTTAAAAATAGAGTTGAAGCTATTCCAAAATATTTTAGGATTTTTTTTTAAAGTAATTGGTTTATAAATTTTGTGGTTTAATTTGGCTTAAAAGTTTAAGTTTCTGATAAGGAAGCTGATAGTGTTATGATTGTATATTTTCACAAATGACAAATTATATACTAAGCTGGTGGGGCCATTTGGAGTCTCCCTCCATTTTCAACTACCTAGAAATACAACCCTAAAAATAGGAAAAAAATATTTGCAATTTTTTTTTCTTCAAAAGACCTGTTCATGAAAAATAGGCCTTAAATTGCTGGCATAGAAATGTACATAGATTTTGTGTATGAGAAATGCCACACAATTTGTATAGATCTATTGGAGCTAGGTGTAGTCATCATAGCATACTAAATAGATATATGAACTATAGCTTTCAAATGGCTTACCCAGTAGTTTGCAAGGTGCATGAGTTGTATGCCATTGGGCACAATTCATGCTCTAGTGAATTTTGTGTTAGATCCAAAAATTGTTTGAATTTCTTTCTTTGTTAAAATGTTCTAAAATCCTTGTGATACTTTGCATTTCTTTTGGATGAATTTGAAGTCCATTTCCCCAGAGATTATAGATATTGTTGAGAAGGTGGAATGCATGGGTTCAATGGTGTGGCAAGAGTGGGCACCTATTAGGCTGGGGGATTTTGGAGGGGAACTTTTTTAAAAATAGAGTTGAAGCTATTCCAAAATATTTTAGAGTTTTTTTTTTAAAGTAATTGGTTTATAAATTTTGTGGTTTAATTTGGCTTAAAAGTTTAAGTTTCTGATAAGGAAGCTGATAGTGTTATGATTGTATATTTTCACAAATGACAAATTATATACTAAGTTGGTGGGGCCATTTGGAGTCTCCCTCCATTTTCAACTACCTAGAAATACAACCCTAAAAATAGGAGAAAAATATTTGCAATTTTTTTTTCTTCAAAAGACCTGTTCATGAAAAATAGGGCTTAAATTGTTGGCATAGAAATGTACATAGATTTTGTGTATGAGAAATGCCACACAATTTGTATATATCTATTGGAGCTAGGTGTAGTCATCATAGCATACTAAATAGATATATGAACTATACCTTTCAAATGCCTTACCTAGTAGTTTGCAAGGTGCATGAGTTGTATGCCATTGGGCACAATTCATGCTAAGTTGCACATTATATCAGGTCATTTCGTTGTTTCTTTCTAACCATTGTAATAGTGTATTCAAAATCTCTTAACAGAGTTGGTTTATCAGCCATTCAATAAATCCTCTAACAAGGTGACAGTTTAGTTGAATTGTTCTAAAGACCTCTAGCAAGGCCACTCCTAACAGGGTGGGATAGTCATGGCTAAACAATTGAAAACAAGCAATTGTTTTCAAAGGATAAAGTAGATTGCAATTCAAAGGAGTACTTTCAAATATTTCAATACAGATCTGACATCAAGCACAACTCCTTGATGAGGTAGCCTAGGCATTTTGGGTGTAGCAGTTGACAGTAGGCTGGGATCAACTCTTTGCTACCAAACTAAGATTTTACAATGAAAGTGAAGGAGACTGGTCAGATGGTGAATACATTAGAGGGAAAGAGTTGAAGAAGACTACCGTTTGAGAAGAATGCCCAGTTTTAAAGGAAAATCATTGGAGAAAAGATGAAGGTGCTCAAGGTTTGTGCAACCAGTCTAATAAACAGTAATTATTATTATTAATTTATTACTACAATAATAAAATTATTATATATAGTAAAATTATTTATAGCAATTGATCTACAAAATATTATGTTGGCTAAATAGAACATCACCATGAGCAACTAGGAGATGCCAATCATAGATGTCCTCTGTAGCTTCTATGGAGCCAGTCTAATAATTAATAATATATTATTTTAATAATAATAAAATTATCTATAATAATTTAATTCAAAAAATATGAACGCTAACTAGAAAATCACCATGAGAAACTAGGCAATGTCAATCATGGATGTCTTTTGTAGCTTCTTTTCTCCTTCACTCTCTAAAGATCTACGCTAAACTCATACAAAATCAAAACAAACCCAGAAATATTTCAGCAATAAATATTTTTATTTTTTATTTTTTTTCAAACATACACAACATGTTGAAGTGAATAAGATTGATACAATTCATTGGGTGGTGTACACCCCTTATGCCAATTTGATGCCTTGATTATCTTTGTGATCTGTTACATGCAATTTTGATGTTTTGCTAAGGCTGATGATGCTCTACACAAGATTTTTGACACTATATCTTGAACTACTCCCTGGAGGGTTTCTGTCCACAAGTTGATTATGTAATGTCCCTTGCTCTTGAAGGTTTGAGACTACCAAATAATTTCCCTCCTTCAACTATCAAACCTTAAAAGGTTTGAGATAGGACGGAGAAAAGGTTTTAAAATATCAAACCTTACCTTGCAAATATAATCCATAGGGACTCATCGATCGGGAAGAATATCTAAAACAAGATGTATAAACAATAATTTGGTTGTAATATTAATCTAAATAGAT
Organism: Cupressus sempervirens; assembly: GCA_028749045.1. Lineage (NCBI taxonomy): Eukaryota > Viridiplantae > Streptophyta > Pinopsida > Cupressales > Cupressaceae > Cupressus > Cupressus sempervirens. The sequence continues at coordinate 669,627,510 of CM053786.1, read as the reverse complement.
ATAAAAGTAGCCATGCCAACAAGTATCTTGCATATCTAAATCTGCAAGAGAAATGTTTAGAAAACCACACATTTAATAGGTGATTTCCCGCATTGAACAACCAAGACTCCCATTTGCATTAGAATTCATCCTCTATGGACTTGCGGCAACTATCTTGGGAAGGAGGAGATGGTGAAGAGAACGTGGGCACAAGAGGCAAAAGAGGATATAACCACTAATGGTAGGAGGACGACATCCATTAAGGAAGATGGAAATGAATATGTAGTCTAACAACAAGTTAAGACAACAACTATACATTTCCAAGAAAATAGAAATTCATGGAACAATCAGTAAAGAATTTGTAATGTTATTTGGCATCAATGGATGGAAAAGTATAGAGGACTTTCCTAGGTCATCTATCAAGTTAAACAATGCATACGGAGGAACATTCAGAATAGGGGATATATATTTTCAAGAGCTTACCATATAACATTTGGACTTGCAGTCAGGGAGTAAGGACTGATATAAAACAATATATAGATATAAGAAAGGATTAGAAAAAACATATAAAGAGAGTATAAAAAGAAAATATAATATTGTCTCACTGTGATAGAAAAGTAAATAAGAGCAAGTATATCCAAACTAGTAATACTTGACAGGACACTTGCTAATGTCGGAGAAGGGAAGAACACAGAGATAGGTAGCAAAGGCTACAGATGACTTACATAAAATTCATTGTACACTCTACAAACAATTGCCTCCTTAGTAAGGATGGAGATAGGAACAGAAAATACCAAAGAAAGTTATTATCCAAAAAAGCACAAACCATATACTACACATTGGAAATCACAACATCCCACTATAAGCAATATATATATATAGGTAAAAGTGGCAAGCCACTATATTATTTTATTATTTTATAAAATCTGATTCAACGAGGTCAACTGGGAAAGAATTAGAGAAGAAAACCCATCATCGTCCCTAATATATAAAAAAGTATAGATAGTTTAAACAAATAAATACAAGAGGGATTTCAACTACCACCTCATCACAAAATAGAAATTGTCATGGCATTTTGGCAGTCTCCAAGCACTATCTTCATGACAATGACCAAACAAAAAACATAGATCTTACAAATCTATCCAATCAGATCCAAAACCACCTCCAAGTGACCCTAACTCACCAGGAAGAGGGCCCAAGCTAGTACAAAACTCTGAGGAAGTTTGATTCTAGTCCAAATCCAAATAAACCTGATCAATTAATTCCCAAAAATTCTGTTTAATCGGCAACACTGACGCTACATTCATACCCCTTGAAAATGAAGTAGTAGAATCCATCTATAAATCAAACAAAGCCTAACCTACTAACTTAAAACGCTCCACCAAGCAAACATCCATTAAATTTGGTGTAGAGGGCAAAGCATATTTCAAATAATTAAAGCTGCCAGTGTCTACAGCTTTCTTAATTGCTTCAAAAATATCAAAAAACTCATGTTTATGTAGAAGCTGATAATGTGAGAACAAACCACCAACTAATGCCACTCCATTATGTTGAGATAATGGGTGTTGTACACATTGCATAATATTTTTATATTTTATTATTTTATTTCATTATTTAATGTTCCATCTAGATGGATGTGCAACATGTAGAGATTCCCATGGAATATTCTTGATGAGTTGTATTGTAACATTGTGATAATATTTCATGTAATTATTTAATATTGGGGAAAAGAATTAAATGCCCAATATTAAATGTGGGGTCAGTGGATTAGGTAGCACATGGTTTTAGCACACGGTTTATGTAATACCACTTAGTGGTTTTCTAGGACTTGCTACTCTATAAGCAGCCACAAGGGTAGTTGTTGTAGAGAGTGAGAGTGAGAAAGGGAAGAGTCAAGCAGGACAAGGCTTGACAGGTTAGCCAAGGGAGCATTTGTGAAGGTTGGAAGCATGGCATGGGATGTGTGGATTCATGCTTGTTCACATAGTTTTCTTGGTTGTGGCTATGGCCATGAAGGCTTCCATGGTTGTATGGCAATGTTATTTTTGTTAAATAATACATAGTGATGGATGCTTTTGGAGGATGGGTTTTTTCCCTCAATGAGGGTTTCCCAGAGTATATGTTGTGTCACATTTTTGTGGGTATGTTATCTATTCTCTTGCATGTGGATTTTTAATTCCGTATTTATTTCAGATCTATTATGGGTTATGTGAAAATGGTTATATTCTTTATTGCCAAGTTTCCTTATAAGTGGTATCAGAGCTATGGTTTTATTGTTTGTAACCCTAGATTGAATCCATGGGAATGCATGAGAGGATAAAAGAAAAGGGCAAGATATATGAATGATTTATTGCAGGTCTGAGGGTTTTTGGTTAGCTCTTATGATGGAATGTTAAAAGATTTGGGCATGTGAAATTTTTTGGACAAAAGGATTTTTTTGGATGTTTCATTTAAAAATGAGGGTTTTGGGGGTAGCTTGCAAAAATGACCTCCTGGGTAAAAACGGACCTCACCATTGGATCTAGGTCAACATTTCCATAAATTTTGATATATAATATGCCCTAGTTTGGCCATGTTCAGAGGAAATAAAAGACTTTTTTGGTTTCAGCCCGTTATGGCCATCAAATTTAATCCTGTCGAAATTTTCGTCACAGAAAAAAATAAAAATGAAAAATCGCAGTGAAAATGGTAAAAAGACTATTCTAGTAAAATGGCCATAACTTTCTCTCAAAATATCAAATTTTAGAGTTCTTATAGGCATTGGAAAGCTAATTCAGAGAACTACAACATGGTGTAGGTTTAGTTCTATGATTTTGATATTTTAATAGGTTTTAAGAGCCCTAAAGGTAGATGTTATTTATTTTAAGCATAGATTAGGGTATAACTTGGGCATACAAAGTTAGATTTTGGACTTCGAGTAGTCAAGAGAAAGCTCTTGGAGAGCTCTACACATTGATTTAGATTTGGTGTAGGTTTGGCATGATTTATTTGGTGATATATTGATCTGAATAGTTTATAGATATATTTTGACTATGGTAACATTGTGAGTTTATGGCATTTGAGATTTAAGATTTGATGTCATTGTATACTCAGTTCATATTTCAGATTGGTCTCATGATGATATGGTTATCAGTGTTTGGTTTGGATATGTATGATGACTTATTGGATCTACAAGTTGTGCAGTGTTGTAGGTGGTCTATACTTACAGGTTGCTTTTATGGCTTGGTTATGGGTTGTCTTTGCCCATTGATCTTTCATTATTGATGTATATCCAGATTGGTGGCTTAGATTTGGGTTGTCTATGCCCTAAGTCACATGATTTTCTAATTATAGAAGGGATGAGATGTTGTTACTAGGTACAGTCATGGTGCAGGATTGTGGTTGACTATGCTGACAGGTTGGACACTTTGAGAGACAGATGCTCGGTTCATGGATGTCATCATGGTTTCATAGATTTTGGCATGACATGATTGGATATATAGGTACATCCTTGATGTTCATTAGCTTGGATTTTTTATTTAGTTATGGTGGTATATCGTCTTGGTTGAGGATCATGGTTATTTGGTTTTTTTTGAGGAGCTCATAATGTGCACTTTGAGTTCTTTGATGGTTTGATGCCTTGGTTGATTCTCATGGTTAGAGGATGGATTTTTTCATCATGATGTCATGGATAGCTTGGATACATGGTTTAGTGGGAGCTTGTGATAGTGATGGGGTGATAGTGCAGGATTAGTTCCTAATTCAGTTTGCATCTTCATGTAGGAGATGGATTTTATGATGCAATAGGTGACTTGGTACCATGGTTGAGTGGAAGTTGTTGGTATTGATATATTTATTCAGTGTTTGTAGATGTTGGAGGTTTGTCTTAGATCTTGTTGCTGTAGAAGCATCTTTGACATTTGCATGGTGCACTTGTTATCTTCATGGTGTGTGAAGATGGTTAGATCTTGAGAACTCATGGAGTTCTTGGTTATCTTCATGGTGTTTGGAGATGGATAGATCTTGAGGACTCATGGAGTTCTTGGTTATCTTCATGGTGTTTGGAGATGGTTCTTCATGGTATGTGGAGATGGTTTTCTTCATGGTGTATGGAGATGGTTGCATCTTGAGGACTTATGGGGTTCTTGGCAAAGGTGTGGTTTATGCTTTTATTTGGCATGCTATCCTTGGTATGAGGTTGGTTTCATTATTATGTCATGGTATACTCTTGATACGCATTTAGAGTTGTGACATGTTATAGTATGTTCATGTAGAGCATGTTATCTCTTTGGTTGAGATGGTAAGATCATGTTGTCATGTTTATGTTCCTAAGGACATGGTTGGAACTTTGACATTGATATTAGTTTAGTTTCTTGGTATTGCGTACACTGATCATAAGCTGGATACTTCACGATATTGCTATGTTGCATTTGGAGTTGGCATGGATTTATTGGTTATAGGTGCTCATGGATACTTAGAGATGGTGGTGATGCTAATTTCTCTTGGATTAGAGAAGTATTTGTTGGGACGATTGATGGTTTCAGCAGGAAGTCCGAGGGGCAGTCACCTGATATGGACTTGAGAGGAGATTGTTCTTAGATGAGTCTTGGTTGGAGACTTGGGTATCTTGATGAGTATTCTCATTCCCCACTCTTGGTCTACTTAGCGGTTTGCTACTTGAAATGTATAGCCCATTGTTTCTCTCAGTTGCATTATATTTATACTTGTCTTTCATGGATATGGATCTTGAGCTATGGTACATGAGTTAGTTCTGGAGGGTTCATTTGAGAGATGGTTTAGCATTGGTTATCTCCATGTGCATATGTTGTTATACTGGTTGAGCTTGGGAGATGGTTTTATATTGCGCATTTTTTTTGGATTAGGAATGTATTTTTCTTGGTTTAGGAATGGTTTTTATGAGTTTGGTCTTCTTGTGAGAGGCTTACATCCATGATTAGTTATATGGTATGGTTTGGGTGTTGTTGAGGCTTCTTGTTGGGGTTTTATGGAGGAGATCATACTTGCATAGTTTACATCTAGAGGTGTGTAGAAGGACATGATACAAGTTATGATTTTCATGGTTTCTCTTGGTCTTGGTTATCTTCTTGGATGTTCAATTTTTAGATTGGTTAGAGATTGTGATCACTGGTTTGTGCTCATGTATGTCATGTTAGAGATGATATGGTTATTACTTTATCTCTTTCCTCTATTGGTTGTGGAGAATTTGGGAGACTATTAGAGACTTGTTATGAGAGTTGTTCTTGTAGGATATCAGTTTATGTATTGTGGATGTCCTTGATACTACATGGATTCACTTCTTTGAGATGTGTTGAGTGGATTGGTTATAGATTTGACATTATCTTTTGTAGTGGGAGCTTCTTGGTATATATGTGGTAGGTATTGCTCTTGAGGCTTGTGATTGTAGGTTGCAAATTGGATATGTTGATGATGTGAGATTCACTTGTTATACCTTTGGAGGTATGGATAGTTGGATGGGTTTGGCACTTGCTGTAGGTACTATTTTAGCTATGGATATTTTGACAACTACGGATACATGTGATTACCTTTGGATTAGGTTTTTTGTGCTTGGCATTTCATTTGGTACAGGATTTTATGATTTTCTAATGCGACAAGTTGGGTGGCTTTCTCTTTGGATGGCTTCTATGTATGTCCAGTGGTAGTGGCAAAGTACGAGGTGAGATCATTCATGTTTGAGATGCTGGATACTTTCATTTTACTGTGGGTACCAGGATGGAGCACTTGGTGTACTTTGATCCATGATGGTGGATGTGCTAGGAGGGATTGTTCCCTTATTCACTTAAGTGGCTATGGATTGACCCTATGCAATTTATACAACAAGTGAGAGATTTTTGAGATAATGGGTGTTGCACACATTGCATAATATTGTTATATTTTTTTATTTTATTTTATTATGTAATGTTCCATCTAGATGGACGTGCAACATGTAAAGATTCCCATAGAATATTCTTGATGAGTTGTATTGTAACATTGTGATAATATTTCATGTAATTATTTAATATTGGGGAAAAGAATTAAATGCCCAATATTAAATGTGGAGTCAGTGGATTAGGTAGCACATGGTTTTAGAACACAATTTATGTAATACCACTTAGTGGTTTTGTGGGACTTGCTACTATATAAGCAGTTGCAAGGGTAGTTTTTGTAGAGAGTGAGAGTGAGAAAGGCAAGAGTCGAGCAGGACAAGGCTTGACAGGTTAGCCAAGGGAGAATTTGTGGAGGTTGGAAGGATGGCATGGGATGTGTGGATTCATGCTTGTTCACATAGTTTGCTTGGTTGTGGCTATGGCCATGAAGGCTTCCATGATTGTATGGCAATGGTATTTTTTCTGAATAATACATAGTGATGGATGCTTTTGGAGGCTAGGTTTTTCCCTCAATGAGGGTTTCCTAGGGTATATCTTGTGTCACATTTTTGTGGGTATGTTATCTATTCTCTTGCATGTGGATTTTTAATTCTATATTTATTTCAGATCTATTATGGGTTATGTGGAAACGGTTATATTCTTTATTGCCAAGTCTCCTTACACATTCCATAAGTTGTACGTTTGCATAGCCAAAATCAATTTATTATCAACCAAATAATGAGGATGGATTACCTTGTGCGCCAATGTTTGAAGCAAATCAGGTGACTATATTAAATCCATTACATTAGAAAGGAAAATTAAAATAAACTGAGATGGATATAGAAACATTAGTGCCGAAGAGCAGAAGAAATATTTGAACCAATAATATGCTTAATAGCTCTTCGAACTGTGGTTGAGTAAATTAAAAACATTTGATCCATCACTTTATTTGTAATAATGTTCGGTAACACCATTTCCTCCAACGATGAAGATAAGAAAATATGAAAATTCTTTGGCATGATGGCATGGTGCTGTTTGTGACACATATCACAAGCTTGAGCGATATCCCACCCATAATTCATCTTGTAACCAGATGACAAAATTGAATTCTTGCAAAAAATAAACTAACGGCTGAGGTAAATAAAGATTGCAATCCTCATGTAATAAATAATATAGTGCAACATGCTAAAAGCCATCTATGTTTGGACAAGAGAACGTCCTTGCAAGAGCTTGAAAAAAGTACTAGCACCAGTGTATTTTAATGACTCGGATTTAGCCACATGAGAAAATCAAATCCCATTATCAAAAAATTCAATGCCATCAGGGATAAATCAGAATTGAAGCACTTAAAATATATTGTGCAAGTCATGTCCTCATAAATGTTACTGAGTAAATCATGTGACATTTATTAACGTGTACTTTGTTACTAGGGCAACTCGACACTTATTCAGAAATTGAAAGTCTTAAACTTACCACCAAACTTGGCATGTACAAATTTTCACTTGGCAAAAAACTTATAGGTCTGCATCACTTAGCACCTGATATAATTTTGAACTACTCAACACTTGAAACCAACCTAGACAACTCGGCACCAAATACAAATAATGTCAAACAAGTACTTCACCAAGTAACTAACATACAACTCTGCATCACTCGGCACCTCTAACTAACTAGCTCGAGACCTAATACAATTTTGAACAACTCAAACTAACACTACACCAACTAACTGATCAATTTGGCAACTGAAGCAAATATGAACAACTCAGCTCCTGATAAAATCTTGGACAACTCGGCACTTGATACTACACTAGACAACTCGGCACCTAAATGTAAATCTAGATTACTCAGCATCCTGATACAATTTTGGGCAGCTCGGCACTTGATACAACTCCAGACAACTCAACACTTAATGCAAATCTGAGTTACTCGAGACCTAAACAACATACTTGGCACCTGAGAATGCTTGGTCTGCTCGACACTAATGGACATCTGATTCAAAGCTCCGTAGCGCAGGAATCTACTCGACACCTAAAATATGAACTTCAAATGCTGAGTGGGTAGATGTAGATGCATCCAAGTCTTCTTGAAAAAGACTTTGAAGGACCTTTTATTTCTAAATAAAAGTTACTCAGCACCTGATAAAGCTTGGTCAGCTCGACACTAAGGGACATCTAATTATAGTTCACAAAACTCGACAGCCATGGCATCTACTCGGCACTTGAAATATGAAATTCAGATGTCGAGTGGGTAGATGTAGATGCATCCAATTCTTCTTGAATAAGATTTTGAAGGACCTTGTATTTCTCAATAAAAGGAAAAGGGTGAAGAGTAGAAGTAGTAATCCCCACACAACCCAAATTTGATAAAAAATTTGCAACTTTATTCCCTTCTCGATAAATATGCAAAATGCTAATATCGAGACATTCATCGAGAAGCCTCCAAATATAATTAATAAAAAATTTTAGTTTCCAAAAACTGATGCACCTATGGATACAAGCATCAATAATAACTGATGAATCCCCTTCTATATGTAGCCTATGGAAACAACCTTGTTTAGCTAGAATAAGTCTAGCCAATAGTGCATGAGCCTCTGCAATATTATTAGTCTCAATAGGAAAAGGAGAAACTATAATAGCCACAACCTAGCCAGAAGGATTTCTAATACATGCTCCAAAACCCAATGGGCCAAGATTTACTTTTGAAGCTCCATCAAAGTTCAGCTTCCAAAAATCATAAGCTAGAGGTCTCCAAAAATTCTTTCTAGGTAAGAGAGAAGATTGGGAATAGATAATTTTCCAACCATATGGTATGAACAAATGTTTACATTTTTGGACAATTTGAGAATCCCATTGGGTCACAATTAGGTTGATTTTAACCATTATTAGACTAGAATTAATCACTTCTGAAATTGACTTTTCAATACCATTCAAAACAATGTCCACAAGGAGTGATTCCTTTCTAAAAATATGCTTGTTACATTCCCACCAAATAGCCCAAATAACCAATGCTGGTATGTATTTCCAGAGATTTGCAAACAAAGATTTTTGATAAAGAACTGGCCAGGCTTGAAAGAGATCCCAAAGATTGTTTGGCAAAGGAGTATAATAATTGATTTTACTCAAAATAAAGCACCAACATTGAGAAGCAAAGGAACATCAAACAAAAAGTTGATCCACAGATTCTTCATGCTCCTCACAAAGAACACATTTAAAAGGAGGAGCAATATTTAATCTGGTCAATCTGTCACTAGTTAAAATCCTTTTTTTAAGAGCTAACCATGTGAAACAACTTGCTTTAGGAAGAACAACTAGATTCCAATAGAATGAGAAAGCTCTTGAAATAAGGTTTTGTAGACCATTCTATTGCAGAATTTTGTACCCTTCTTTCACTGAATAATTACCATCCTTAATTGGAGCCCAAAAAATTCGATCTTGAGTTTCAGAGAAAAAAACTTGTCTAGAAGAAAAAATATGTTGAAATTGACTGATTTCCTGAGGTGATAGAGGTAACTTCATGGGATCCTTCCAAACTATTTTCATAGAAAATTCATAGACATGATCCACATAATGAAAAAATTGAGACCCCTAGTGAAGCTCAGCAACTTGGACAACATTCAGTGAGATTCCACTCTTAGAGAGTGGAATTTGACCATTCCAAGAATCTTTCCAAAAGTTAATACTAAGACCATTATTTACTTCCCAAGAGATGAAGTCAACTATGATTTTGTGCAAAGCTATCATAAAGTCCCAAATAACTGAGCCTTTTGGAGGATATGAGATAGTGAGGATTCTAGAGGGATCATTATTATCAAGATATTTTTGTTGCATAATTTTACACCACTTGGACTAAGATTTACAATACATGTGCCAAATTAATTTCCCACCAAAAGCTTCATTTCTAAAGGATAGATCATGAATACCTACCCCTCTAGCACTAGGAATTTGTGACATATCTTGCAAAGAAATGAGTGGGATCTTACAAGATTCATTCGAATTACCTGATCAAAGAAAACCCTTAATCAATTTTTGAATTGTTTGTAACACTTTGGAAGGGATTTTGAGAGCAGCAATGAAGTAATTAGGAATTGCAACTAGACTTGATTTGATCAGCAATATTTTTCCTGCCAATGACAACCATCTAACTTTCCAAGAAGCAATTCTACTCTGAATACACTGAATAACTGAAGACCATTATGAAGATCTATTTGAACCCATGAAAAAAGGAATAACCCTATATACTGAGGGAAGAAAATCTTCTAAGAATCTTAGGATCCATTTGACTTTATCTGAAACCAACTTCTTAGTATTGAAAAAGTAAATCTTGGATTTTTGAGCATTAATAACTTGGCCAGACACAACTGCGTAGAAATCAAGGGTATAAAGAATTTGGCAAGCTTCTTGCACATCTAAAAATCCAAACAATAGAGTATCATCTACAAAAAGAGAATGTGTGATAGATATGTTTGTTCCTAAAATAAGAGCTCCTTTCCATTTCTGTAACACATGCTAGTGTGAGATTTCCCTGCTAAAAGCTTCAGCCATAATAATAAAAAGGATTGGGGATAAAGGGTTCCCCTATCTAATCCCCCTATCATAGATAAAAACAATTTTTAATGAGAATATAATGAAATAAGAAATTGAATTTGTTCTATTCCAACTCCACTAAGAGAAATATATTGGTTTGAATGGCTTCCATACAACATTTTTAAAGAAAATATGGTACTTTTAGGGGACAATATGATTGAATACATAGGTGCTTCTTGGAAGGAAGGAAATTATTTGAAAGATATTAATAGTTTCATTATGTCCCTTACTTAAATGAAAGTAAAGAAATATTCTTCATATGGCTATCACCCAATCTCACTCTTTGGAATACAATTTATATGGTGATCCCAAAGGCTATGTATACTAGGTTTAAATTTTTTAGAAAGTTTCTTAAATTAAAACTATAGTAGGAATACATAATGATTAAGTTACATGTTAACAAATCCTACGATAAAGTCAATTATACGTCTTCTCTTAAAGACATGAAAAAATTTGGATTCAAGAAGACTTGTTGACTTGGTCATTTCATTGTATTTCCATATATAGATTCTATAATATGGATTGAAGAAGCTTAAAATTTTATATTGAAACATTAAGAGGACTAAGAGAAGGTCATCTACTATCACATTTCTTCCTTATCTTTTTGAAGACTCATTGAAAAATAAGTGTAAAATGGATCATTTCAAGAACTAGAGGTGACTAGAGTTATTTCACATATATCTCATTAGAAATTCAATAAGGATATTTTAATATTTTATAGGGATAACAGATAAGATAATCTAAAATTTGAATAAATTCATATTTGAGGTGTTATTTTTGATACCTTATATAGATTTATGATTGAAATCCTAATAATATTAGAATAAATTAGGACTATTTTCATTACATTTATGTTTATCTACCTTTAATAAAAGGTCTCACATTTTTTGAGTTATAATATTTCTCAAATAAAGAATGAATATAAATGAGTTTTCCTATGAGTGGTGGCTATCTTGTCTAGGAAAATTAGTTATTCTTAAAGGGGTTCTATCATCAATTCTAATTTGATTTATATCTTTCCTATTATTGTACGCAAGGATAACTCATAAAAGTATCCAAATTGCAAGGAGGTTTTTCTAGCAAGGGTTGATGAAAAGGATAAAATTACTTTTATTGCAAGGACATAGTATGTAAACCAAAAGAAGTAACTAGGATTCAAATTTTTTATTTTGTTTCTTAGAGTAGGGATCTTAGAGATAGGTTAGTTGGGAGGATGTACATAGGATCCAAATATAAAATGAAGAAAAAAATCATAACACAAAAAAATAGATTCTACCAATCTTATTTAGATCCTAACAATCCTAGAATTGCCCAAAGGAACTTGTTTTTAGTGTTATAGTTTGGAAAACTGATATTAGAAATTTAATAAATAAACTAGAGAAATAAATAAAATGTAAATATGACATGAAGAAACAAATATTTTCATTTATTTTACCCAATCCTAACCTACATCCACCAAATAAAGAGTCCAACATTTATTATCCAATAAAGTACATAAATTACAATATGGAATCTCTTAAAGCTACCCAATTTTTCATATGAAAATTCCTAACCCTAATCCATTTTAGTGAAATATATGTTAGCTAAAAAGGGGGTTAGAATATGTTGGCTAATAGAAACAAATAAACTCTTGCCTTTGTGCAAAAATAGAACTTTGATGAGCTTGGTGAGGAATTTCCCCTCATCCTTCCTTGTATCATAATAGGGAGCACGTAAGGAATTGATTGTGCAAATGGAATTTCCTCTTGACCTAATCATGGATGAAATGACTCTAAACCCTAGTAAAAAATGTAGAGGATAACTAAACCAATAAAAAGTGGAAAAACTCAACAATAGAGTTTCATTATGCTCCATAGAATATTTGGGATTTTATGAAATTATGTAGGGCTCTAATTCTTAACCAACAAGAGTGTCAAATTCATAACTCAAAAGGAGCTAGATTATGAGAGAATTCTTGGGCAAGCCTCAAATGTTTTGGACATAAAAGAAACTTTTTGTATGATGGCCGGGTCAATGTTTTGTGAGTGATAATAAATCTTCTCTAGTAAAACATGATTGCTCAATTTTAATAGACACATATTTTCTCTTAATTAGATATTAAAATTTTAATGCCTACCCCTAGTTTGTTTCATCTTTCTTGTAGGCTTCCAGGAGTAAGCCTAGGTCTAGGGGGAGTGGATGCAATGCCTACCCCTGGTTAACTTTTATGTTGTATTGCTAGATTCTTTAAGGCCAGTTTTTTTATTGTGTTTTATGTTTATTAGTTCTTGTTTATCGGATTTGATTATATGTCACTTCATACTTAGTTGATTTATGTGACAATTTATTTAGTTATTTCATATTATTTCTATGATGATATATGTATGTTCATACATTAATTTCTATTATCTCATGATGATAGTAGATGGATTATTTATATGAAGTTCTATGGTTACTTACCCCATACTTGCATGTGTATGGTGTACTTGTATGTTTTACTTTATGCTTGATGTTCTTGATGTGGTTGGGGGAGTATGTACATGCATTGATTTTATGTAGATTGTAGGTACCAGGTATTGACTTCCCTAAATTTCTAGGATGAGCATACCCTCTCAGAGAATCTCAATGATATAAGTGGGGAGATAATTCTTGAGTTTGAATCCTAAACCCTCATCCAATTGTCCTATAAAGTAGGACAAATATCTGAGTTGTTTACCCATGTGAATTCGTCAAATGACATGAATTGATGACTTTGACACTAGAGTTTGACTTTGTGCTTTGTCTTTCAGTTGATCTAGAATTTTGTACATTTTAATGTATTTTTGTATTTAGTCTTGTGGGTCTGTGATGATTTTTAGTTATAATTAAATCAAATTAAAAGATAATTTAATAATTTAATTTAATGGAAATTTTATAAATAAAATTTGATATTTAATTATATATAATTAATTGAGAAATTAATTAAATAAAATAATTAAATTTAAAAGATTTTATTAAAGTTCTAATTTTGGCATATTTATATTTATTTAATTATATATATATATATATATATATCTAATAGATAAACGGCCAGTGACCTTGATAATTGATTATTAATAAAAAAATATAAATACAATAGCATTTCACTGTTCAAATGGACACTAGTAGGAAAGAACGGGGAAAGAAAACCTCTAGCCAAGCCTGAGACCATGGTCCTATATAATTACATCATAAAAGGGGCATACCCCAGTCAAAATATTTCTACCACATCTATTATAAAAATTGAATTTACAAATAATTCTTGGAGCATAAGCTCTTTGAAAGATTACATGTTTCCTTAACGAAGATCCATGAAATACTTTACATTCTTGTAATGTTGCCAGATTTGGGCTTTCTTGTCTAACCAACTTGCCAATCACCTTAGTTAATCATAAAAGTTACAAAGTTTCTAAAATACCTATGCTATAGAGATCCATATTCTAAATTATAATAAATATACATAAAATTTCCTTAAACATGTCAAAATAAAGGCCATAAATAAAACTATCGTAAACCAAACTTAAAACCAAAATGAATTCTTATACAAGCCTCCAATGTGAGTACAACATGAGAGTTGAACTATATTAAATTACCAAAATTGTATCTCTGTTGCTAAAGGTGAACAAAAGAAAGAGATGAGCATGTCTAACTAACTTATCTTCCCATTATCAAAATATATTATGTATCAAGGGTACCAGATGGTATGAGGACACTACTCCACCTAATCACATTTCCAATACAAAGCCATTAGAGTGTAGCCCCTTCAAAGTTATAAACCATTCTCTGTTAAAGCCATCCAAGGAATTTTATGAAATCCAAATTACATTTCTATCCTACTAAAACATGTCATCACATACTTCAACAATCATGCATAAACTAAGTCCTTATCAATAAGGTTAGCCATTACTCAAACAATTATCCACCATGACGCATCTCTATTAAAGCAGTATTAATAAGTGAATCAGATGTCACCCTAGAAGTGCTCAAATGGGCATAGAACTAAGATAAATACCTGCTAAATAGTATGCATCAATACAAAATTTAAACCTTGCAATCAATGTGTTGATATTTTTTATTGCTTTACCATTTGAAGCCCTATATATAGAAATGACCCATCTTACAACTAGTGTGTTGGTTTCTTTCAATCATTACGGTAAATAAACTAATTAACAAGTGCAGAGCATAATTTGAAGACAAGAGAAAGGAATTTTGGCAATGCCTAAAATTCATAAAATTAATATAGTTGAGAATATTTCCATGAAAGAAAAGAATGGGTAAACCAAATATTTAGAAGATATGCATACAATGCTTCAAAGCCCTTAACCCTTGTAGGTATCCAAATCCAAAACACTTTAAAGAGGTGAAATTAATAACCAGATGTCTTGCATTTCATATGGTGTATATACATGATATAACTGAGATTATAATGCTATTCAGCTAAGACTACACTCTTCTTACATCTGAGATTAACATTCATATAGAGGCATATCATAACCTATAATTCATTACATATACTTGGCATATACACATCGATACATATGAAGTCTAAATATAGCCATATTACTAACCCTATCACAAAAACAAAGCAAAATTCCTAATAGGATAATAATGGTGACAAATTACTTCTAATACACCATAATAACTTCAGAGATATCATTGGGGTTCTTGACACAAAAGTTTGGAGGAAATTTGAAGTCAGATTTAGCCCTGTTGCTTTTTTTTGAGTTTGGTGTGCAAAAATTTAGGACATCAAGGTCATCAAAGACCACTCCTAACTGGATATATGCATTGAATAGATTGAGGTATATTGTAATTCAATCCTTGCTTTCGTCTATGATAATTCCTCTCCATCAAAGTAGAAACTGAATGCTCTCCTCCTTATTGGGCCATTCATGGTAAAAGGCATAGTTATCATGGATTACTAGTGAAGGGCATCAAAAAGCTATTCCTAATTTAGGAGACCCCAAAAAGGTTCATATATTTCTCTAGCAAGGGGATATGGAGCTTGTCATCTATACTATGAATTTATTTCTCTAGACCCTTCCTTCATCCTAGATCAAATATGTCTCGACGGAGCCTAATAATGTCACCTGCCTCAACCTTTTCTCTTGCCATGCAACCAATGAAGGAGCCTATGATATCACTGTTAGTCCTCCACATATACTCATATTAAAAAACCCCTTCCCCAATGGCTCTCCTAATGGAAATCCTAGACATATCATCCACTAGATAGAGAAGCCTATTCCATATCTCTTGTTTAACACTTTTGAAGAATGTCATTGTTCAATTTTTGGTTGTATGAAAGACACTAATATTTGACTTCATATTCAAGAAAGGGTATAACCAAGTGATAGCAATGGAAGGTGACATTTAAGAAAAGAAAAATGCATAAGAAGGTCCTAGAAACCTAATGAGCTATGATGTCACAATAATTATTTAAACATGAGCTAGCCTCCACTAAAACATGATGATATGATCACTAGAAAGGCTAAAACCAGCCTAATAGAAAGATGTGATAAAGTATCCCTTACCACTATATTATGAGAGATTGGATAGAGGAATGATTAAACTATCCCTACTAGAGATAGAATAAAATAGAATAAAATGTAATACTAAAAAACCTCAACAAGAGCCAACATAAGAGAATACATAATCAAAATAAAGGAATAATCTAGGAGGATGTATTTTTATAAGGATGTATATATATATATATATATATATATATATATATATACAAGAATAAATAGATATATTAGTATGCAAAATATATGTAAATGAATATATATATATATATATATATATATATATATACATATGTGTGCGTGCGTGTGTATCTTTCAATATATATATGTACATATATACATATATATCTACATACATATATATGTACATACATATATATATATATATATGTACATATATATATATATATATATATGTACATATATATATATATATATATATATATATATATATATATATATATATATATATATTCATAAGGCATTTTTTAAAATTAAATATTTATTAATAAGAATGTAACTAGAGGACCACAGTTGGCCTTAGTTATTCCAAAATAGATGATATATCTTTGATGATCAAAGAATTGAACCCATATGCCCCCAAATTTTCTAGGTGATCTGCTTTCAGATTACCTTCCTAGAAGATATGACAAATCCTGTTGTCTGCAAACGTATCTAGAAGAGAAATAACTTCTTCTAAGTTAGAATTAAGAAACATATTAGGAGTGTATCATTTTCTAATTGCATTTAAGATTATTTGAGAGTCTCCTTCTATGATAATTTTAGATAAACTTAACTTACAACACAACTGAAGTCCTTAGTACAAAGCCTCTAATTCTACTAGATTGGTGGAGATTGGTTGAAAGGACATGGCTTGTTTGGCTACCCAATGACCTAAATCATAATTAATGATGCTTCGAATACCTATTGTACCTAGGTTAGCTCTGCTTGCACCATCAAAGTTGAGTTTGGTCCATCCTTTTGGCAAAGGACCCCATTTACAATTTTCCCTTGCCTCCTTACTAGTCTTTACATAGAATAAAGGAGGATTAATCAAGTTAGACCAGTTCTTCTTCATTTTCCCATCCCAAATAGAGAAGGTACCTTCTTCTTGCCGAGTATTCCTAAGATGCAAGTTGGTTTTTTCCACTGTGCTAGCTTCCATTTTAGTAATTAACTCTTTAGGATTCAATTATAAGTTACAAAAAATACATCTATTCCTTTCTTTCTAGATTTCCCATGCCAAGATGGAAGAGAAAATGTTCCATAATTTATTATATACACACTTAGTTAGGTTGGTAGGCCATCCCTTAAGGAGATCAAGAAATGATTTCAGGGAAGGCGTTGACCACCCCAACATGAGCCTGAGCCATTCCCAATATCTTTGGGAATAAGAAAAATTAAACAAAATATGGTACATATCTTTGCTATTTTTTTTGACATAAAACACATCTAGATGAACCATGAAAGCCCATTTTAAGTAATCTATCCATGGTTAGAATTCTATTTTGGTAAGCCAACCATAGAAAAAATTTGGCTTTTGGAAGACATGAAGAGTCCCAATAGAGTTTAAGCAAAATGTCTACTTTGTCCCAATTTTTGGAATTTAGAAGAACCCTATATCCATTTTTCCTATTGTACTTCCCATCATTTGAGGCCGCCCAAATAATTCCATCTTTCTTCTCTGATAGCTTAATCCTCCAATCTGCTAATATTTTATCATAATCTTTAATTGTCTCAGCATCCGCATCCAAATCATCCAGTGATTTCCACACCCATTTAGATTCACCTTCTACATGAACCATGGTCTTGTAGTCATGGACTTTATTTCCCCATAAATTAATTAGTTTTTCTTTGAAATCCTTACGGACAGAGCTATGCAAAAAAGGTGGGTGTCCATCCCAAGAATCCTCCCAAAAGAGGGCCTCATCACGCTTGCCTACATCCCAAGTCAAATACTTACAAATCAAGTGACGACATTTCATCATGAAGTTCCAACTTTGAGAGCCTCGAGGTGGAATTTTAATTCTAAAAATTATAAGGGGGTCCTTTGCATTAAGATATTTATTGTATAGGATCTTGGCCCATTTTTTCTTTCTTTCCTTATAAAGGCACCATATAAGTTTTGCACCTAGTGCTTCATTCTGCCATTGTAAATTCTTGATCCCTAGCCCACCCAAATCCTTGTGTTTATAGATGTTCTCCCATTTGATTAGAGCCAATTTTTTATCTTCTTCACAATCCTTCCAAAGAAAATTTCAAAGTTTAGATTCAAATATGGGGATGTTCTGCTTGGATAAAGGGAGACAAGATAGAGGGAAGGTAGGAATGGCTAATAAGACTGATCTGATCTTGGTACTTTTTCCTGGCTTTGTCAGCCATTTATCCTAAAAACTACTAAGCTTTGAATCCATTTTTTCCAAGGTATTGCACCATACCTTACTTAATTTTGATCCTTTTTCTAAGGAAATGCCCAAATACTTACAAGGAAACAAACCTTTTTTGTATCCCATGATCTTTCTTATTTGTTGTTCTATATCAAGTCTAGTATTTATAAAAGAAATTTCAAATTTGAACTCATTTACTTTCTGTCTTGAGGCTTCCATAAAAACTTTAATGATGGTTTTAAGGCCAAGCGCCTCTCCAACTGTGCTCTTTGCGGGTAGGATTGTATCATGTGCACATTGTTGATGTGTAATGTTGGGCGTATTTTTGGGAACTGTAATGCTTACGATCTTTCAATTTTTGTGCACATTAGCCACTGCTCTCCTAAATGCATCTACCATGATGATGTAAAGTGATGGCGATAATGGGTCTCCTTTTCTGATACCCCTTGATATATCAAAGAAACATTCAGGCACTATGTTAATAAGAATTGAGATTTTGGAGGTACACATGAATTTATAAATGAGATTGATCGATTGATTAGAGAATCCAAAGGCTTCTAGAACCTTACAAAGAAACCTCCAATCTACCATGTCATATGCTTTTTGAATGCCCAATTTCATAAACATACATGCCTCTTTACTCATTCAAGAAAAATGTATTGTCTCTTAAATGGTTATGATTCCATCAAGAATGGATCTACCTAGTAAAAAATCCTATTTGTTCCTCTAATACTATTTTAGGGAAAATACCATTAAGTCTATTAGTTGAGATCTTGGAAAAAACTTCGTATAGAATGTTACAAAGAGCAATCGGATCTCCTTGGGTCTCAAGTTTTGATTTCTTGGAATTAAGGTGAGAAAGGAATGATTGATTTCTAAAAGAAGAGCACCTCCATTTCTTGAAGCTTCAATTGCTTTCCTAGATATATACCTATAATATCCAACATTTTTGAAAAACGAATGCCTAAAAGACATCTATGCCATGGGATTTATCTATATTCCTGTCAAATATGACCTTCCTCACCTCTTCCAAGGTGATAGGTTTATTAAGAACCTTATTATCTTCAATTGTTACAATTTTAGTAATGACTTTGAGAATATTATCTTGCGCTATTCTATTTGATCCTTCATAATTATTTAAGATTTTCTAAAAGTACTCTATGAAAGTATCTGTAATATCACTTGGTTTATCAGTTAGGATGCCCAAGTTATTTTTGATACATGTTATTCTATTCTTTGATTTGTTGTATAAAGTGGAGTTATGGAAGAATTTAATATTCTGGTCCTCTTCTTCTAACCATCTTTCTCTAGAATTTTGTCTCCAAAAAATTTCTTCTTTGGATAATATATCCTTTTTCCTTGCTAATAATTATTTTTCTAATAAATAGCTATCATTTTTCATACCATTCCTAATAATATCTAAGTTTAAGTCCTTTAGTTGCTTTCCTAAATCTATTTTTTCTTTAAAGATGTTATTGAAATGTTCCTTATTCCATCTGAGGATTCTATCTTTAAGCATCTTCATTTTGGCAACAAAAATGAACATCTTTGAGCCCTCAAAGTTGTCTTGAACAAACCAATCTTTAATTTTATTGATGAATTTGGGGTTTGAAAACCACATTTTCTCACATTCAAATGAGTTCCTAACAGATTTATGTGACTCAAAAAATTCAAAACTGATCGAAAATGATTAGACCTAGCAATTGGCATCATAGAGGATTGAAAATTTAGATTGTTGACATCCAAGTCACCTTTAATCAAGAACCTATCCAGTTTCTCAGCAATGTAAGAAAAATCCTTCCTCCTATTATTCCATGTGAAGATCCCATTGCTGATAGGAATATCAATCATGTTATGAGATTCACACCATTCTTTGAAGTCTTTTGATGCTTGAGATAAATGTAGATTTCCACATACTTTTTCATTAATATCTATAATTGTGTTAAAGTCTCCTCCTAATAAAAATAGGTTGCCCTTGAGATTCTTCATAAAGAGACTAATATCTTCCCAAACTAATTTTTTACTGAGATTGCTAATTGGACCATAAACATTGACTAGGCTAAACTTAAGATCTAATTCTAAACTCTGGACATTACCACTAATCCAATAATTACTAATGTTAAGAATGTTTATGGAAACCTTCCTAGGGTTCCAAAAGATTCCTAAAATCCCTTAAGCTCCTAATGATTCTTGAAAAATAGAATTCCAAAGACCTAGCATCATATCTAATTTAAATCCTTCTACTTTATTTAATTTAGTTTCCTGAATTAGCACAATATTAGATTCAAATGATTTAAGGTTATGTTATAATTATCTTTTCTTGCTAGGGGCATTAAGACCCCTAGCATTCTACGTGATGATCTTCATACCTCCTCAGGAAGACACTTCTCCTTCCCAATGTTAAATAGCTGGTCTATCTTTTATTTTTCTCTATTGTGCCCATCTGCTTCCTTTAGTTCCTTGAATGATCTTATTCCTCTTTTGGCTTTTAATTTGCCACAAATTGGTGAATTAAGACCTTTTTGACTCATATGAATCCAAAGCTAGTCCAAACTGTTTGATACGATTGTTCAATTTTGTGTTATCTTTGATGTTACACATATGTCATATCAGTTATCAGTTAGAGTCTACTGAGCTCAGTTGGTTAGCAAGGAAAAAGACAGAGCCTACCAAGCTTTCAAGGTTAGTAAAAGAAATTCAATTTCTACCAAGCTTACTCAGTCATCAAAGGAAAATATGACAGAGAACAGTTCTTACTAAGCTCTCATGGTCAATGAATGAGACATAGTTCTTACCGAGTTCACTTGGTAGCCAAAGGATTTTTTAAAATTTGCAGTATTAACCGAGTTGAGATGATTAGCTGAGGAAATTTTTTCTAGAGTAATGTTCCGAGAAAGGTCAGCCAATGAAGGATTTCATTATTTTGGGAAATAAAGTTTATTTTTTTAATATAATATTTTTAGCTCACTGGTGTATGGTTTATTGATAAATGTAACTTGTAATTGAGCCGATTTGATAATTTTTAATGTATAAATAAAAGGTCAAGTTGTGGATTCCAATTGTAAGTAACGAATATGCAATGACCTGATTGTGTGAAGAGGTAGTGTAAGTGAATTTTGAAGAAGGGACAGATATCCTTGAGGAGAAGTAGAGTTGTATTTGATCAACAAGGATCTATTGAAGCAAAGCAGAGATCTATATTAGCAAAGTTTAGTTGCATCTCATTCAGGTCACTTATTGTTACTTTTTCACCATTGTAACAATATTTCCTAAATCTCTTAATAGAGTTGGTTTAACAGCCATTTTGAAAATCCTCTAACAAGGTGGATAGTTCAGTTGAATTATTTTAAAGACCTCTAGCAAGCCCGCTCCTAGCAAGGTGATTAAATCCTCTAACAAGGTCACACCTAACAGTGTGTTTTGTAACCTTTAATAGGGTTGGCTCCTAACAGAGCTCACTTCAGAAGAGTGAAAATTGGTAGCTAGTGACTTGGTGGTTTTTTCTATATTGGGTTTCCACATTAAATCTGGTGTCTCTTATGTTCATGTTATTTACTTTTACATGCATGTTAATAATTGTGAATGCTTATAGATAAGTATCAAGTTAATCTATCAAGTGATAGCAGTAAGTAACTTGTTTAACTAATTTACCCCCCCTCTCAGTTACTCCATCTTTAATTCCAACAATTGGTATCAGATCTTTTGGTGCTTGCAGGAAAATATTTCAAGGATCTAAGCTAAAAATTAGGATGTCTTACAGGAGGGAAATTCCAAGACTTAACAGGGACAACTTCTCAGCATGGTAGGGATTGATGAGACTTTATTTGGCTTCCATTGGATATATAGGACTAAACTATCTAGATGAAGCATATGTAGAACCTACTAGCACATTATCTATCAATGATATTGCTGAAAAGAAGACTCACAACAACATGATGATAGATATTGCATATACCCTAAGTTATGAAGAATTTGATGATATCAAGGATTAAAAAACTTCTTTTGCAATGTGGAACAAGCTAAAGAAAATTTATGGAGGAGATGATAATGTGAGAAGGGCCAAAGCAAAAAGTTTAAGAGGTTAATTTGATTAGATGAGGATGAGAGAGGATGTAAAACATAGCAAAATATGTCAAAAGAGTTAAAGCAAGTTTTAGTGCAATCAAAGCATTTGGAGGAGATATCAATGAGGAAACAGTTATAAGTAAAGTTCTTAGAACACTACTCCGCATTTATGCAATTAGAGTTTCTGCAACTCAAGAAAGAAGATGTGAAGCAAATCATAATATAAATTTAGAGGCCATAGTTGGAATATTAACTACATTCGAGCTAGATAACTATGATAATTATGTTCTAGTTGCCAAGAACATTGAATCAACATTTGAAGCCAAGATTTCACTCAAGGAGAAAGGCAAGAAGATAAATGATCCTCGGTCAGATAGTGAAGAAGAATCATAATAGAGTTCTGATAGTGATCTTGAGGTGCCTTAAGCTCTACTACCAAGGAAATATTCTAGAGGCAAAGGGAAAGACAAAGGTAAGGTTCATCTAATCTATTTTTCTTGTGAGGAAATTGGACATATTGCTGCTAGGTGCCCAAATAAGTAGAACAAGGATGAGAAGAAAGGTCACAAGTGCAATGGCAAGAAAGACTTCAAATCATTCAAGGAAAAAGGTAAGAAAACATGTTTCATGGTTAAGGATTCTAATGATTCTAATGATGGAGAAGAAGATGAAATTATTTACATTGTTGTAAAGGATGAATTTGATAATGATGAGAAAATGGCACTCATTTCTCATGTGAGCAAAAATGATACATGGATTATAGATAGTGGTTGTTCTCATCACATGACTAGTGATAAACCTAAGTTTCAACATTTTGAAGACTATAATGGTGGCAGTGTGAAGTTTGGTAATAATGAACCTTGTTTCATAAAAAGAAAAGGAAGAATCTCACTAACCAAAGAACTTGTATGTGATAATGCATATTGGGTAGAAGGACTAAAAAACAATTTTTTGAGTGTGGTATAGCTACTCAATAATGGATTCAAAGTGGAATTCATGAATGGAAAAGAAAGACTGTTGGATGGCAAAGGAAAACTGATTGGATCGGGTACTCAAACAAAAGGTAACTTGTTTTATTTTAAACTTGGTGAATGTTCATGTTTTATTGCTCAAGTTGGAGAAAGTTGGTTATGGCATAAGAGGTTGTGTCATATGAACTTTGATAACTTGGTGAAAATAAGTAAACTTAGGAAAGTAAGAGGCATTCCTAACATAAAGAAACTTGAGCTTGGTCTATGCAAGAATTGTCAAATTGGCAAGATGGGAAAGACTAGCTTTAAAAGTAAGAACTATTAGTTTGAAGAAGTTTTAGAAATTGTTCATACTAATTTGTGTGGACCTATTGGAATAGAAAGTTATACTGGTGAAAATTTCTTCATTCTTTTTGTTGATGATTACTCAAGAATGATGACTATCATGTACCTAAGAGAGAAATTAGAAGCATTTGGCCAGAGTAGAAAAAGAAACAGGCAAAAGACTAAAATGCTTGAGGTCAGACAGAGGTAGTGAATTCAATTCACATGAGTTCAATAACTTTTGCATTCAAAGGGGAATCAAAAGGTAGGTTTCAACACCTAGAACTCCTGAACAAAACAAAATAGCTCAAAGAAGGAATAGATCTATCATGGACTATGCAAGAACCTTAATGATTGAAAAGGACATTGCTATTAAATACTGGAAGGAAGCTATTAGAACTACAATTCATACCTTGAACTAAGTACAGCTAAAGAAGGACTCATTCAAAACCCTCTAGGAGTTTCGGTATGCCTACAAACCCAATGTAAGTTACCTAAAAGTATTTGGAAGCAAATGTTACATTTTGAAAAAATCTAGAAAAGGTAAATTTGATGTGAAGGGTGATGAAGGAATATTTTTAGGATATTCTTGCAACAGTAAAGCGTATAGATGTTTGAATTTGTCTACTCACAAAGTCATAGAAAGTGCACATGTGAAAGTTGATGAGTTTGTAGAAAGAACTAAAGAAGAAAGCAAAAGGGAACCAAAAGACTATAGGAGATATTTTTTATTGAACCTGATACAGTGCCAAGTACACCTGTTAATCAGAAATCTTCTACTCTAGAGTCTTCTATAATTGAGTTGCGAGAAGTTCAAATCAAGTTAATGCTTACCTAGTTGCAAGGACCCGAGTTGCAAATATAAGCTACTAAAATATAACAATGCAAGTCATTCAAAAGGCAAGGAGCTTGTGCTTGTGAAGTATGTTAGGAGACATCATGCACCAGATCATATCATTGGAGATAAATATGAAGGAACTATGAAAAGAAGTAAGTTGAAAGGTACTTGCTTACTTGCTGAATTTGAACTTGGAAGAGTCAAAGATGCATTAGAAAATGAAGGCTAGATTGAGGCTATGAATGAAGAGATAGAGTAGATAGAGAAAAACAAAACATGGACTTTTGTACCAAGGCCTAAAGATAAAAATGTGATTGGAACTAAGTGGGTATTCAAAAATAAGCTAAATGAAGATGGTAAGATGTCAAGAAACAAAGCTATATTAGTATATAAAGCATACTCTCAAGAAGAAGGTATAGACTATGGAGAAAGTTTTTCTCCTATTGCAAGATTGGAAGGTTTCAAAACCTTACTTGTATATCTTGCATACAAAGGATTCAAAGTATATAAGATGGATGTCAAGTCAACATTTCTCTATGGTATACTAGATGAAGAGGTTTACGTTGAATAGCCTGAAGGTTTTGTTGATCTAGATAAGAAGGACATAGTCTGCAAATTTCATAAAGCATTGTATGGTCTAAAATAAGCCCCTAGAGCATGGTATAAGAGATTACATAACTATCTTATTCAGATTGGTTTTCAAAGAACTAATGATAATAGTAGCTTGTATATCAAGGAAGGACCAGATAATAAAATCATTTTGGCAAAAATATTTGTAGATGATAATTTATTTATAGGAAATGATGATCTTTGCAATGAATTTTCAAAATAAATGAACAAGGAATTTGAAATGTCAATGTTTGGTGAGATCAAATTCTTTGTTGGTCTTCAAATTCAATAGAATAAGAATGGTATTTACATCACTCAATCAGAATATATCAACGAGATAATGAAAATGTTTGATATGGAAGACTGCATACTAGTTGGGACTCCAATGTGTACTGGATTGAAACTTACAAAAGATGATGAATTAAAGGAAGTGGATCAGACATTGTATAGATCTATGATTGGAAAGTTGCAGTATGTAGTGCATACAAGACCACTCACTTCCCTTGTAGTAGGAATTTTAGCAAGATTGCCAGCAAAACAAAGAAAAAATCACACGATGACAATCAAAAGGATCATGAGATATTTCAAAAGCACTATAGATTATGGATTATGGTATAAACTTGGAGGAAATCTAGATTTAAAAGTGTTTACTAATGCAGATTGGGTAGGAAATATTGATGATAGAAAGAGTACAAGTGGGGGAGCTTTCTTTCTTGGAAAGAGGTTGGTTTCTTGGACAAGGAAAAAGAAAAATTATATTTCCTAGCTCACAATAGAGGTAGAATATGTTGCAGCAGCAGTGAACTATTCAAACATTATTTGGTTTAAACAATTATTGGAAGGCATGAAGGTAGAGATTAATGAACTAGTTGTCATGTTTTGTGACAATAAAATTGCAATTAATATATCCAAAAATACAGTGATGCATTCAAAAACCAAGTACATTTCTATAAAGTATCACTTTGTCAGAGAACTGGTGCAGGATAATGAGATCAGATTGGAATATATCTATACAAAGGAACAGATTGCTGACATATTCAAAAAGCCATTATGTAAGGATGCATTATTGTATCTAAGAGGTAAGTTAGGGGTCATTCCCCTATATGAAGCTCACAAAAATATAGTTTTAGTCATGCATGAATAGGAATAGAATTGAAGATCTATCAGTTGATCCAGCAAAGTAATGAAGACGTTGCATATGAATCAGTACTTAAGGTACATTGGAATTCATTTGAGTTGTGATTTATTTGTCATGTGTTTTCAAAGGGGGAGAGTTTACTATCATATCTTTTTGAAATTTGCAAGAAGAAAAGAGAGTTTATGCAAGAGGGAGAGATTACTATGAAAGAGGGAGATTTCTATATTTAAGGAGTTTTGTGGAATGAAATATAAAAGGGAGAAGCATTCTATCAGAAAAGACTTGTTTTCAAATTTCATTCTACTATGACATGTTGTGTTCCCATCAATTTCAAAGAGGGAGACTATTGGATACAATTTTTCCATTGTCTGTTGTCTTTGATGTTACACAAATGTCATATTAGTTATCAATCAGAGTCTACCAAGCTCAATTGGTCAACAAAACAAAAGATAAAGTCTACTGAGCTTTCAAGGTTAGCAAAGGAAATTCAATGTCTACTAAGCTTACTATGTCATCAAAGGAAAATATGGCAGAGAATAGTTCTTACCAAGCTCTCATGGTCAACGAAGGAGATCCAGTTCTCACCGAGTTCACTCGGTAGCTAAAGGATTTTGTAGAATTTGCGGTACTAATGTAGTTGAGATGATTAGCTCAAGAAATTATTTCTAGAGAAGTGTTTACCGAGCAGGGTCAATCAATGAAGGATTTCATTATTTTGGAAAATAAAGTTTATTTGTTTAATATAATATTTGTAGCCCACTAATGTATGGTTTATTGATAAATGTAACTTGTAATTGAGCCGACTTGACAATTTGTAATGTATAAATAAAAGGTCAAGTTGTGGATTATAATTGTAAGTAACGAGTATGCAATGAGCTGATTGCGTGAAGAGGCAGTGTAAGAAATTTTTGAAGAAGGATCATATATCCTTGACGAGAAGCAGAGTTGTATTTGATCAGCGAGGATCTATTGAAGCAAAGCAAAGATCTGTATCAACAATGTTCAATTGCATTTCATTCAGGTCACTCATTGTTACTTTCTCACCATTGTAACAACATTTCCTAAATCTCTTAATAGAGTTGGTTTAAAAGCCATTTTGAAAATCCTCTAACAAGGTGGATAGTTCAGTTGAATTGTTCTAAAGACCTCTAGCAAGGCCACTCCTAGTAGGGTGATTAAATCCTCTAATAGGGTCACACCTAATAGTGTGTTTTGTAACCTTTAACAGGGTTGGCTCCTAACAGGGCTCACTTCAAAAGAGTGAAAATTGGTAACTAGTTACTTGGTGGTTTTTTCCATATTAGGTTTCCACGTTAAATCTGGTGTCTCTTGTATCCATGTTATTTACTTTTGCATGCATGTTAAAAATTGTGAATGCTTAAAGATAGTAACAAGTTAATCTACCGAGGGACAGCAGTAAGTAACTTGTTTGACATCTAAGGGATCTGTGGATTTATTTTTGTGGTAACTGATTCACCACCCCTCTTAGTTACTCCATCTTTAATTCCAACATAAACTAGATTCCACCTTCTGTACAACATCAATTTTATCACAAGTGTTCTTATAAGCCTCTTCATCTTCGAGTTCTCTCAATATCTATTTTATGAGACTAGAATGTTTCCCTTGATCTAACTCTGAGCCTTCTTTGAAATCATTGCTCATATCTTTCTCGTTTTGTTCCACAACTACTCCTTGCTCTTTCATCTAAGATTGGTTTATGTTATTATCCTCATTCTCAATGTTTATGAGATCTTTTATTAGATCTTCACAAGTATATTGTTACCTCCTAATTTGAGGTTTCTTTGAATTAACTCCTGCTTTTGAGTATTAGTGGTTTCATCAATATTCTTAAAGTAAAAAACTTGAACTAATTCATCAATTAACTGATTGATCCTATCTTCTTTTGTTTTTGAAATGCTCATATTCACCACTACTGGGTCCAAGATACTATTCCTTTCCAAGACATCATGAAATTCCTCTAATGGAAAGTTCTCTACATTCTTTGAATCCAATTCTATGTCTTTTTGGTTGCTGATTGGGGTAAATGGTGAATTTATTGCAGCACCTGGAGTTTACCAAAACTTATATAAGCTATTAGTAATCGGGGTTACTAAATTGTCCTAATGCTTCTATGGCTGACAATGCTCCATTTGGTTTTTATCCTTTTGTATTTTATGTTCCTCTTCATTATTCTCATTTGTATCAAATAGCAATGAGTTCTCTATATCCTCAATATTACCTTTTTTAATTTCCCATATATCCTCTGCTTACTAAACTTCATGATTCACTCTGAGTTTGATGTCTTCACTATTGTGACTTAGCTTAATCTCTATGTCCTTATCATTAGGTAGGATCTCTATCTCCTTAAAATTTACTATGGTGGCATTGGAATTTTCTTTTTCTTTTTGTTTGTGTATCAACAGTTCCTACAGATGCTATGATTCTATGTCTTCATTGTTTTCCTTGACTCTACCCTTTTCTGCTATCTTGCTATGTCCCCTACTACTTTTTGATGACTTCTTCTTTCCTCTTGATTTCTATTTCTTGCTAGAATTGAGATCATTTGAAATTTCTTTTTCTCCTTATGATCAGCCACTATGACTAATTTGATCTCAACTTTTTCTAATAGGGAATCCTCTATCCATCTACTAGCTATCCCCTTCTTACAAAAGGGCTCTGTCTGAAACTCAAACTCCTTATAGGAAGTTGCCTATATGTTCTAATCTATATATCTCTGTTGACTTCTTTTCTTCAAGATTCTTAACCAAGGAAATTTACTATTGAAATCTAAAGTGAGTGGTAGATTCTTGAATCTAATTTTTTTGGTGCTATCTAATCTTATAATCTTTGTTATTTTGCCCTCATAGATTTGCATTTTCAGATCATAACTAGCTTTGTTAGTTTTTACCTCCCTCTATGTCTAAGTTGACTCATTAAACTTGGTTTTGATGATCATTTTAACATTGTTACAGTACTAAAAGGAGGAATCAATGCCAATAAGTTCTCCCAGAGCTGATCGTATAGATCTAAGAGTTTCTATTTGTAGAAGCTTTCAAAGTAAAGACTAAATATTAAACCACATTGGGATCATAATGTCTAGTTCTTCTACTCTAGAATCATGGGACCATTCTACAAATTTAACCACATGACCTTTAAAGAAGCACTCAGACACCGATGTAGATTCTTCCTTAATAGAATCATCTATGCATTGTAAATATAGAATCCTATTTGAAAAGTGAGAAACACTTACCTGATCATCCCAAATTTCTTCTAGCCACTTAGAGGGAAGGGGGAGATCTTTCTAAGGACTATTCCGAACTGTAAAAATTCCTCCCTTTTGACATTCAATCCAAGTCTCTTCGACTTCCTTATTGGAGATGATTATAGCATTATTTAAGGGTTTTGTCAGAGACTATGAACCATGTAGATTTTTAGGATTTGGTGGAGAAGATGCATGTGTAATTGCTAGATGACTATGAGCAAGGATGTATGAATTTAGAGCAAGGGTATCAGATGAAGGAATATTCCTAGACTTGTTTGAATGAGGTGAGTTGAATGGTGGATGAAATACTAAATCTACTATATTTTGGATAATACTACAAATTTGAGAATGGGCATATTTGGTTAAATTGAAAACCCTAAATTGATTATCTAGATTATTGATGGTGACGATCATATGTGGTCTAGGGTTACCTGATAGACATGAAAAAGAAGGAATTTCAATTGCGGATCTCATCCCTTTATCTATCTTTTGCATCAGACATGCCCTGTGATGCCTTTGATGACTTTGATGGTTTCCTTTGAATTTCTCCAAGGCAGAGAAACTATTTGCCATTGTGACTGTGTACTTGTGCGAGTCTTGAGGAGCCAAATTAGACCATGTTCTACTGTGATCGTTTGGAGGAAATTGTGGAGGATTGCCATATGAATAAGACAACCTAGGCTTCCTACTTCAAAATTTTTGATACAAGGATTGTCCTACTTTTTTCGCTGCTTTGTAGGATTTTGCCATTTTTTCAAGGTAATATGCTTTTCTTATTTAATAATAATTTATTAAGAGTTTTATTTTAATAATAAAATCTAAATAATATTATTAATTAAATTAATAAATATTATATTGAAAGCATCGCATGATTTAATAAGAGAGAGAAAACATTAATTTAGTAAAGTTAATTTTAATTAAATTGGATAAAGCTTGTGGATGAAATTAAAATAATAATATAATAAAATAGAAAGTGCTTTTGTGTGATTACACAATCAAAGCCTTAAATTGGGGAAAAACTCTTTATTAGAGATGAATTTTAGAGTTCATTTCTAGATCACTGGGGTTTTGGAGGAGCAATTTTCGAGGAGAATTTTAGAAGAAGGGGGATTATTTGTGTGCTCTATGTGTTTTTTGTATTAGCATCAGATTCAAGTAGAATCTTCTGGGTTATTTGCATAGTAATTTTTCATTCTCTGGATTCCCATCTTCTTTGTGTCTAGAAAAATCTATTTTTGAAATTTTAACTTTTGTTGAAACCCTTGTATTGATATTTATTGTTCTTTTTTCTTGAATACATGTGTGAACAAATTAATTAAATTGAAACCCTTGTTGTGAATTTCATTCTCCTTTGTATTGAAATCATCAGTATGTGATTTGTGAATTAGAAACCCTCATTTGATTAATTTGGTAATTCATAATTGGTTGTTTGAATTCAAGATGGAGTCTGAAAATGGATATTAGGAATTAAATATACAAATTTGATTACTTGTATTGTTTTCCCTATTAGATCAATATCGATAATTTTTTTTTTTTTTTAAAACATGTCACACACACGCACACACACAAAAAAAAAAGATGTTGATGCTGCATAGAGACACTAGGGGCCTAGAGTACAAAGAGGCTACGAGGGTAACCTTAGAGTTGGCTCATGTGATGACACTTTCCAACTTACATAGTAGATCTCTTGGGTGTCTTTTCTACCTCTTGAATTAGTTGATACTTGTGTTTTGGTAACCTTTGAGATAGTTTTCTTTCAGGTGTTCCTATAACCTAAATGTTGGTTATGACTTGTGTTTTGATATCTGTATGGGACTTGAGTTCATCCCCTTAACATGGGTGGAGTGAGCCATTTAGGTTCCATGAGGTTGTGTGCTAGTGCATTTTCTTATACCATTGAGATATGATCATTGGATGTCATTGATGGTTGTATTTGTGCAGTTGATCCTTTCTTTCTGCTCTTGTATTTTTGTTGGATGATTATACTTTGTTATACGTATTTGATTATCAGAGATCTTATGAGATGATGTAATATATTTTATGATGTATATTCTTTCAGCCTTTTATACCCTATGACTTGCATAGTGAATGATTGTGCATTCTAATTATTGCCAAGTGACATCCTTTCTAATTGTATATTCTTTAATTGGATTCATACTTGTGATTATTCCATGATGTGGAGTTTGGTTATGTGTTAGATTTTGTATTAATAAAACTTAAATGTGATTCAATGTCACCAAACCTTAAGAGATGTAATCTATTTATGATGATTACATATGTATGTGAGTTATTGCTTCCACTATTTTATCTCTTGTTGTTATTGCTTCCACTATATTATCTATTGTTGCTTATTATCTTTATCTTAAAAAAAATGTTTTACGAGCTTTAGGTTAATATCTTTCGGGTTCCCTAGTAGGATGTTATAGAATCTTAATTTATTTTTCTCAACTAGGTCATCCAAGGCTTTGATATGATAAAGAAGCAAACATAAACATAAACTACCTCATATTCTATGTTGCATCCGCCAATAGCAACATACAACTATTGCTAGTAGAGATACCCATGAGAGCTCATGTGTCTTTGGTATTAGTCACAAATTACGGAGAAATTGAGAAGCCATATAACCTCATGCTTATACTCACTTGTCACAGCTATTAAAGTCGAACCAATTTGTGCTAGACGATTTCTTAATCTGCACCTACCATTTCTTCATCTGCATCATTTAACTTATTGCCATTTTGACACAACAGGGGTCTTGATAATGTGGATTAAGCTTCAACCCACACCACATTAGCATTGAATGATTTCTGAAGAAAAGAAATAGAATCTGCATTGTTAAAATATGATTTGTCCATGTTTTAGAAAACTTGTGGAGACATTCTCTGTAAACTTTTGACATGAGAAGTCTTTTCACGATTATTCAATTCTTCTTCTGATGACTGTATACGCATATCTTTCACAGCCATCTCATTCAAATACCCTGAGTGTTTTTTTAAGTTGAAGAATTCATTTTCTACAGGATTAGTAATCTATCTTTAATTAAAGGAGGACTTCACTAGGATTTCTGTGGGAGCAAGCAATGTATCAAGTTGTATTTTTTGCCCTTCTTTTGCAGAGGAGTACTCTAATAGTGCAATGTTTTTGGAATTGTACAACTCAATTGAATATGCTATTTGTGCTTAGTATTTCTTGCATTTTGAAGTTATATTGGTATACTTGTTATTAATATGCTTAGTATGTTGCATTATATTATTATTATTGAGATGTTAAAATTAATAGTAAATTTGAATATCTAATATTGTTTCCCTCCAGACCTTAGAAAATTTAGGTTTATGTGCAGGTGTTCGTTTCATTGAAGATCATCTAAACTCACCACATTTTAAGATAATTTTTCCTGCATTAGTGAAAAGGGCTGAATCTTTAGGGCTGAGTCTCCCGTATAGCGCTTCTCTGATGAATAAACGAGCAACACTTCTTAGGGAGTACGAGATTTTTAAATGTTATTTTTTTTTCCAAATTTTTTCTAAAATTTCTTTCTTATAATTAACTGGTCATTCTTAAATATGTTAAAAGCAATGTTCATAAAAGTAGGCCAACTTCACTTGCACTATTTCAATGGAGGAAAGTATTCCACAAAACATGCTGAATGGCCCTGAGGAAATAATTGATTGGAAAAAGATAGTGAGGTCTTTTCTTAGCTCGCCTGCTTCTACTCCTTGTGCTCTCATAAATGCCGATGATGAGAGATGCTTTTGGTATGATACATTTTATTAATATTGTGTTTCATGTTATGTGAGTCAGCCATTCCTTGCTATAAAATGAATCCACACGCGCATGTAATTTGTGAAACAGTGCCATGCTTATATCCAATCTATTTGCTTGAACGCCTTCTGTTGGTTGACAATATCGAGCGTCTTGGAATAGCCCGGCATTTCAAAGCAGAAATCAAACTAGCTCTTGACGATGTTTACGCGTAAGTATTTTCTCTCTCATGTACTTTTATACTCATTAATTGCTATGATCGAGTCAAGTATTTTATGGGGCGGATATTGTTAGAAAAGTAAATTAATTACGTCTACACAGACCAATAAATTGGTCAAGCACGTCCACCTCCAAGTCAGTCTTTTCTTCTTGATCTACTAAAATTTGTCTCCAACTGTATGTCATGAATATCTCAGCAAACCTCATGACCAGTATTTATTATGTAATTGGCTATAAATTGAATGCTAAGAGTCTATTTTCATCAGTGCTCCTTTGTGAGCATCTCCTCTGGTCCATGTTTGATATTGGTGGATGTCACTTTGCCTAGAATTTCATACAGCTGCAGACACATTGTTAAGGATGGTGCTGGTATGATTTAAGTTGGTCTTTTCTATTTCTGTATTGAATTTAAATTTTATACAGTTTTCTACTGTTGAAAAAGAGTCTAATTGCTACTTTGAGCAGCCAAGTCAAAGGCCTTACTTTGTGTTGAAAGCCCTGTCAAGATAGGAGTGGAACTTTTGAAAGGAGATTGTTGTTAATGTGTTAGAAACGAGGCAGCCAATCAAGCAATCTAAAAGTTGCTCAATCAAAGGAAACCATTGTTTCAAGTCACTGCTGAAGCTGCTGATTATAGATCTTGCCACATGTGGAGATCATTGCTTTCTAAAATAAGTGTAAAGAAGAAATCAGAACTAGTTGCCAAAGTTTAAATCTGTTGACATGTTGAATGGTGCTATCACTAGTTAAGCATTATAAATAAATAAGAAATAATGAAGAAGTTGGAGCCTCCAGTCTATAGGGGATCAATGTGTTGTTGCAGTCAAAGTCACAATTTCCTGAGTATAGTTGATCAGTGAAGTGTTTGTGGATTGGAGTTGAATAGATTAATCAGTTGTGGTTGAAGTAAAAGAGATCATGAAAAATATTGGAGTTGTGTAGATCTATTTTACATATGTCCAAAATGGCCAAAATACTGAAATCACTGCAAAGATTCCCCATAGTACTAGGTAAATGTGCTTGTGTAATAGAATTGTATTTCTAAACAAAGAAATAAGTCGTATTTTTTAATGTTGTAACATTTTTGTGCTAAATTTATGCAAGCAATGTATGAGGCCAATAGAGCCCATAAAAACTAGAATCCTTGAGCATAGTAGTGTCTCAATGGGAGGATGTTTATTGTACCTAAGTCATTATAGGGGATGCATGATCGGTTGTACTTGACATCCCAAAGAGTTTTAGATTAACAAATTCATGAATCATGTAGGTGAAAAGAATTCTTATAGAAGTAGTAGATGGATCACTTTTTATATGGACTGAATAGTTGATGTAGGTATTGTTGTGGGCTTTTCACACCATCACCCCATTGCAAATGGGGGCCCCATTTTGTCTCTTGGTCTTGTCCTTTTGGCTTTAGTTCTTGGTAGTATTGGGCTCAATCTTCTAAAGTTCCTTCTTTCAAATGAGAATTGGTAAAATTGGCCAGATCTGGAAAGTGTTGTGCATGTGGCTCTGAGAATGGAAATTGTTTGCTTGTTTGAGAATTGACTGTCTTGACTTATTATTTTTAGAAAGTCTATTTTTAGTAACTGTCACTGCCTCTTGGATTGACCTTATTTTTCCTTTGGGACAACTTACTATTTTTAGAAAGTCTATTTTTATTAAATGTCACTACCTCTCGGATTGACCTTATTTTTCCTTTAAGCCAACTTACTATTTTTAGAAAGCCTATTTTTAGTAAGTCTATTTTTAGTAAATTTCATTGCCTCTTAGATTGGCCTTATTTTGACTTTGGGGCAACTTACTATTTTTAGAATGTCTATTTTTGGTAGGTCTATTTCTACAACAAGTGAGCTATGGTTGATAAAGAGCCAAAAGGGTACATGTGTCTATATCAAAAAGAATGAGCAAGCACGACAGTCAATCAAGAAAAAAATGGTTAAGTTTGGAATCAGCCATGAAATATCCAAAACTAGAAAGGCATGAAAATAATAGGAAAAATGGTTGTCGTAAAATTCTTCCATCATGGATAAAATACATCACCACTCAAAATTTTTACGAACAAGAGAATTAGAAATCATGGAAGCAAACATGGCTAAGTGTTGGAGATTTGTCCTTCATAGAAGAAAAAATGGTGAAGTGTTAGAAATTCCTCCTTCATGGAAGAAAAAATGCTAGTATTGGAAATTTCTCCTTCATGGAAGCGAAAATGGCCAAGTGTTGGAGATTTGTCCTTCGTAGAAACAAAAATGGCGAAGTGTTAGAAATTCCTCCTTCATGGAAGAATAAATGGCTAAGTGTTGAAAATTTTCTCCTTCATTGAAAAATGAAAAAGGATTAAGTGCTGGAAATTTCTCCTCCAGATCTTGAATTTCACCCTCTTCAAGTGTGTACCCAAGATTGGAAAAAAGATTGATGATGATTAAAAAAGGGGGAATTCTTTAAAATATAAGAAAAGGCATAATAGTGAATCCAAAGCATTTGAAGAAAAAGGAGGAGAAAGCTCTAGTTCTAGAAATTCAAGAAAGACACTCAAATCCAAAATTCTAGTACCAAGATCAAAGTAATAAGTGATCTAGTCCTTGACATTCAAGGTTCAAAGATCAAAATTCAAATCCCAAAATCCAAGAACATGGCGAAGGAAGTTCAATATGAAGATATTCTAGAGTAACATAATCATCAGCAAGGGATTCCAATCCATTTTAGGGAGATAAATTTCCAAGCAAATACATAGAAGGTGAGAATGTTTGAAGAGAGATTTTCATAAAAGTCAGTCAAAGTTGGATCTTAGCTAAAATGACACAGTTGGAAAAGACTCTAGCTTACATGGCCTCCATCATCATTTCATGGCATCCAATTATCATTGATGAAGAACTGAGGTCTCCAAGTCAAACTTTTATGCATTCAAAGAATGGAATCAAGAATAATTTATTCAAGGAAGACTGAGCATTTATCGAGTAACGGACATGCATGGTGGATATTTATTGCACCCCACTCCTTCCTAAAGGAGCATGCATAGTAGGCATTTATTACCCATTATAGTAGTGGATTCCTTGTTGCATTAATGTAGATTCCTTTCCTTTTCCCTAACCCTAATTAGGGCTGATGTGGCACAATCTTGGCCATTAGTTATTGTGATCATCTTGGCCACCTGTTGTAATTGAGAACCTATATAAAGGCCTCATTTCTCATTTGTAAAAGGAGACTTTTATGAGATATTTGCTATGAGCGACTGAGATAATAAAGTTTTCATTGGAGCTTGGTGAATACTTGATGTGTCTTAGTTATTTCTTATTCTCCTAAATTTCTTCAATTAGATTAAGTTTAGCCTAGTTAATGTGTGGTGATTACAATGAAGAGTATGATGGTGTATTGATGAATTCATTTGGTTCATAGTTTTGACATTTTAGTGATTCTAACTCATTGTGTAAAGTTAGCCTGAATCCCTTTCATGCATATTCTCAACTTCTATCATTCGTATACATTGTTCTTTATGATGGTGTATGTAGTGATATTAAAATCTCTAGCATAACCTTTGAAGGTTGTACCGATTCACGCATAGTTGTAGTATAACTTGGTGAAGCAGAATTTGGTAAATTGAGGAATTTGTCCACTAGAATACTATTTGTTGTTATCACTACCCTTAGGATTAGAATAGAGTTCCTAAAACCTATCCTATTGAATTTTTGCATATTTTGTGAAAACTTCAAAAAAATCACTTCATTGCAAAACTTTAGGATAACTCCCACATCCAGTATGGCTTGAAATGAATCTAAATAAACATGTAAGGTCCCTTGTGATCATCAACAAATCACATCAACCACCGATTTTATCCACAGTCAAGACCTGGCATTAAAGGAACCTTGAAGTCATTGTATGATCTTCTAGCAATCTCAGCATACACAAGACTTTATTAAAGAGAGGATAAGATGTGCATGCATTAGAAGCTAGTTTCCTTATCATGTGAGTTTTATGATCATCTAAAACAATTCCTAAAGTTTTTTGGTCAGCAGTTACCACTAGTACGCAAGGTTCATGGTTAGCCAAAACCACTTAAGTGCAAAGATTATGGTTAGCTAGAAACCATTTGTATGAAGAAATTGTGGTTAGCAAGAAACTACTTGAGAAGTCAATTGGTTAAGCCTTGAAAACCTAGACTTATTATGATGAGGGGAAGTAGGCTAAGAACTTTGTAAGTTATTGTAAATGGGTACCTAACAAGGCTACTAAATAGGACCCATGTTTTCTTAATTATGGGAGGATATCTAAGATATTTTGATAATTAATTAATGGGAGGATGTTAGAAAAGTAAATTAATTATGTTTACATAGACCAACCAATTGGTCAAGTAGGTCCACCTCTAGCTCAGTCTTATATTCTTGATCAACTCAACATTATCTCCAACTATATGTCATGAATATTTCAGCTAACCTCATGAATAATATTTATTATGTAATTGTCTATAAATTGAATGCTAAGAGCCTATGTTCATTAGTGCTCCTTTGTGAGTATATCATCCTCTCCATGTTTTAACATATATTGGAGTGAAAAGTGAATTGGACAGGGGTAGGGAGAATCTCTTTGCAGATCTCAATACTACAGCATTGGGATTTCAGACCCTTAGGATCCATTGATAAAGTGTCTCCCCAATGTTGGTAATTAATTTTTACAAACCAAACTATTGTAACTCAAAGAAGGCATTGCCTATTGTAAAATTTGGTCATTTCAAACTAATAGCCTATTCATTGTAAATATGTCTACCATCATCCATTCCAATTTCAGTCATTTAATTTATGATTGGTTCATTGTATGAGCTGCCAACCTACAATCATATGAATCACATGTTTTTGAATGGAGGATTCTAGATTGCTCCAATTCTTCTATAAAAAAGACATTTGTAATCAAATTTTTTCACAAGGCAATACAAGTTTTATTTGTTGTGCATCACTGTAAGAATGAGCTTGTTTATGTGTTATCTCCTTCCTTGTCTTTTCCCACCAACATTGTGGTATCAAAGCTAATGGCAGATCCTTTAGAGCCCATTTTTGGGTTCCTCCATGGTTTCTCCTGTCTTATAGTGTCTTTTCTTCGTGGTATTTTTTAAACATGGTATTAGAGAAACATTGAGTAACTCACAAGCCAGATCTTACACACATAACAAGGTTGATAAACATAGACAAACATTCATTTAAATTGAAAATTTACTCTTAACTACTTAAAGCATGGCTCTTTACAAATGTAATATTTAATATAAACTATCAAAATTGAACCAGTCATATAAACTGCCTAAAATGAAAATAAAGATTTTCTAGTAAAATATGAATTCTCTAGTGTTATAGGCATAGATTTTTTCTGAATTAGATATATTGAAACTTAATTTATTTTTCTTAACTAGGTCAAGTTATATTGAAAAGTTTATGAAATATACGTTTTACAATTACAAAACAGATAAATATTTTAAGTTTTTGATAAATAACTTATTGTTTAAAATGAGTAAATACTCTTGACTCAAACTACCTCATAGCCATTGTAAATTTTTATCCCACACTTTAAAATTTGTTGCAGAACTAGCCTTACAAACTATAAGGCAATGATCAAATATATCCTTTATAGTTCGACTAGGGTAAAAATGATGTTTCAATTTAATCTAATTAATACTATAAAAAATTTCACTATTTCTACAATTACAATTCATCACAAAGACTCCTATGCTAGGAAGGTTGTCACATAATCTTTGATAAGGGTTGGTGTAGTCTTGAGCAATGAATTTAAACCAAAACTAATGTCAATTGTCCTTCTATTAGTTTAAAGGAGATTTTTTTTTTCTTTCAAATTAATTCTAGTATTAGTACATAGTTAAAATCTTTTATCTCATAGTAATGATGTTTGTAATAAAAATTCTAACAATATTATAAATATTTATTTGTAGTTTGATTCAAATCTTAGTGATATAAATGTAAGAATATAACATTTGAGTGTATTGCCAATTTTCTTTTCCTCTATTTATGTGTGGGTACCTTTTTTTGATTTAGATAAAAGATTATTAATGTATTTTAAGTACAAATTAATTTTAAAAATAATTCACAAATAACTATCATTTTATTAAAAGTTCAAGTCTAATTAATTGATTAAATTATTGAATTGTGTAGAAAAAAGAAAGATTTATCTATTGAAGTATATTGGAAAAAAACTTTTTACTAAGAATACCAATTCTACTATTCAAGTAGAAAATGGTACACTTCAATTCTTCTACATGCATAAGAAATTTGGCTTTCCCCTTACAATTACTTTCATTATGTCTTTATTATCTTGTAAACACTTCTACTTTTATTTTAAATTATCCATATACATTATTTATAATCTATTTGACCATTTAAAAATAATAATTTATTTATTTCCACTATTTAAAATTTCATATAAACTTTTTAAGTTGAAGTCAATGGGCCCTTGGTCTACTGTGAAGTTGAATGGTTCACAAACAAATAAAAAAATTCTTAATTATTGTATAGAACATGTACAATCACAATAAATATTTTATAAACAAGGTTGATAAACCTAGACACATCTTACACATATAACAAGGTAGATACACATTCATTCAAATTCAAAACTCTTTACAAACTGAATATTTAATATAACCTCTGTAACTATACCCAGGAAACAATCAGAATTGAACCAGTCATATAAACTGTCTAAAATGACACAGTGAACTAAACCTCTCAAACAACACCCAGTGAGCAATTACTATCTAAACCAGTCATATATATTTAATATAACCTCTCTAACTATACCCAGGAAACAATCAGAATTGAACCAGTCATATAAACTGTCTAAAATGACACAGTGAACTAGACTTCTCAAACAACACCCAGTGAGCAATTACTATCTAAACCAGTCATATAGACTTACTAGAGGGAGTTAAGAAGACCATGAAACTCCTAATTAAAGGCAGGTTTTCAGTCGCAAACGAGGGAGAGCCACAAGTTCTGCACTTCTGGACATGGACAGTCCAGGTCCTTCGGTCATAGCCAAATCCCCTTCCACACTCCACTCAAAGCAGTGAAACAGCTGAGCCGAAAGAAGGTTCATACTCACAATGGCCATGTTAGACCCCGGGCATCCTCTTCTTCCCGCCCCAAATGGCAACATGTCAAACCACTCCTTGTCCCTCAGAAGATCCACATCTCTCCCCATAAACCTCTCCGGCCTGAACTCATGAGGATCCTCCCACACCGATGGGTCCCTTCCAATGGCCCAGGCGTTGACGATCAGCCTGCTTCTCGCAGGAATGAAATATCCCCCAACTCTGGAATCTTCTGTGGATTCATGTGGAAGCAGCAAAGGTAGACTTGGGTACAACCTCAGAGTCTCCATTACAACACAATGCAAATATTCCATGTTTGTCACATCATCCTCGTTCACCATCCTTTCTCTGCCCACTACCGATTCGATTTCCTCCTGCATTTTCTTTGCCACTCTAGGGTTTTTGATCAGCAAAGTCATCAGCCAACCTAACGTCATGGAAGTCGATTCAACCCCGGCTACAAGCATGTCCTGAAAATACAACGCAGCTATGTCAGATCAATAGGAAAATAAAATATAATATACTACCGGTTTAGTTGATTGTAAAGCTGAATACGTACGAAAACGATGGCTTTGATGTTTTCCTCAGTGATTGCCCTTCCATCAAGACTCTCCATTTCCAAGAGCTCGTCAATCAGGCTCCTTCCGTCGTGTACTTCCTTGTGCAAGCTGTTTTCCCTGCGCTGCTGGTGCTCTTCTACTACTTTTTTAACAACTTGGTCGAAAGAGTTATGTACCTTTCTCATGCGCCGCTTCACACCTTGCAAGTCCATCCAATCCAAGTATGGAATGAAATCTCCTATATTGACTTCTGCGACTATTGATCCAACCTCTGCAAACATCTTCGCTATCTCTTCACCTTCACTAGTCCCACTGTGGGAACAGAATTTGTTGCCGGAAAGGATTTGCCACATGTTTGCTAACGAAAACGATGAAAGCACTTTTGTGAGATTTACGGACCTCTTTCCCTGCCCAGACATCTCCCACACCGAACGAACAAAGAGATGTGCTTCTCTCTCTCTTACACCTCTGAAAGACTCGATTTTTTTGCTATTCAGCAATCCAACTACGCATAGCTTTCTCACGTGTCTCCAATAAGGCCCGTATGGAGAGAAACCCACATCCTTGTAATTATATCCAAGGTATTGCCCCGCGGCTGTTGGTGCTCGGCTGGCGAAAACGGTATCGTGGGTTTTCAAGAATTCCTTAGCCATGGCAGAAGAAGAAACCACAACTGTAGAAAAAGAACCCAATTTGAGCATCATTATGGGTCCATATTTCTTACTAAGTTCGTGAAGATCACGATAGGGAAACTTTGCTAGTTGGTTCACATTTCCAATAATAGGCCATGGAAATGGTCCAGGAGGCACTTTCAAAGTTATTTTGCTTTTTCTTTGGACACTAAACCTAAACAAAACCCACAGGAAAATTATAAGAGCACTTAACATGGGCACTGATGGAACATAAGCACCGTTGCTTGATATGTTTGGTGCATGTAGAGATGCAAGGAATTCAGAGAACAAAGCCATATTGAATACAGATGTAGGAAACGGTT
The DNA here is from genome assembly GCA_028749045.1 of Cupressus sempervirens. Lineage (NCBI taxonomy): Eukaryota > Viridiplantae > Streptophyta > Pinopsida > Cupressales > Cupressaceae > Cupressus > Cupressus sempervirens. Next base: position 669,585,352 of record CM053786.1, on the reverse strand, counting down.
TCTCCTTTTCATATTTATACAAAATTTCTACTTTCTATCTCATTTTCTTAGACTGATATATAATAAAAATAAAAATAAAGACTTCAGAACTCCTATGAAGATGCTCTACATTTAACGTATTCTCAGTCCATTAATCACAGGGCGACAAGATCCGTAGATGCTGCCCATGATCCACGACCGTCTTCAAAATTTAAAAACATCCATACCAAATTTGATATTGTGATAAAGAAATATATAAAATTTAATACTAGCTCCTCAAATGGTCCCTTCAAATGGACATATTCCTCTTTTTATGTCTGGTCAGATAGAGGTGTCGTTTGGAATGCTACATTGGGTTTCCTGTATTGAAAATAAATAATAAAAATACTTTTTTGAATGGACAATTTCCTACCGATATTATATATTTATAAAAATATAAATACGTCATATTAGAAATCATTCATCAAGTTGTTGAATTATACTATTTTGGTAATATTCTAAACAGAGTATGACCCTACAAATGTAATAACTATTTCTTTTAAATGTGTGGTGAGTGTGAAGACTTGAAAATTTAGTCAATAATTGTATTTTATACAACCTTTCCTAATTTGATTCTGACAAATAAGTAAATATTATTTAGTAGTAGCCCCTCATGTGTGCATCTTCCTCTTTTGTATTTGTAGCCAAAAAAAGTGTAAATTTGGTATGATAATATACTTTTTAAAAATAGGGATCACTGGGGGGGTTGAATCAGTAATCTACAAAATTTAGTTGCCAACCAAATATTATTACTTACTTTAGACCATGCATAACAAAGCAATAAATTAATGCTTAATAGTAATTGTAATAGTAACAATGCACAAAGATAACTAATAAAACCATGTTTTGTTAACTATGGAAACCCTGGCCAAGGGAAAACCCCAGTGGGGATGATACCCACTAGAAAATATACTGATATATAAGTTCCTTGTTAGAGGATGGACCTTGTTAGGAGTCAATGAGAAAATTCAGTATAAGGAGTCCCTGTTAGGAGACTTTGAATCCCTGTGAGGAGATTCCAACCCTATTACGAGTTGTGGTACAATGTATGCAAGAAGAGCCCACTACCTAAACATGCAATTTCAACTACAAGAAGAGCTCACCAAATAGCTCATATAAAAGTTTGCATCTATCACTTTCACAAGAGTTCGCTCATTATAATTCACTACTCATATTTACACAATAGCTCTACATCGTATCACAAAATCACCTTTGCATAAATACCATGTTATTTTTACAAATTGCCACTAGGTTAGCTAAGACCACAAACCACTTTTCCAAGTTATAGTAAAAAAAAAGTGCAGCTTGTGCTATTTGTTCGGAATCAGTTTCAGTGTGCTGAACTACCAATGTATTGTGAGTCTGTATGTAACTTCCATTAATGTTCTCTATAAGATTTTCACTATTTTATTCTTTTGTATAAGTTTATATAAGGATGAGATCATATCTATTTGATCATCATCATCAGTAGCTAAACTACAGAGCATAGTGGATGAACTAGACAGTTTATTCTCATCCTCCCTCTATTTCTTCACTACTTCTTTTTTTCTTTTCTCTTCTTTTCCTTTCTTTTCTTTTTCCTATCTTTATGTTTTCTCTTTCAATCTCTTTTTCTCTTCTTCCTCAGTTTTTTTTTCTTCTCTTCTTTTGCAATTTTTCTCTTTTCTTCCTCTTCCTTTCTTTTCTTATATTTCTCAATAAATTTCTACTTGACTTCCTCTATTTTCTTCTTTTCTTCTTCCAATAGCCTCTTTTATTCCTAAATCTATCTCAACTTATCCGCAATATTCTGAGTGTCTGGTTCATTTGGTTCCGAACCGCCAAATGGATTGACATCATCAATGTTAATGGTAACATTGGTTTGATCAATATGCATGGTGTGACCACTTACTAACACTTCCAAGGTTATAAGAGTTGGAGGAGATGTTGTCTTTGTCAACATTTAACTTCTTAACTTATCATTTTCTCCAATCATAAATAGAAATGGTCTTAGTTTATTCCTCAAGTATGAAGTGGGGTTATTAAATAATCTTTTAATTTTATCTTCACCATTAGTCTTGCAAATGGTTCTAAGAATAGTCTTTTAATTTAATACTAGCTCCTCAAATGGTCCATTCAAATGGACGTCTTCCTCTTTTTATTTCTGGCTAGATAGAAGTGTCCTTTGGAATGCTACATTGGGTTCCTTGTATTGAAAATAAATAATAAAAATACATTTGTGAATAGAAAGCTTCCTACTCATATTATATATTTATAAACTATAAATATGTCATACTAAAAATCATTCATCAAGTTTTTGAATTATACTATTTTGGTAATATTCTAAACAGAGTATGACCCTACCAATGTAATAACTATTTCTTTTAAATGTGTGCTGAGTGTGAAGACTTGAAAATTTAGTCAGTAATTGTATTATACACACCCTTTCCTTAATTTGATTGCAGCAAATAAGTAAATATCATTTAATAGTACCTCTGCATGTGTGCATATTCCTCTTTTGTATTTCTAGCCAAACAAAAGTGTACATTTGGATATTGTGTTTCCAAATCGATGTAAAAAGATAGTTGACAATATACTTGATAGAAATAGGGATTACTAAGAGGGGGGGTGAATCAGTAATCTACAAACTTTACTCACCAACTAGATATTATTACTTACTTTAAACCATGTATAAGAAAGTGATTAAGTAATGCTAAATAGTAACAGTAACAATGCACAAAGATAAGTCATAAAACTATATTCTGTTAACTAGGGAAACCCTGGCAAAGGGAAAACTTGGCGGTGATGATACCCACTAGATGATATACTAACATATAAGTTCCTTATTAGAGAATGGACCTTGTTAGGAGTCAATGAGAAAATTTAGTACAAGGAATCCCTATTAGGAGATTTTGAATCCCTGTTAGGAGATTCCAACCCTATTTGGAGTTGTGGTACAATGCATGCAAGAAGAGCCCACTACCCAAACATGCAATTTCAACTACAAGAAGAGCTCACTACTCAAAGAAGTAATTTACTATTATCTTTCTTCCTTGATTGATCTCTTATCTTCAACTTGATCTCCGATCACCAAATAGCTCATATAAAACTTTTCATATATTGCTTTCACAAGAGTTCACTCATTATAATTTTCTATTCATATTTACACAATAGCTCTACATCTTATTGCAAAATTTCCTTTTCATAAATACCATCTTTTTTACAAATTGTTGCTAGGTCGGCTAAGACCACAAACCACTTTTCCAAATAGAGTAAACAAAGAACATAGCTTGTGCTCTTTGTTCAAGATCTATATCAATGTGTTGAACTACCAATGTATTGTGTAGTCTATATGTCACTTCCATTAATGGTCTCTATAAGCTTTTCACTATTTTTTTTCTTCTATATAAGTTTATATAAGCATGAGATCATATCTATTTGATCATCATCATCAGTAGCTAAATTGGAAAGAGACAGCGGAGTGGATGAACTAGATGGTTTAGTCTCATCCTCCCTCTATTGATCTTTTTACCTTCATTTGCAATCATTTTGTTTATCTTTTCTATCTTTGGCTCCCAAGATTTCTGAGCTTTGGCTATTGCTTGCTTAGGTGGAGTCACCTATTCTGCTTGCTTGGTTTCTTGTTCCTCATCTTCTTCATCACTAGGGTCAATTGTTAACAATGTTTTTTGTCTCTTTCCTAGTTGTGTGGCCAACTATTTGACTCATTTTGTCTTTGTAAACACTGATTCCACTAATCTTTTGGACTTTCTCTTTGGTTCACTAGTCTGAAAATCAGACATTGCTACATACAGAATGCTCTTCTATGAAGATGTCTCAACAACTAATACTAACAAAGGTTATATCTTTAGTATAGCTTACTTCATTGTCTGTCTTATAGCTTCAAATTCACTCTTTGTCATTCCAACTTCTGGTACTGGCTTCTTCATTATAGATTCAACCTTCTTGTGTGATGCCTTCTCTAAGGTTTCTTGATGATCTTGCTATGCAATCTCATCATATGTGCTAAATCTATATTTAGCTTTGTCTCTGTGTGAATTTAGAAACAAATCAATATAACCAACTACTACATCATCATTCAATTTATAGCTCAAGGGACCTAGAAATGTCTCCCAAGGTTCAACTACTTGAATATATGTATGATCTGTATCAACTATAATAGAAATGCCTTCCTTGAATCTATCCAAAATTTCTAGTGCAATTCTAAATCTTTGTTTCATTTAATTCTGAAATATTCTCATTATTGGGTTGCCACTGATCAATATCTTTTTGGTAGGATTCCTTCTACATACCTTTGTAATCTTCTCCATAGTGCATCTATTGCTACTCATTATGTTTGTGAATGATAAGTAAGGAAATCTCTTAAGTACATGAAATAATATGTGATTGATCAATGAATAGAATCTAAACACACCATTCTTTGTCCTTTTTATCTTTTCTAGGTTTTCTAGAAGTTTCATTCTCAGTATTTCACTAAGATTCACTTGGTCTTCCTCTACACATATCTTAAATGCTACATAAATGAATCCTGCTAAAAGTTCATGAATCTTTGAACTTGCACTTACTACATAAGCAAAAATTCTACTTAGAAATCTCATATTATCTTGCTTAATGGTGTTGATCACCATAGCCTTACCATTGTACACTAGCTTAGTATATTTTTCAAGTTTCTTTTTGATCATTTTCTCACTTATAGGTACACTACCTTGTTTGCTAAGAATAGCTACCTCATGAATAAGGTTGGCAGAAATGTCAACTACATTATCTTGCATTCACAATTTCCCATCATGTATCCTACTCAATATAATTTGTGTCTAATTCATGAAAAAAGTGATACTTAAACAAATCTAATTCTCATAGATTCTCAAAATTTGGCTTCATAATCATGTCATAGTTGAAAACTAATTCCATATATTTGTTCATGAATTCACTACCAATCGATTCAAACTTTCTATTTAAGTAACTCTCTACATCTTCAAGATAAACTATGTTGTTCTTAGTGATAGACAATGCTGACTTAGGGTTTCCTTTATTAGGTTTTATAGAAACAATCTTTAACTTAAGTCCATCTTTATTCTCAACACTAGTTACTACTAATACATCCATGATTCTTATCAATTATGAACTTTAATCGAACAAATTTGTAGAAAAACAATAAAACACCTCTTTTTGAAAATAGGGTTTGCTTCAAAATCACTCTAACAAGGCACTTCAGCTTCATAATGCTCTTTGCTTTGGATGTGTTCACAATTAATTTTTTAGTCCATTTATCCCATCAACTTGAACTATAACCTTCTTTCATCATGACAAACATCCTCAAGACTTTGCATTGCAAAATTCTGTACAAACACATACTTTTTATATTTTGTTGCAGAATCAACCTTTATTGTAACACTAGTAACTCTATATTCCTTCATAACTTGTTTTGATGAGCTCCAAATTACAAGCGAGCTTAGGTACCATCTAATCATAACTGGATACACATTTTCCCAACTTCACTACCTATAATTTGGCTTTTGACTAAAGTTCTCAAATTCTAATGCTGTGAACAAGCTTAATTCAACTTAATTGAATCAAACTCAACAAATGACTTTGATCTTCCTATCTAATAATCATCTAACTTTCCTTTTGAGATATCTACTCCTTTTACAAATGCTTCATTATTTTTTTCTCAAAGTTCATTAACAATGTTTCTACGTTCCTCATTGTCTTTGTTAGTTCTAGAGTTCCTTTCATGGTTCCTTCTATCATTTCTAGTGTTATTTCCACTATTCCTTCTATTCTCGAAGTTAGCTCCATCATTTCTTCTAACTCAAAAGTTTTTGTCCTTTCTACAGTACTTTGTTGTGTGTCTAAAGTTGTTGCATAACTGACATACTATTGCGCTGCTTCTAGGATTTTGTTGATCATCAAGTGGATGACAATTCTGAGCAATGTGTCCTAAGTTGTTACACTTATAACATGCTATCTATCTTCTATCTTTGTAAGATCTTCCTTCTCTTGATCTCCATTCATTAAATCTTCTTTTATCTACAGGGTTAGTATTTCTAGACATTCTACTATTTCTTCTATCATTATCATACTTAGGCTTTCTACAATCAATTGCACTATGACCCATACCATGACAATTATGACAATAAAAGTCCTTGACATGATTAAATAAATTATTAGTAAAATCTCTTTGCATATGACCTATTTGATTACATAAAAAGCACTTACCTCTAAATTCATACTTGGTTGTCTTAGGAATCCCCACTTGCTTTGGTTCATCCACGATTTCAACTTCCTCATTTTTCTCAACTTCTTTAGGTTTCTCAAAAGATTAACTTGATTCAATCTTATCATCATATTTGTCTTTTTCTTTTGGATCTGATCTAATCTCAAGTTTCTTTGTAGACATGTTAATAAGATAACTAGGACCCATATTATTGTACGTAGGCCTTTTTATTCACATTGAGTCATCAATATTTTCTCTGCTAGAATAAAGTTTCTCAAGCTATTGTTTGCACTATGTCAATTCACCTTTCACAATAGTATTGTACTTATGGATTTCTTTGTGATCTTATTTCAATGTTTCAAACTCAGATGTTTTATTTGCCAAACTTGGTCACAGATCTATATTTTTAGTCTTCAAATCAGATTCAATTTTGCTTGGATCATTTCTCAAAGTCAACTTCAGATTTCTAATCTTCATTCATACTTCAAGATCTTGTAGTCTATCTTCAATTTTGAATAGTCATCATTACTAGTTCTAGATTTAGTAGACTCGGGCTTAGATTTGAGATGTTCAATCTTTTCCATCAATTGAATAATGTATACTTTGGATTCTTCCTATCTATTCTTCAGCTTATCTCTTTCTTTAGTAAGGAGATCAATTTGTTCAAGAGCTTCTTCAAGGTTCTATATCAACTATTTAATATCCATAGGAATCTTATTTAAGTTGTTAAGCCTCTTCAAAGTAACTATGCTCTGATACCAATTGTTAGAAATAGAGATTACTTTTGGGGGGAGGGGGTGGGGGCGGGTTGAATTGGTAGTCTACAAACTTTAGTCACCAACTAGATATTATTACTGCATAAAAAAGCAATAAAGTAATGCTGAATAGTAATAGTAACAATACAAAAAGATAACTCATAACACCATATTTTGTTAATTAGGGAAACCTTGGCCAAGGGAAAACCCTAGTGGGGATGATACCCACTAGTTAATATACTGATACATAAGTTCCTTGTTAGAAGATGGACCCTATTGGGAGTCAATGTCAAAATTCAGTATAAGGACTCCATATTAGGATACTTTGAATCCTTGCTAGGAGATTCCAACCCTATTAGGAGTTGTGGTACAATGTATGCAAGAAGAGCCCACTACCCAAACATGCAATTTCAACTATAGGAAGAGCTCATTGCTCAAACAATTAATTTACAGTTATCTTTCTTCCTTGACCGATCTTTGATCTTGACATCAATTCCAAATCACCAAATAGCTCATATAAAACTTCACATACATTACTTTCACAATAGTTCACTCATTAAAATTTTCTATTCATATTTACACAATAGCTCTACATCTTATCACAAAATTTCCATAGCATAAATACCATGTCTTTTCACAAATTGTTGCTAGATCAACTAAGACCAGAAACCACTTTTCCAAGTTAGAGTAAACATCTAGGATGTTGGTCATGAATAACATGTATACTATCTCCATGTTACTTTTCTAGTCATAATGTGATGTCAGCAACATGTTATAAACAAAGAAATACACCATTATAAACCAAATTCTATACTTAGACAATTTTCTAATTAACAAACACTAGGCATCTTTACTTCTGAGGTTTCTTGTAAGCATGCACATCATGTGTTGCCATAAATGAAAATAAATACATATCACTATTAGCCAATTTTAAACAATATTTCCCTACAAAAGGAGTTTATCCCAATGACATATGCGATAAAATTTGACCAAGAAACAAGCAGTAAAATTTGTAGAAGAGAATTGGTCATAATTGTTGAGTAGAAAATAAAAATACATATGATCACTAAAATGAAATAGAGATAATTAGGATAACAAGAATAAGTAAGAAAAATATGATTTATAGTGGTTCATTCAAAATGTTGGATTATGTACACTCTTCAAGTAGGGGAGAAATACTTCAGTAACGACAAAACTGATTTTACATATTCACATTTTAGTCACAACTAGTGGAAGATGAAAAAGTTGAGTCATTACAATATTCCAACCATTACAATCTCCCACTTGAAGTCCAATCAGAACTACATAGAAATATCCCCTACTTGGAATCTTATGGCTATGTTGTGACCTTGCCTAGAGAAGCTCTACAAAACTCAAACTTCTCCCGTGATACTACTTTTTTTTACACATCTACCAGATTAATTTTATTATCAATCTTCTCTAACTATAGTTTTTCCACTTTAAAATCATGATGAGTTAAATGAAATTTGGTCTCTATATGCTTTGAATGACTATGAAAAGTTCATTTTTTAGCCAAATGAATGGCAAAATTGCTATCATAAAATAGAGTGAAGTGAGATTTCTTATACCCCAACTTTCCAAACAATTGTTGTAAAAATATTTAAGTTCATTATTTCCCTTTGGGAGAGAAATATATCTAGCCTTAGTAGAGTATAGAAAAATAACTTGTTGCTTAAGATAAGTCCAACTAATCACTTCCCTAATATCTTGCCATATCAAAATCAACATAATAAAAAAGATGTGGAGCCATACTAATAAAACATAAAACATGAGAACAAGTGTCTCTCAAATGCCAAAGAATCTATTAAACTACTTATAAAACTACTCACAATTCCAACTACATGAGCAATATCTACATGTGTGCTAACCCTTGTATACATCAAACTAACAACAATTGAAGAATACAAAACACCATCAAAAGAATTTACTTCTTCTAGAGTGGAAAGACACATCTTAGAAGACAACCTGAGGAAGTGAGCAGCCAATAGAGTAGAAGCAAATTTGACATTTGAAATATTGAACTTCTCAAACACTTTTAAAATGTATTTTTCTTTGGATAATATGAATTTATATTTTTATCTATTTTAGATTATATCCATCATAAGAATCTTATTTCTCCTCCTCAAAATTGTTAAACATGAATGCTTGTTGCTCTTAGAGGTATGACCTAATGGGGAAAATTCTCAGCATGGAAGAGAAATGATTGAGTGCTTATGTGTTGCATTCCTAACTTTATTTTTCTTTGATGTCAACATGTCAATTTTCTAGACAATTCATTCATACTTGTAGAGGATAAATTCTTCGGAAAGGATTGTAGTTAGAGAGTAATTTTTTGTGCACTTAGAGGAGAGTTCAAGAACATAGTGATGTCTATTCTCACAAAAAAATATATACAAATTTCCATGAGTTAGAATACTTATTCTTGAGATTTCTCTTAGAGTGAGGTTTTGAAAAGAATGTACTAATAATTATGTTATATATTTTTTGGTGAGGCTAAAGATCATTAAATGGGCTTGGAGTATAGTTTATGACATGTTCAGGATGCTATGGTTCACATGAAAAAATCAAATGTCCATTCTATGAACATTTGTAAAACAAAATCAGTATGTTGTTCCTAGGAGGCTGACTATTGTTTTTTTTATTAAAGTTTTAAAAATGTTTTGCATAGGGGACCCAAAACCCCAAAAATCATTACAAGCTATCAAAAAGATCAAACTAGTTTGATTTGTACTTTAAAATAAAATCGACATTGCGTGATATTAAAAAACCCACCACAGAACCAATACAAAAATAGAGATCGAGACTAAGAACAAAACCAAATGACATACTTAAAATAATGACTCAAAAAGGCAAAAAGACCAATAAGGTAGAAAAATAACCAATATTAGGCTAGCTCAAGAGCCAAAATGTCATTCCCTTCCTTGATTTTTTTCCATGGCCTCTTTAAGATCATCTTTGATGATGTCATCATTCTTGGCCCTCATCTTCCTAGTAGTAGATTTGGTTCTTTTCTTACCCGGAGATTCTTCTGCACCCTTAGATTCATCTAGCTCTAGCACCATTATTTTTTCCACATTCAAATTGGCATTACCTATAATTTTATTCCTACTCTCCACCAAAGCCCCATGAATTTTGTTGTAATTATTAACCATGGTGTTGATAGTTCTTTTCAAGTTCTCAATTATACTTAACAACCCTTATAACAAATTTTTCTTTTCCATATCATTCCCAACGGTACCAATCTCAAGTCCTAAATTCATCTTATTTGCAACTTCATCCATTTTTGAATTAAGAGCTATACAATTAATATTGAGATTTTTTTATAGAATTAAGAGTCCATTGCTAGGTAAAAGCACATATCTATGTCACATTATAGGACCTCTATACCTATTTTGGTTAAATTCCATTTCTCTATCAAAAAAAAAAAAAAAATCAAAAACAAAAAAAACCCTTTTTTAGATTTTAGTGTCAATATCATCATCATATAATTTAATACTAACTCCTCAAATGGTCATTTCAAATGGACATCTTCCTCTTCCTATTTTTAGCTAGATAGAAGTGTCAATTGAAATGCTACATTGGGTTTTGTTTATGGAAAATAAATTAGAAACACATTTGTGAATAGACAACTTCTTATAGATATTATATATTTATAAAAATATAAATACATAATACTAAAAATCATTCATCAAGTTGTTAAATTATACTATTTTGGTAATATTCTAAATAGAGTATGACCCTACCAATGTAATAACTATTGCTTTTAAATGTGCGTTGAGTGCAAAGGCTTGACAATTTAGTCAATAATTGAATTACACACACCCTTTCCTAAATTTATTGTGACAAATAAGAAAATATTATTTACTAGTAGCTCCTCATATGTACATCTTCCTCTTTTGTATTTCTGGCCAAAGAGAAGTGTAAATTTGGCTACTACATTTCCAAATTGATGTAAATAGATAGTTGATAATATACTATCCTATGAAAGGGGTTAATGCCAATGACATATGTGATCAAATTTGACTAAGAAACAATCAATAAATTTTGTAGAAGAGAATTGGTTATAATTGTTGAATTGAAAAGAAAAATACACATAACCACTAAAATGAAACAAAGAAAATCAAGACAATAAACACAAGCAAGAAACATATGATTTATAGAGGTTCATTTAAAATGTTGGATTATGTACACTATTCAAGAAGGGGAAAAATATCTTATTTAGATAATACACATTTCTACAAAATTGATTTTACACTTGAATTTATATTTATCCCTAGAGGAGAGAGTTTCTTCAAGAATATGTAATTTATTTTCAAAAAGGTGTAGATTTAATACAAAAGTTTTGATGGGAGGAAAAATTGTTAGTTTCTAATAAGGTAAACATCGAGTACTTATAACAAAGAAAATATACATCAAAAAAAAATTTCAGTTTTTGTTCCCTAGCTATACATGTCATCTATAACATATTTTCAAATCCAAGAAAAAAAGGATGATTTGCATGTATATGCTTGATGGGAACAACATTTTGAAATGTCAAACTCCTACATGTATATTTTCTTACAATCTTTATTCTAAGACCTTAGATCCAATTATAATAAACCACTAAAATAAACTGATATAAAATAGGATAAGAATATTTAGTTTGATCAAGATTTATGTTAGCCCAACAAACTCCTCCACCATTCATCTACTAAGAATTGTAGATTTCTATTGATTATAAGTTTACTAGTTATTAAATTGTGTAGCTTGAATGTATTCTATTCATCATTATAACCAAAAAAATATACATTTTTACCCCATTTTGTCAAATTTTATTCTCAAGTCATCTAACACATATGCATATGCCACACATATAAATACTCTCATATAAGAAACATATGTTTTCTTCCATTTCATGCATCTTCAGGAATACATTTTTTTAGTCTTCATTATAATCTATTCATTTTAAAGACAAGGGCATGTGGAAGATCATGGTCAACCAAACTATGTCCTTAAGTGGCAATGAAAAATCAACAAATACGGTTATGTCAACTTGGTGTGAAATTTTAAACTTGTTATGAACTTTCAATCAAAAAGTTATTTGAAAATAATCTATAGGAAATTGAATTTAGTTTCCAAACTACTAGGCCATACCTAAAGAAAGAAAAAATTGATTGGTCAAAAGGTTGAATTTTAATGCAATAGTACAAATATTTCAGGACAAAAATAATTAGATGTATGTCTAACTACCTTAATCAAAATCAAATGAAAATATTTTTTTATAAGATTATAGATATAAGAAGTAGACTCATGTCTAGAGGTAAGACATATTTTTGTGTATTTTTATTTCAAATAAATAATTAATTATGAATTTCCTCTTATAGTATTTTTCAAAATATAAAAACTCATGTGTCTGACCACCTTAACTAATTCAAAAATTTACAAAATTAAATTTGTCTTTTATTTTACTTACAGGAGAAGAAGTATATAATGTGACGCACCTTTTGGATTTCAAAAATGTTATATCATTTGAAAGTTATATTTTTTTTCCATCAGTGTGTCAATCAATTCTTTATGCATAACTCCATTAGAAAATGAATAATAATTACTTATTGAACTTGTAATTTGATAGACATTACATTAATGGAAAGATAAGAACATTCTTAAGAAACCCTTTTCATTTCATCAAATTTGGGTGAAAAAAGTCATCAGACAAAAGTAAAAAACATACAAGAATAGGCCAAAAACATATTTTTGGGACATTTTCAAAGTTGACCATGTAGGGTTGGTGTCCAAAGAAATAATAGGCATTATAAAGGTATTAATATTTTGGTTTGGTATCAATATGGGTGCGGAAAAAGTTAGAATAGATTTTGAAATGCTTTGAGGCATTTCAGAACTATATATTTTTTAAATCACCACTTTTTGGCACACCATGATGTTTCACATACCCACAATTTGCATGATACAATTTTGATTCAATACCCATTTGTATCTAGTTGTGAATTTCTTTTGAATCTTATTTTTTTTGCAAAATAAAATAAAATTCATTTGAGATGTTTTCACCACCTCTATCCATTCCTAATCTTTTGACGCGGTACCCACATTGGTTCTCAATAGAAACCTTGAATTGAAAAAATAAATAAAAAACTTCATTATATTTTCTTAGGAATGAGAACCATGTTTTTCTGGAAGTGTCATGAATGAGTGTAAAAAAGTATAAACTAGCACCTAATGAAGGTGTTTGCATTGATCTGCATAAATATGAATGAATGGTCTCCTAAGGTACTTTAGCTCTCATTTACATATCTACTAGAAATGATTCCTTTTTTTGTTTTTCTAAGATTCAAGCTTCACATATTCTTCTTGGTTTATCCATTATCACTAATCCCTTAGTCATGTTTTTCATATGAAGCAAATTGAGGGTTGTAAAGTTTAAACACTTGAAATTTATATTTAAAGCTAACTTTCACCTTTTTATTTTATTATTGAAATATTTTTTGTGTGACTATTTTAGGTTCATCGTTCTTATCTTGTGTACTTAGTTTTTGGAATGAGTTAATGAGAAAAAAGATATAGAGATAGGAGAGTGGGGGAGGGGGTGAATTAGGATCTTAAACTTTTGACATCAAAACCAATTTAATGAATGCAAATCTAACTAATCTCATATAATAGATCTATAATCAAAATAGTAATGCTGAAATATAAATGAAATACATCACATCCATGAAAGATTTGAACACATAAAACAATGATCTGGTAACCATGAAACACTTCAATGCAAAGGTAAAACTGGGGTGGGGATAAAACCCACAAATCTTCACTGTTGCAACAATAAAGTTAACCTATTAGTGTTATAATGTTGGATCATAAGATGTGATCTACCCTATGAGGGGTTTTCCCTATTAAAATATTTAGAAACTATTAGATCTCACCTTGTTAAAGTGTTTTACACTCACAATGAAGTAAGGACTCTGTTAGGAGGTTTACATTGGACTATTAAAAATACTCTATCAAGAGACTTACCCTATCTCAATTAAAAATAACTTATTTAGCACCTAGCCCTTAGTTTTCTCTATAAGCTAGCATTGGTTCTTCTCTTTGCTATATCACTGATTTGATCTCCTAATTTGATAACTCTATTTAGTCATTCATTGCTCTGATTGCTCTCTGTCTGATATGCTTTCAAACTTAGTCTTCTCTTCTTCTCATGCACATACATTACCATAATGAATATTCTTTCCTCCTCTCTCACTCTCTTTGATTCTAGGGTTAGAATCCTCGTTAAATAGATGTTCTATGAAGGTTCTAGATCTTGATCAAGGATTTACAATTCATCATCTTTTGTCATTTCTACCTCATTTTTTGATTGGTTGAATTGCACACCTTGGGATCATCACCTTCTGGAATGATACATGATCACCTTCTTAGCTGTCTCTACAAATATTAAGTGTCATAAAATTTAGCCAAAATGGTTTACATATGTGTTTGTGCCATTCCAAACTTATGTGTCAAAACTAAACTGTTCAACACTTGAGCATTCTAACACTCACTCTTGTAGACTTCTTCATGCTATCACTTGACTTCTATATACATTATTTCTCAGCAATCATTCACTTGTCAATATGTTCAGTCTCAACTATTATGCTTGATGCATACATGTGCTCAATCTCAACTGAATACTCAACAATCACTATCTTGTTCAGTATAAGCTTTGTATGCTCACCTTTCGTAGACAACTTGGTCATAGTGATGACCACGTAATATTTCTTAGTAAATGACTAAGTGTTTGGACACTAATTGACAACATAGGTGTAGAGATCAACAAGTTGTTCTTGAGCATATTTCATATCCAAATTTGGCTTAATCTTTAAAGGACACATTTTATTATTTTACATTTGGACTTTGGTAATGAAATGGTTACTTGGGAATTTGTCTGAATTGTCAACTCGCCCTTGTTGAAAGATAAAATAGTACCCATTTTGAGTAGGCTATCTAATGCTCCTGAAATTATGTTCTATACTAGAAATAAAATAAGCATCAATTATATGTTTATGTCCCCCTTTTGGTTAGAACATTCATGTTCTCTTTTTCTTTAACTTATATTTCATTGTCATCACCCAATGTCACACCAAATTTTATGCTCTCATCTAAGCCATATAAATTTCTAAACCCTATCATTATTATTGCACCCCGAGTCTAGAAACCATGTTTCACTTTCTTGTGCAACATTGTATGCCAAAACATAGTCCTTCATTCAATATTTTGGTTTTTATTTTCTTATATGAATTTTTCATTTTGGTGTCTAGAGTCGTACCCTTTCTTTCACATTCACTCAAACAAGACCCATACTTCTTAAAATAATAAAACTAGATTAGAGATTTATCATTCCATTGGCCTTGAGGGCAGTTTTGAAATGAGTTTTGTGTTGGGCTATGCTTGATACCTTTTCCATTTGAGATTTATGAGATGTTTCTTCCATCTCTATATGAGTTTCTTCCTCTACTTCTAGAATTTGTTTCTTCTCTTTATCTACCATGGCTGATGGAAATACTCTTCTTGAAGTCATGTCATAAGACATGTTCTAAATTTGTATTTGCTGATCAATTTAGTCTATGCTCATAAAATATGAGAGATGCATGTAGCTCATCAACTAAAAGTTGAGAGATAAATTTTGTCTCTTCTATATGGCCACTATGCAATGGTGCCAAATAATAGGAGGAAAATTCCTTAAAATATTTTTGATTATCCTCTTTTCGTCAAACATCTCACTATGATATTTGAGTTGGTTTACTAATTTGAGGAGTTTAGTGAAGAAACAATCTATTGTATCTGATTATTTCATGTAAATGGTCTCAAAATATCTTCTTAGTTTGTTTAGTTTGAGTATCTTCACTTTTTCCATTCCTTAGTAGGTTGCTTTAAGAATATCACATGCTTGCTAAATTTTTTTGTAGCTGAAATCTATGAAAATATGCTCTCTTTTACCCTTGAAAGATTAAAGATAAAGATAATAATCTTTTTTATTTTATTTCAGTAAGTCTTTATTTACTTGAGGGAGTACACTTTATATTGATGCATTTATCGGGTACCCATTTCAATAAGATTGCATATAAGTCTTGTAAATAAAACAATGCTTTCATACTGACTGCTCCATAGTCATGATTTTTCCATTTAATTGCAAAAGTTGTGCATTTATTGAGCTTTTGCTTGCTGTCATTATTGATATTACAAAACCTTTCTACTTATGGAAAAGGTTTTAGAGTAAATAACTTCATCACTACTGGCCTTTTCTATGATACCACTAATAGGAGGAAAAAGAAGAAATAAAGAACATAATTAGAAATGAAACAAAGAAAAGTAATTGAAATTATAGTTTTATATGTTTTGACATTATGAAATATTCAATTTTACACAATCCAAAATACACAATTTAGACAATATTATATCATAAATAAAAATACCTAAGAACATGGAGATATAGCAAATTATATTGCTTTTCTTTCAATTACTATAGACAAATATTCTCACACAGGCCTTCCATATGCTTCAATTCTTGTTTTATATATATTACCTCATTTCAAAAATTGTCTAGAATTATAGGTATTTTCCAAAGTAAAAAGGGAAAAGGTTAATGATAGTTTATATTTAATGTATATTTAAGTCTTATTTGTATAAGATCAAAAGTTGGAAAATTCCTTTCTAAAAAAATTGTGTCCAGGAATATAAATATGTGAATAGGAATATTTATTTTCAAATGGAAAATAGGGGTACATATTCTTATTCTTGTTTGGTTCACCAAGAATTTGATGAGGAATTCATAGACTAAAAAATTTATGTTTTCCAAAATAAATAAAATTGGAATAAGAATACGTATTCCAATTCTACCTATTTAGGTGGATTGCAAATGTTAATTTTCTAGCTAAAATTAGAATACGTATTCCTACTTTATTCCTATTTAAATTCCAATTTGGTGCATCCAAACAAAAAATTCAAAATTTTAAGAATCTACATATTAAAAGCATCATTGTTGAAAATGATGTTCATGACACATGAGAGCAAGAGATAGATGAAATACACATAGAAGAATTATGGTGATTGTTGGTGATTAATACCAACATAATTCATCTATTTTTCTTTATAAAAAATTGTATGATAAACTGCAATTTAGCTTATTATATATTTTTTCAAATACAATTCCACTTGTATTTTTATAATAAAACAATTACTACAAGTATTTTCCATTAGATAAAATATTTTAAATATTTTTACATAGCAATCCCTCTGAATCACTCTTCATTGTGACGTAGACACAAATTTCAGTAAGAGTAATGGAAGACCTTAAAAAAAAATTCCTCACATAACCTGTTTTATCTAGGAGAGGGAAGTGAGTGCTCATCAGTTGCTGATAAGAAGTGCAGAGCGAATGAAGCATTGTTCATGTTGGAAGTATCAGGGTTCTGAGAGGCAGGGGGGTGGGGGGGGGGGGGGGGGGTGTGAATCAGAACACAATTAAATTATCTCACAATCTGATTTCAATAACTTTAATTCACAATTTACAGTAGTGGAGAAATCAAATTGTACTAAAATGTAAACATACAAAATAATATCAACTCACTGAAAGAAGAGACACCAATTTTGTGCCAAGTGGAAAACCCTCCAAAATCCTCATGGTTTTGTCATAGGGAGAAAAACCACTCCATGAATCTGTATTCTTTATTGAATTCCAACTCTTTTCCAATCAGCAGCTTCTACTGCTTAGGGTATTTTAACCCTTTTATCAGTGCTATAATTACAACCTTATACACACATATAAATGTGTATGTATGACATTTACACATGCATACAAGTTTATAATAAGACTTTCATTCTTTACAACATATTTTGAAATATATGTCTTCTTTTCTTTTTGAACTAACCCATTAATTTACAAACGATCTCTATATTTATAGAGAAGAATTTTGAAATTGTTCAATTACATGGAATCACGTGAACCAGTTAGGGTTGTTGAGAAACCCTCTTAAAAGTTGTTTGAAAAACCAACTTATAATTAGTTACAAATGAATTTTTCTTCCCTTTATAAAATTGTCAGTCATATAAAACTATACATATAGAATTCTGGATTTGATAAAAAATGTAGCCTTCAAGGTTATTCTCAATAACTTTCAAATCCTATCCTAGAATATTAGAGCAATTTGACTTAATAATTCTTCACTTTTAGAATTTTTTTTGAAGAAGTCCTTAAAACATTTTTTAAAAAAAAGGGCCCTAACATTATTGCCATTTGAATCATAGCTGAACTAGACAGCGGTAAAAAAATATCATAGCTAAACCAGACAGTGGTAAGAAAATATCATAGCTAAACGAGACAATAGTAAGCAAATATCATAGCTTCATTTTGATTCAAAAAACTGTCTTCTACAAGAATTTCATTTACACAAAGAATAAAATGAGACTTTCCTTATTTTGAAACCCTTACTTTTTTTTAAATGCTTGACAGTGATAATTTTGCCATCTTTCAGGACTGAACAAATTCCTTTATGACCCAATCCCATTTTCAAAAATTCGTTGAAAATCTCTGAAATGACTTGAGACCAACTGTGATTTAATTTCTCAAAACTTTCTCAAAGACAAAAACAAATGAATAAGAGATATCTACCTTTGTATCCCTTTTAAGAAATGAGTATACTTTAAAATACCTGAAGATGCTTGATTTATTACATTCATCATTTCAAAAAAATTCTTACTTGAAGATATATGTTTCATCTTTTCAAATGAACCCATTGTTCATCTCTCGAACATGCATAGGAAAGAAGACAAATGAGTATGTAAATATCAAACATGAAGACCTATTTTTGCATATTCAAACACAAGCAAATTTTTTGCGAAACTTTTCACATGGTCGGTAAAAAATATTGCCTCCTCTAATAGATTTCCATACATACCAAATGATCAGAATAGATTATGCCTCTTCAAACAAATTTCCATACCCATAAAACGATTAGGATAAATTATCATCGAACTTGCAGAAGAATGAAAACAAAGTTCTTATTGTTTAAGAACACAACCCACAACCTTAAGTGTTTTAAAATTTAGTTTGAAATCTGCCACACAATATAGACATTTGGTGAAACCTCCTAAACCTTTCAATCCTTCTTTAAATGACTGTGTACTACCAGTGATGGTGTTAATTGTGCAAGAGCCACGTTACCATTTTTTTGTCATGTTACGATATTGCTGTAAAAAACATTGCTATTTAAAAACTACCTTTTTTAATATGTGACATTTACACAAAACATAATGTATATGCCAATGAAAATTGCCTTTATATTTGCCACGTTTTAATCATGCATTTTGCCATGTTTCAAAAAAGGGCATCATGGTCAACAATCTCCCCCATTTTTGATGCAAAAATTTTCACTATCTCATATAAATAAGGTGAGAAAAAAATCAACTTATACATACAAGATATTATCTCATGTATACAAGGTGACTTTAAACTTTTCAACTCATATATACAAGATAATGAATAGAAAAAAAATGTTGATATACCACACAATGCTGATCCAAAAACATTAGACAAAAACTGAACCAACTGACTTGAATCAATAAGAAAAGTGATAAACCAGTCTATGAAAAGAAACCTGTGAACCAGCTGAAATCAATCTGTGAACCAACTAATTTGTGAAGTGATAAATCAATCTGTGAAAAGAAACTTGTGAACCGACTGAAACCAATCTATGAACCAACTGAAAGTAATCTAAAATGCTGATTACTCCCCCAAAATTTTTGCATTAAAAATTTAACCATCTACTTTTCATGAATTCTTTCTGTGAAAGGAGTAGAAGCCCAACATAGAATGATTATGATGAAGATTTTTTATGCTAGGATTGATTGAGAGAAATCTCCCAATCGTGCTCTCAACTATTCAAACAGTTCTCTTGGTAGTTCCTTTGTAAAAATATCAGCCACCTGTCCTTGAGTAGGCACATAAACCAATTTGAATTCATTATTTTGAACTTTATCTCTCAAGAAATGAAGTTTGATGGCTACGTGTTTTGATCATGAGTGCATAACAGGATTTTTTCTTAATTGAATAGCACTCATATTATCACACATTATTGAAATAGGTTTTGAAACCTGAATGCCTAAATTAGATAACTGAAAATCCATCCAAATTAATTGAGTACAACATGTTGTAGATGCAACATATTCAGATTCATAAGTGGATAGAGTTACACAATCATGTTTCTTACTATGCCAAGCAACCAGACAGTCACCAAGAAAGAAAGCTACACCACTAGTGCTCTTTTTATCATCAAATCCACCCCAATCTGCATCAGTATAACCAACAAGAGTAAAATCATTGCTGGGAGGATACCATAAACCATAATCAAGAGTGCCTTGAATGTATTTTAGTATTATGTGCACTGCATTAAGATGCAATTGCTTTGGATCAGATTGAAATCTTGACACCATACATACAACTTGCATTATATCAGGTCTAGATGCAGTTAGATATAGAAAACTTCTAATCATAGATCTGTAAAGAGTCTGATTAATAGAAGGTGAATCATCATTCTTCATTAGTTTACAACTAGTTTCTGTAGGATTGCTAACTGGTTTGCATTCAGACATATTAAATTTTCTCAACATTTCTTTGGCATACTTAGTTTGAGATAGAAATAATCCATGTTCAAGTTGTGAAACTTGTAAACCAAGAAAAAATGTAAGCACACCTAACATTGACATCTCAAACTCTGATTTCATGATTTTTGGAAAATGTTTTGCTGAATCATCATTAGTAGACCCAAAATTGATGTCATCCACATAGATTTCTATAGCCAAAATGTCATCATTTATAACTTTGATATACGAAGTGTTGTCTGCATTTCCACAAGAAAAACCATTTGAAATTAAATGTTTATCCAACCTAGAGTACCAAGCCCTAGGAGCCTATTGTAAGCCATACAAAGCCTTTTTCAGTTGGTAAACATAATCAGGTTTTTCAAAAGATTCAAAGCCTTCTGGCTATTCCATATATACCTCCTCTTTAAGATACCCATTTAAGAAGGCAGTTTTAACATCCATTTGGTAAACAATGAATTTCTTATGACTGGCATTAGCAAGAAAGATTCTAATTGATTCCATTCTTGCGAATAGAGAAAAGGTTTCATTGAAATCAATCCCTTCTTGCTGAACATAGCCCTTACAAACAAATCTAGCTTTATTTCTGACCAATTTACGTTCTTCATTCAGTTTATTACGAAATATCCACTTTCCACCTATGGTATTTTTATCACTAGGTCTGGGAACAAGTTCCCAAGTCTTATTTTTCTCTATTTGATTTATCTCTTCCTACATAGCATTTTTCCAACAAGAATCTAATAAGTCTTTAGTAACGTTCTTTGGTTCAAAGTCATTTATTAAGCAAAAATGTTCAACAATATTTGCCTGTTCTCCTATTTTGGCTTTTCTTCTGGTTAGAATTCCTTTCTCTACATATCCAATAACTTGAGACTTGGGATGTCTCTTAGCTATTAGTCTGGATGGGATTTTTATTTTTTAACTAGTACTAGTTATTTTAGGACTTGAGCAATTTTCTGATTCAGTTTCATCAGCCAATTCATTTTCATCAAAAGTTCACATTTATCATTTTCACTATGTTCGTCATGTATAGTTTTTGATCTCTAAAATGATGAATCTTCATGATCTTCTTGACCATTACAACACACATAGTTTTCATCAAATATGACATTTATAGCTTCTACAACTTTTTTTAGCCTTTTATTATAGCATTTATAAGCTTTGTTGTGCATGGAATACCCAAGAAAGATCCCTTCATTAGACCTTGAGTTAAAGGTTCCTAAAAAATCATTGTTCTTTCTGATAAAACACTTGCAGCCAAAAATCTTAAAATTTTTGACATTAGCTATTTTTCCATTCCATGATTCATATGGAGTGTAGGCAATTCTAACTCTAATTTGAGCTCTATTGAGAATGTAAATAGCTGTATGAACAGCTTCTTTCCAGAATTTATCAGGCAGTTTGGCTTCGTTTAACATGGTTCTGGCCATTTCCTTTACTGTTCTATTCTTTCTTTCAACAACACCATTTTTTTGTGGTGTCCTAGTAGTAGAGTATTGTCTTTTTATTCCACGCTTCTCAAAATACTCAATGAACTCTTGAGAGGTGAATTCTCCTCCCCTATCTGATCTCAAACATTTTAGTTTTAAATTAGTTTCTCTTTCCACCATTTTCTTGAAAATATTGAAGCATTCAAAAGCTTCTGATTTGTGTTTCTGAAAAGTTACCCAAACCATTCTTGAATAATCATCTATAAATAGCATGAAATATTTTTCACCATTTAGTGAGGCTATTTTAGTTGGACCACACAAGTCAGTATGCACTAATTCAAGTGGTCTATTTGACAAGTATTCTTTTGATTTAAAAGAAACTCTTGTTTGTTTGCCTTTAACACGCTCTTCACAAATATTTTGTGGTTTGGTAATCTGTGGTAGACCTCTAACCTTTTTATTCTTGCTGATTTTGGCAAGATTATCAAAGTTTAAATGTCCCAGTATTTTGTGCCATAGCCAATTTTCTTCTACTTGACTCATTAGACAAGTATTAACTAATGAAGTTTCTTGGACAGTTGAATCTATTAGGTTATACAAATTACCATTTGTTCTCAACCCATTGGCAATGACTTTATTCTTTCCATTTTTGATATAACAACCTTTTGCATCAAAAGAAATAGAATATCCACTATCACAGATCTGACTTACACTTAGCAAGTTATGTTTTAGACCTTCAATAAAGTATACATCATGAATTGGTGTGTCTTTATTCAGAATTATTGAGCCTTTTCCAGTAATGTGAGCTCCTGAGTTATCACCAAATCGAACAAACCCTCCATCAAAATTTTCTAGGGTTTTAAATTTGTTTTTACACCCAATCATATGGTGTGAACAGTCACTATCCAATACCCACGTTGCAGGTTTTTGAGCGAATAGAGCTATTTCAACAATTAAAGACTTTTCTATTGTCCTTGCTAGACTTGTTTTGGTCTCATACTCAGTTTACATTGATTTGCATAATGACCATAATAAAAGCATTTAAAGCATCTAACCACTTTTCTTTTTCTTTGATTTATGCTATCTTCACAAAAAATAGCCTTGTGCCCAAAAATATTACACTTAAAACAATAACCACTGAATAAGAACTTTGTTTTCTGGCTAGTGGATTCTTCTGATGAACTCTGCAAGACTTTTAATTTTTTATCTTTTTCCTCAAGCAAGAGTTTTTGATTTTCTATAATCAAATTTGCTTCCTTTAACTCTTCTTAAATATTTTGATTTTCAATTTCTTGATTAGAAATCAACTTCTTTAGTCTTTTAAGTTCTTGCAATGATTTCAAAAGTTCTTCTTCTAGATCTACTTCTACATCTAAATCAGATGATGATTCAGATTCACTAGGTTCATGTTTAGGGGTATGGACTATTTCAGTCATGAATATTCTTTCCCTTTCTTCATTAGCATCGCTGGAATCTTCATTTGAATCTTCTTTAGAAAGAAGACTTTTCTTCTTATAATCCTTGAATCTTTTATTCTGATTCCAAGGCTTCTTTTTAGAAAAATTCTTAGTTTTCTCATCACAATCTTCTAGTTCAACATTTGGGCACTTTGCAGCAATGTGTCCTAATTGACCACAGCTGAAGCATTTAGGTTTGCCTTTATATTTATTTCTTGTTCTTCTAACTAGTAATGCTTCTAAAGCATCTGTTAGATCTGAGTCACTCTCATTTTGTTTTTCAGCTTTAAAAGCTTATTCTTTTGATGAGGAACTAGCTTGATGGCTAATCCTCATTTCAAGAAATGAGTATATTTTAAAATACCTGAAGATGCTTGATTTATTACCTTCATCATTTGAAAAAATTTCTTGCTTGAAGATACCTGTTTCTTCTTTTCAAATGAACCCATTGTTCATCTCTCGAACATGCACAGGAAAGAAGACAAATGAGTATGTAAATATCAAACATGAAGACCTGTTTTTGCATATTCAAACACAAGCAGATTTTTTGTGAACCTTTTCACATAGTCGGTAAAAAACATTTCCATACACACCAAATGATCAGAATAGATTATGCCTCTTCAAACAGATTTCCATACACATAAAATGATCAGGATAAATTGTCATCGAACTTGCAGAAGAATGAAAACAAAGTTCTTATTGTTTAAGAACACAACCCACAACCTTAAGTGTTTTAAAATTTAGTTTGAAATTCGCCACACAATATAGACATTTGGCAAAACCTCTTAAACCATGCAGTCCTCCTTTAAATGACCATGTACTGCCAATGACAGTGTTAATTGTGCAAGAGCCACATTACCATCTTTTTTGCCATGTTACGATAGTGCTGCCGAAAACATTGCTATTTAAAAAATTCCTTTTTTAATATGTGACATTTACACAAAATGCAATGTGTATGCCAATGACAATTGCCTTTATATTTGCCACCTTTTAATCATGCATTTTTCCATATTTCGAAAAAGGGCATCATGGTCAACAGTTCAACAAGCTAAAATCTGAAAAATTTGTTGTATGAAGCAGTCCAACGGCCTCTGTCAGATCTCTCACAATTTCTGTACACAACAATGCTAACTCTGTAACCTTCCACAATACACCCAACTCAAAGTTTTTCCCTCCCTCTGCGTCTACTAAGCTCTCAATGCGACCTTGAGAAATCAGCGACCTTGACTACAGCAATATAAATAAATTTCACTGAGATGAATAAAAGTATCTATTTACTTTTTATTATATAATTAACAAAGTCTTAAAAAAAGTTTCAATCTTGCACTTACCCAGGATACGATGTGACTCTGTTCCCCTGAAACATTTTTGTAAATAGGAGCTCTTCCAGAAATAATCTCTGAAATTACAATGCTGAAGCTATACACATCGCTTTTCTCTGTTAAATTATATCTGTGCAAGAAGGAAATAGCATAATTATTTCTACCCTAATTTAATCGACATTACATGAATGGGTATGAAAAAAATTTAGAAATAATTTACTGAGGATCAATGTAGCCGAATGTGCCCTTCACATTCGTTGAAACATGAGTTGCTTCAGTAGATGGCCCTTCTTTTGATAGCCCGAAATCGGCTACTTTCGCTTCCAATTTTTCACTTAATAATATATTGGACGATTTGATATCTCTATACATTATTTGCGGTTTGCAACCAGAATGCAAGTACTCCAATCCTGATTATCATACCATAAATTAGTTTTATGAACATAAAAAATAAATAATTTTTTTAATATTAAGAAGGTTATATACCTTGAGCTGCATTTAAGGCGATGTCAAGCCTGGTTTTCCAATTGAGGCACTGTTTCACTGAAGAGGATTCTACAACAACAAAACCATATATCAGAATATCAAAAATGAGTAAAAGAACATATCATTCTTGTCTTATGACCACTTTACATGCAAGCACGCAATGCGTAATCTAAGAAACTAAAAATGGAAGGCAGAGCTTAAGGTATTTTTTCTTTAATATTAATAATTTGACTTTTGGAATACAAATTTCTAGAAGGCTGATGAATCTAAGTTTTAATAATATAATGTGAGAATTGTATTTAATTTCTCATGAAACAGTAAAAATATTATTATAAACTTTTTTAAAATTAGAAGAATCTATTTCTTCTTTAATTTTGTATTTTTTTTAATGTTGATCAATAAATTAAAATATCAACAAACAATGTGTCTGACATTTGATAACATTAATACTATTATAAGTCTATGGGAAGATGACTTCATCTTTGTATCAAATAAGTTATAGTTCTTAAATATGAGGGAGTGGATTTGTATGCATAGCTATTAACATTTAATTCTTTTGTCAAATAAAAATAAATTAAAATTAATACTTTAACTAATTGATTATATATTGCATAGATTGTGATATGATGTATTTATTGATTGCATATAAATCATCTACTAAAATTTGAAGTTTTAAAAAGAGATCTATATTATTTATAGAAATTTTGATAAAATAGATACCTCTAATTAAGTAAGTAATAATACAGACTTATGATCCTACAAATAGATATTATATTTAAATTTTATAAATTATTTAAAATCCCCACATCCAATATAATCTACTAACAGTGCACTAAAACTACTAGCTTACAATTTCTTTGTAAGAGATCAGAGTACTTACACAAATTTTAAACAATTCCCTTTACATAAGGAGGACTTGAAATTAAGAACTTTTTAATGCTCACTTGCAACAACACATTTGCATCGAGGTGAATCTTTCCAAGGATCTTAAGGATTCTATGGAAATTTAGATTGAGTCTCAAACCTTCTCCCATAAGGTTCTTTACTTGAATCTTCCCAACACCTATTATAGGTGCTAGGTCATGGAGCACAAGATCAAGGACTGGCCTCTGGCTACACCTAGGGTCAAGCTCATGCCTAAAGAAGCACCTATCAAATAGGCTAAAGGGGAAAAGGAAGAATGGGTTATTGTTGGGCGTAAGGGCAAGGCTCCCTTGAGTCCCTTGCCCCCCAAAAGTCCTATGCAGCAGTCGCTATGGTTCCTTCTATCCCCATAGGAGAGTCAATTCTAGCTAGCGTAGGGATGCAAGTAGCAGACAAAGGAACTACTCTCAAAATTTCACCGATTTCAAACCCTGCTGGCCTATAGGGGATAAAGATAGCCACTAGGGCTTCTGCCTTGGCTGGGGTATGTACTCCTCTTGCTACTTTTTCCATAGCATCACTAGTGATGTGGCATTCTCGCAGTCCTCTTGGATATGCGGAGATACTAGAGATGAAATGCCAGGTTGTAGGTCTAGAGGGTTTTCTATCTAACTTCAACCATGTTTCTACCTTCTTACAGAATAGCTACTCCTCTCTTGAGGATGAAGATGATATGGAAGAGTTCTCATGAACTTCCTATCATAGAATGTTCGAGGTCTCACAGACCTCCCCAGAAAGTGCTATTTTTTGGATGTCCATCATAGACTTGGTAATTTAAATTTTCTTAGTCTACAAGAAGTTAAAATTTCTAGTTTCATGCTTTCTTCAGCATGGCACATAATTTGGTAGGATGATGTGATTTTTTCTTCCCAGCACGAAGTTGGCCAAGGTGGTGTTGTTACTCTCCTATAACCTCGCCTTCATTTTGCTATTATTTCACACGATTTTGACCCCATGCATATAATTATTTGGTTTTTCTTTCCATTAACAATTATTCTTTTGGTGTCATTAATTTTTATGCTTCCAATGATGCTATGGAAAGATCCTAGATGTGGACCTGGCTGGCTGACAACTTGCCTCCAACTACTTGGGTCATGTGTGGGGACTTTAATATGGTTGAAGTGGCCTTTGACAAAGATGAAATTCTACCTTTCTGCTAGATAGCTGGGGAAAGACAAGCCTGGTATTACATGCACAATAAATTGGGTATTTTTATCCCAATACCAACTACCGCCAAGATAGTTGGTTTTGGCACACTTGGTCCAACGTTCAAGCTAGCTCTAACCACATATTAAAACTCCTTGATCGTGCTATGATCACTGTACAATTTTTTTTCTCTTTTTCTAAGGATCAAGATCTACCTGTTGTTCCCTTGCCAGATGTGATTTTATATGACCAGTATCCCATTTATTTTGTCATTTCTTGGCAAACAACTGTCCCAAAGGTAGCCAAGTCCCAGTTCTTCCTCAACACATTTGTGTTGATGCATGCTTCCACCATTTCACACATCCTACATGTTTGGAACTTGGAACCATGTCCACATTCTCAAAGGGGATGGATTCAACGGTGGAATGATGCCATCACTAGAATGGCTCATTTCCTATGCATTTATGGGTGACAATTGGCTATGTTCCAAAAAAAATCATATGAAGCCAACACGCTTGCCCTCAAAAAAGCCTCAGAGACCCTCACCCTCAATCCCTTTGATGTGGACTTACAAATCCATCTTGCCAAGCTTTGCCATGACAAATAAATTGCTGATAATTATGTTGCTCAGGGAGCCCAAATCAAAGCACGTCTCTACTGGTTGGAGGTTGGCAACAAAGCCTCGAAGGAGTTTTTTCAGGCTCTTCATGCCTATCATACCAATGTTGGGATTAAAAAGATCAAGCAAAAAAATGTTGTTCTATCCATTCTCCCTGCCATCCTGCAAGAATTTTTTTATCACTATGAGAATGTGTTGTCTTCATAGGGAAATTTAGTTGCTCAGGAGGAAGCTCTTAGAAAATGTATTTTTGTTACTCCAAATTTCCTAGCAATTGAGAAAAATGCTTTCTGTGAGTAACTTCTTTCCTTTCGAGACCTTAAAGAGGTGGTCTACTTCATGGAGGATAACAACTCTCCTAGGTGTGATGGGTTTCCTTGTGAATTGTAGAAGCGCCTCTGGAAGCATATAGGTCCTGATCTGCACAAATTTTATCTTAAAGCCTATCATTCTAAAAGCTTAGGAGCTATTATGAAAAAAAAAAATATCAAATTCATACCTAAATCTAGTGATCTAGAGGACACATGCAATTGGAGATCCATTACCCTTATGAATGTGTCTTATAAGATTATTCCCAAGGCACTCTCTCTCAAAATCAAGCACATGTTACCCATAATTGTGTGGCCAAAGCAAACTAGATTCATCAAGTCTAGATATATTCTTGACAACATGATTTCTATCTAGGAGGGAATGGAATGGGCTCGCAAGTCCAAACAGAAGGCTATTTTTTAAAGATAGATTTTGCTAAAGCCTATGATCGCATTGAATGGCCCTTTATCTTATATATGCTCTAGGTTCTAGGTTTTGGCCATAATTTCCTCCAGTCCATGGAGATGTTTTTTGGAGATGCTAATGCTTGCATTACCATCAAAAATTCACAATTTGAGGCTTTTGGACTTTTTTATTCCATTAGGCAAGGTTGTCCACTAGCTTCTGTACTTTATGTTCTTGCTGTGGAAGGTTTTGGCTATTTACTTACACATTTAGTGTCCTCGAGACTGGTTTGAGGCATTTCTTTGCTGGAATCATCCTCCCAATTAGTTAATGGACACTTTGCTGATGATTCTTTTATTACTCTTTTTGAGGATGAAGAAAACATCAATAATGCTTTGAGTTGCCTGGACACCTTTTGTTAAGCCTCTAGTTTTTCCATTTAATGGCATAAAATTCTCTACTTCCACAAGTCCTTTTGCTAGCTCCACCTTGGATCAGCTAGTTTGACTTAAAATGGGTTGCTCACGAGGAAATCTTTCACTTTCTTGGCATTCCTTTTGCATTCCAGGCGTTGCCTGTGAAACTTTGGAATGTTGTGTTGGCCAAGATTAGTAAAAAGGTCGACTACTAGATCACAAAGTTACTCTCCATCGCTGGGAAATTCCAGATATGCTCAAAGATTTTGGCAGCCACTCATGTGTATTACTCCTCTTGCTAGGCTCCATCCAAAGCTTCTTACATGAAGTTGGAAAGATTGTTTAGGGATTTTCTTTGGGCCTCTGGTTCTAATCACAATGGCTTTCATAGAGTGGCTTGGGATTTTTGTTGTCTCCCAAAAGAGTGTGATGGTCTTCACCTACTTTCCACTTAGAAACAAGGCCTTGTTATTTGTGCAAAATGGATTATTACGGCTACTTTAGGAGATGAAGCTTGGAAGATTCTAGTTTGGGACTACATTTCTTCATGCTTTCCTGTCAATAGGCCTACTTGGAAGAAGATTGGTTTCTCATCATGTGTGATTCTGTGGTCATTTAGGGCTCATTTTTCATCAAGATCATCTAGAAAGCCTGCGAGGCTATTAAGCCCTAGCTTCGATGGGCTGGAGATGAATTCCGTAATGGCCTCTCCTTGAATCAACAAAACATTTGGTGGTCTCCCCTGTTTTCCATTCAAGGTACTCCCCTTGCCAAGACTCAACGGGCCAATGCTCTAAATTTTTTTAAAGATGGCATCAAAACTCCTAAGGACCTCTTTTCAAGGGTCACCATGAGTTTTAGGACCTTGGAAGATATGTATGTACAGTACCACCTTATCTGTTTATACCGATAGACTTTTGAACTTTTTCTTTCTTCCATCCCTATTCACTTAATTCAAAAAGTGGGGATCCAGTCTGTTCACCCTTGGTGGCTTGATTGGAAATGGTATCTTGCCACTCCTTTTTCTAATTACAAGCCAAGTTTGGGCTATAGATGACTTTCACCTCATCTTCTGATGGTGGATATGCTAAACCACAGATGGCATTTGCAATCTTCTCTCTCTCAATGGAGAAAATGCTTTGATACCATATGGAATGCTATAACTGAACCCAAGATTGCACATTTTGCTTGGTACCTAGCCTTCCAAGGTCTTCCCCTAGGGCCTATGGCACAAACACATTGGGGTTCCTAATCCTAGATGCCCCTTCTATGGAATACCAAAGTCTTTCATGCATATTTTCTAGTTTTGTAAGTGTGCTCAGAATTATTGGCACTGGATTCATAATTTTTTTAAGCCATTCAGACTTGAATCTTTTTCTTGGCACATGATTTTACTGGGTGACTTTCTCGAATTTCCTTAGAAGTTCACCCAGATTTGACATACCTTCAGGCTGGAGATTCTATTTTCTCTATGGAAAGATAGGAATGTTGTTCTTTTCACACACAATTTTTTGGATGTCAAATTTGCTATGTACACTAAGGCATGCATTTGTAATAATGTAATTATGCAGATTCAAGTGCAAGATAACAAAGTTGCACTCGAGGTAGCTCACCTACAGGAGCTACTGAATCATTGGGGTAATGCTCCTTGCAATGTTGTTAGAGTTACTCCTGATGCCTCAATGGAGACCTCGATGCCCCGTGGTCATCGTCCTTGGCGCCACTCCTTCAGCCACCAGTCATACACCCCATGCTTCTAGGCTTCCTGCCATCACTCTCTTAGTGGTGGTGATGGCAGATGGAGGCACCACTCAACTTCCCCACCCCATGGTGGTTCTGGTTGGTCCTCGGCTCCTCCTCCTGGTTCTCATTGTGCATATTTTAGGAAGTGGCCTCGCTTGAACCTAGTGATCTCTCCTCCATGGCCAGAGGTTAAAGATGCAGAGGCTGCCACTATTACTACTGCTGCTGATGATGGCTAAACTATTCCCAACCCACCCCCCAATCCTAAAGACGATTGGGGTTTTCAAGGCAAAGATGATCAACCACCCTCGGTTGGCTCTGCTTTGGTAGCCTCAGGTTGCCTTCTATGGTTTTTTTTTTATGAATATGTTCTGTTTCTTGCTATAGCCATGTTTTTAATCCACTATGGCCATGTGAACTCATTCGCGGGGTGATCTTGTATCCCCCAACCCTTTTATTGTGAATTGTAATCTAAGTATATTTTATTAATAGAAAAGAACACTATTCATCAAAAAAAAATTTTGATAATATAATGTGAGAATTGTATTTAATTTTTTATGAAATAGTAAAAATACTATTATAAACTTTTTTTTAAAAAATTAGAAGAATCTATTTTTTCTTTATTTTTATATTTCTTTTAATGTTGATCAATTAATTAAAATATCAACAAACAATGTGTCTAACATTTGATAACATTACTACTATTATAAGTCTATGGGAAGATGACTTCTTCATCTTTGTATCAAATAAGTTATAGTTCTTAAATATGAGGGAGTCGATTTGTATGCATAGCTATTAATGTTTAATTATTTTTTCAAATAAAAATAAATTAAGATTAATACGTGAACTAATTGATTATATATTGTGTAGATTGTGATATGATGTATTCATTGATTGCATATAAATCATTTACTGAAATTTGAAGTTTTAAAAAGAAGTCTATATTATCTAAAGAAATTTTGATAAAATAGATACCTCTCAATTAAGTAAATAATAGTATAGACTTATGATCCTACATATAGATATTAAATTTAAATTTTACAAATTCAATATAATCTGTTAACTGCACTAAAACTACCAGCTTGAATTTTCTTTGCAAGAAATTTGAGTACTTAAAAAAATGTTAAACAATTCCCTTTACATAAGGAGCACTTGAAATTAAGAACTTAACTCTGCATACTAAAAATGATCTTAAAGATGTAGTTGATTTAAGTAATGCTTATCACACTCAAAACAATAAAATGGGAAATACAATTACCATGGAGAATGTGACGCAGATCTACCCTTGACATAAACTCATAGATTAATATTCGGTATTCGTCTTTAAAACAATAGCCCAATAAACTCACTAAATTTTTATGATGAATTCTTGAAAGCAATGCAACCAGCAAGTTACAAACTATCTTTTAACAACAAGTAATTCAATTAAAAACTATTGAGCCATCTTATGGATAAGGTTAAATGCCGAACTACTGAGAGTCAAACCAACCTCTGTTGTGAATTCCCTCGATCCTTGTTTAGATGTTGTGGAACATAATTTGACAGCCACTTCTCGTGCATTCTTTAAGCGGCCATAGAAAACAGGTCCATATCCTCCTCGCCCAATCTGCTTGCTAAATTAACGAGTCATTTCCTTCACCTCTTTGTAGCTATATCTTTTTAAACTTGGTGCTATTAGGTCTGAAAAACATTTGTTTTCCATCTTATCAGCATACATTTCCTCTTAAAATCCCTTAAATGACTTGATTGGTTTGCAATAAAAGACTAAAAATTAAAAGTACACACTAACCTGTAGCTTGGTTTATTTTTTTAAATCTTCGTGTAATTAGTATAGAAAAAACAAAGAGGATGACTAAAGTTATGCCAGCACTGGCTGACAAACCAATAATCAAACCTTTGTTTGTAGGTGTGCCACTACATCGATTTTCACCCCTTTGACAAAGATGCACATTTCCAGAAATGCTACAGAAACAAATGAGTATTAATGCATCAAAATTCAAGGTCCTTGCTATAAAATTCCAAATCAGTATATGTCTTACAAAATTCAAGGTCCTTTGTAATGGATTCGAAGACTATCACCTGATATTTATGTTCTTGTTCAACAAACCCGTGAGTACTGATCCAGTGAGATTGTTGTTATCTAAATTCCTGAAAGAAAGTAACAAAATAAAAGTAATGTTCAAAAAAATTAACCTCTACCTGATTCTATAACCAGTAGAAAAACGGTAGTGCATCAAAGCAACCAATGTGATATAGTGAATCCAATGTGATATAGTGGTCATCAAAATTTAAACATGGTAAATAAACTCACAGTTTTTTAAAGTTTTTCAAACTAGCCAGTGATTGGAGTATTCGTCCATTTAAATTATTACCAGAGAGGTCACTACAAATTCAAACAATTTGGGAACAAGTTTTATTATCTAGAGATTAAACAAACATCTGATAAACAACAGAATATTTTCAACTTTGCATTATAATTTTGGTCATTTGGTTCCATTTTGGGACCTCTCCCTTCCGTGTGCTTGTAAATGTCGTTCTAATCTATGAAATGGAATATTAAAGTTTATAAATTATTTTCTAGAACCATAAAAACTAACCAACAAGAAAAGAGTAACTGTTTTTTTCTTTTTTTAAAAATATAATATTAAGAGTCATCCTCTGGTTAATTAGATTATATATTGGGTATATATATACAACTAGGTTTTTCAATTTGAAGGCTGTTTGTTTAAATTTCATTCTTAATTTAAACGATCAATGGTTAATATATGATTGAGGAATATTAATTGAACTGAAATATGTAATTTATGAGTATTTCGAGTTTGATGCATTGTTCATGATGAAAAGGGAAGTATACTAATATGTCTAAGATAACAGAACTAATTGTTCATGATGAGAAGGAAAGTATACTTATGGATCAAAATGTATTAGAAGATTATTGTGAAAAGATATAAATATTAGGTAAATAGTTGATTTGTGTGTGGTTACTTAAGAATGGTGAAGCATTAAATAGTTAATTTCTTAATCCTTTTAAACAAATAATTCTTATACTAATTGATTATGGATGCTAGTCTTTTAATAACACCATTGAAGAAAGAAATAATACTTTTGGAATATAATTAATGGGACAAACTCAAAATAGTCTTCCAAAGTAAGGTTAGAATAATTATTCCTACAAGTGGATATATGGTGATGAACTTTATAAGAAAATTACAAAGTAAAATTAGGTTCAATATGAAAGTTTAGTATTCTATTAGATAAAGGAGAAGAAAATGGAACTCTTAGAATCATTATTATATATAAAATAAAGAAGCAGTTATAAGAAGATCTACATATTGCATATTGTGTTGTAGGGGATGCCTGATGGACATATGTTTGTTCTATATAATAGAATTTCTATGGAAAACAAAAGGCAGATTTAGGTATGTCAATTATTGTGTTGCAACGGATGCCTCTTGGACATATGTTTGTTCTACATAATAGAATTTCAATGGTAAAAAAAAGAAAGATTTAGATAGGTCATGATGGACATTAACAAAAAAATTGATTAAAAAGGTAAAAAAACACTAGAGAATAAGAAAAGAAGCACCAGATTTGTAGTTGATGGTACTTTTGGAAATCAAGGATAACTACAAAAGAATATCATAGTTCCAAGTTATTGTCTATTTTTCAAAAAAAAATTGTAATAGGACTTTCGTCCTTTCTTTTCCTATAATAGGAGCTTACTATGAGAATCACTTGCATAGTGTAACTTCACGAAAGCAATTTTAAGAGTTGTTTTCTATCTGTAATAAATGGAAAAAAATGTTGTCTAATATGACAAAAAATCATAATAAATAATGCAATTCATTAAAACAAAATGTCAATTTTTATTTATCTTTCTAATTTATTAAAAAATACATACACAAGCTCAAGGGCTGTGAGGTTGGTAATACTTGTAGGAATATTACAAGTTAATCCTTTGTTCGATAGAATCCTAAACATGGAAGATATGTAAATGTCAAATAAGCTAACAACTTGAAAGTAAAAGAAGTAAATGGAATCTCAAATCTTTTCTTACGAGTTCACATTTCTAGGCGATGAATCATCATTGCAAACTAACCAATCCCATGAATATCTTATAGGAAAACATGGATCGTCTGTTGGAATATTAAATGCAATAGCCATTTGTCCCTAGAGAATAATGCCTACCTACCACCTGACGGACTCTACAACAAATAGAAACAATAACTACGGTGGGTGAGTTTTTTGAAATTAGGAAAGAAGGGGAAAAATATGACAAAAGAAATGTTTTAGATTCATTCAAGTGATTCGGCAAATTAGAAGTTTAGCAGAGAGTTGTAGAGTAGAGAAAGAAGAAAGAAGTTAATCAGCAAATCAGTCATTGCAGAGACAGAAGGAAGTTTCTATTGTATTTCTAATTGCACATGTTTCCTTTGTTCATTTTGTAAGTTCGTTTTTGTTGGATTTGTCCTGTTCAAATAGTGATTGCTCCAAGCACCATTGTATGTAGCCATTAGAGCTGTAAGTTTAAAGTTTATTGAAGTTTGAAGTTTTACCAATTTAGGTTTATTTGAGGGTTTTCTACTTAAAGCTGAATGCTCCCAAATTTTGTAATATATTTAATCAAGTTTGAATAGAAAACAAGTAGGCATACTTGAATCCATTATTCTTCTTCTATTCATTGCATTTGAGAAGTTTTTTTAGAAGCTTTAAGCTTTGGCTCTCTAGTTTTAATGGTGGAGACATTCACGTTGAAATTTCTCTAAGTTATAATTTTTCCAATTTGAGCCAATCTCACTTGGCATAAATTATTTCTGAGCATTGCCCTTTGTGTGCCAAGCTTACTCATCTTCTTTGTGTGCCAAACTTACTCAACTTCTTCTTGTACCGAGCTAACTCAACACCTACTGCCTGTCACTCGGTAATAGTTTGTGCCAAGAAAATTATCACTTGGCACCTTCACATGTCGAGCACATTGCCACTCGACACCTTCATGTGCCAAGAAAAATTGGCACTCGGCAATTATTAGTGCCGAGAAAAAATTTAATGTTGTGATTTATTTTTTCACATGGTATCAGAGCTTTGAGGCCCCACATCCACAATGAGTTAGGGCAAACTTTTTTCTAGAATTTTTGACATAGCAGGAGACGTAGGAAAGATATGGTAGTAGCCACCACCATTCAATGGAAAAAACTATGATACATAGGAAAAGAAGGTGAAAATCATAATGGTTGCAAATGATTTTTGGGAGTTTGTAGTTAATGGGTTCAATGATGTGACAGACCCAACTCAGTATGTTACTTCACAAATGCACAGAAGACTCAGCTAAAAGAGTCAAGGAGGAAGGATGCTAAGGCATTAAGTCTCATTGAAGTAGCAATGACAGAGACAGTATTCCCCAAGATTGTAGCAGCAAACTATGCAAAGGAAGCATGGGATATCCTTGAGATGAACTTCAAGGGGGCTGATAAAGTCTGTACAATAAAGCTATAAAATATAAGGAGGGAGTTTGAGAACCTTCAAATGAAGAAAAATGAATCAGTTGCAGATTTCAGTTCAAGGACCTCCAATGTGATTAACCAACTGAAGTCAAATGGTGAAGACTATCAAGAGAAGAGGATAGTGGAAAAGATATTGAGGAGTTGACCTCATAAATATGACAATTTGGTCATGACCATAGAAGAGGCAAAAGACTTCACTATTTTGACAATGGATGAGTTGATGGGTACTCTTCAAACTCATGAACATAAGATCAATAGATCTGCATCTTCTTCATCCCAAGAACAAGTATTCAAGGCTCAATCAAATCCAAGAGGAAGGGGGAGAGGTAGAAATGTCTTAGGCAGAAACTCCAGAGGTAGAGGCTAAGGTAATGGAGGACAAAGAAATGCTACAGTAGAAAGCTCAAGAAGAGCAGAAGGAGAAAATAGCTCACTAAATATTTCAAGATGAGGTAAGAAAAACTACAACTCAAATAAGAGTAATGTAGAATTCTACTACTATCATAAATATGGGCATTATGCAAGTGAATGCTGGAAGAAGCAAAATGATCAGTGAGGATAAGAAAATGTGGTTGATCTAAACATGGGAAGTGGAAAAAATGCCACTGCCTTCATCATGTGGAATGTTGGTGAAGAAGGAAGCCTTGAGGTTTGGTACCTCGAAAGTGGATGTAACAATCACATGAGTGGTAATGAAACCTATTTTTCATTCATTGACAAGAGTTTCAAATCTAAGATTAAACTGAGTAACAATGGAACCCTACCAGTAGTGGGCAAAGGATCTATTATAGTCTGCACCAAACAAGGTGAGAAGAAGGAAATACAAAATGTGTATTTTTCTCCTGGTATGAAGCACAATTTGATGAGCATTGGTTAGCTCATTCAAAATAGATACAAAGTGCTGATGGAGAATGAAACATGTGTCATTCATGAAAAGGATGGGAGCAAGAACTTACTTGCAACAGTTCAAATGACAAAGAATAGAATGTTTCCCCTGAGGATAGAGACATGTTTCTCATCTCAAGTTGGTGTTGCATCTCCCACACAATCAGCTCTAAGGAGTGTGATTGAAGACCCCTCACGGCTATGAAACCTTAGGTATGGTCAGCTAAGCTATGCCGATTTAAATTTTTTTTCAAATAAAAGAACAGTAGAAGGTTTGCCATGAATAGA
Source organism: Cupressus sempervirens (assembly GCA_028749045.1). Taxonomy (NCBI): domain Eukaryota; kingdom Viridiplantae; phylum Streptophyta; class Pinopsida; order Cupressales; family Cupressaceae; genus Cupressus; species Cupressus sempervirens. The sequence continues at coordinate 669,547,784 of CM053786.1, read as the reverse complement.
AAATTCATGTGACAAGTGTGAGGCTTGTATTTTGGGTAAGAAACATAGGCTTCCCTTTAATTCTGAAAATTCTAAGAGGGCTAGATATCCATTAGAGTTAGTTCATATTGACCTAGTCAGTCCATGCAAGTTACTTCCATTGGGGGGAGTACTTATTTTATAACATTTATTGATGATTTCAGTCATAGGATATGAGTTTATTTTTTGAAATCTAAATCTAAAGCATTTGATAAGTTTCTTGAGTTCAAAGCCCAGCTTGAAAAATAATGTGGACATTATATCAAGGTCCTAAGATCAGATAGAGGAGGGTAGTATACCTCCAATTCTTTTGTAAATTTTTGAAGGAAACATGGTATAAAGAAAGAGCTCACAGCCAGCTATACACCATAGGAGAATGGAGTGGCTAAAAGAAAGAATAGGACCATTTTTGAAATGGCAAGGAGCATGATGAAAGAGAAAGGTCTCCCAACTGAATTTTGGGGAGAGGTTGTGGCAACAACAATTTACCTAATTAATAGGTGTCCTACAAAGGCAGTCTGTGATAGAATTACAATGGAAGCATGGTCATGAGGAAGATGGATAGTTGTACATCTAAAGGTATTTGGATGTGTTGCATATGCACATGTGCCTAAAGAGAAAAGGTAGAAATTGGATGACAAAGGTGTGAAATGCATCTTCACATGGTACAACTCAGAATCAAAGGCATATAGATTGTATGACCCATTGAACAACAAGATGATTCTCTCAAGAGATGTAGAATTTCTTGAAAATCAGTCTTGGTATGGACAAACTAATGAGTCACCCAACACCTCAAGTAAACTACCAATTATGAATGAAGAGGATGTTGATGAACAACAAGAAAAAGGAGCAGATAGAAGAAAAGACAAGCAGCCTCAGTCATTGCTGAGCTCCTCTAGGCATGATCGAGTGTCAATGTCGAGTAACAGTGTAGATCGAGCTAGTCAGCAAGGTAGCAATAGTGAAGATTCTGATCCCACACTCTCCTCCCTATTACCAAGAAAGAGCAAGAGTTTTAGGGAGATATACAAAGATGAAAGGTATGAAGATTATGATGAGAGTGTTAATTTTGCATTATTTTATCATAGTGATCCAATATATTTTGAAGAAGTTGTTAAGGAGAAGAAATGGTGTAAGGCCATGGATGAGGAGATAGATGCTATAGAAAAGAATGAGACATGGGAGCTAATTGAATTGCCTCCCAAGAAGCAAGTGATTGGAGTGAAATGGGTCTACAATACTAAATGTAATGCTAAAGGCAAGATTGATAGGCATAAGACAAGGCTGGTAATCAAGGGGTACAAACACTAGTATGACATAGATTATGATGAGACATATGGCCCGATTGTAAGAATGGAAATCGTGCGTGTTGTCATAGCAATTGCAGCTGAGGACAAATGGAAGGTATATCAAATGGATGTGAAGTTTGCCTTCTTAAATGGTGTATTGAAGGAAGAAGTATATGTGGAGCAGCCACCTTGTTATGAAGTATCAGGTGAAGAGAACAAAGTATATAGATTGAAGGGAGCTCTTTATGGGCTCAAGCAAGCTCAACAGGCATGGTATAGTAGGATTGACTCATATCTGATGAGCAATGGCTTTAGAAAAAGCAATGGTGAGCCTACTCTCTATATTAAGGTAGAAAATGAAAATGTGTGGATTGTTGTCTTGTATGTAGATGATTTGATTTTTATTGGTAATGATAAGGCTCTAATTGGTGAGTTCAAAGAGGCCATGAAAAATGAGTTTGAAATGACAGACCTAGGGTTCTTGAAATACTTTCTAGGCATAGAATTAAAATAAATGCATGATGGCATATTCATCTCTCAAGAAAAATAAGGAGGACAGATCTTGGAGAGATTCAAAATGTAGAACAGTAAGGTAGCCCCCACACCAACTGCAGTATGTCTGAAGTTGAGCAAGGAAGACTCTAGCAAGAGAGTGGATCCGACACTATATAAGAATATGGTTGGAGGTTTAATGTATTTGACTGCAACTCAGCCATACCTAATGCATTTAGTAATTTTAATTTTTAGATTTATGAAAACACCAAAGGATTCCCATTGGCAAGTGGGAAAGAGGATCCTAAGATATGTGAAAGGTACCAACGGATTTAGAGTTTTCTATACTACATCAAATGAATTGAAGTTGGTTGGTTACACTAATAGTGATAGGGTTGGAAGTATAGATGATAGGAAGAGCACTTTCAGATACATATTTCATATGGGATCATGTGCAATTTCATGGGCATCCAAGAAGCAACCTATTGTTGCTCAATCTACAGCAAAGGCTGAATACATAGCAACAAATGTAGTAGCATGTCAAGCAATTTGGCTAAGGAGGATCTTGACAGATTTGAATGAAAGGCAAGAGAATGAAACCACAATTTATTGTGACGAAATTTCATCAATTGTATTGTCCAAGAACCCAGTCTTCCATGGGAGAAGCAAACACATAGAGATCATATATCACTTCATTGGAGAGTTGGTGGAGGATGGAGATATTAAAATGGAAGTTTGTAAGTCTAAGCAGCAACTAGTAGATATTTTCACAAAGCCATTAGTCATCGGAAGTTTTTTACACCTAAGAGAGAGTCTTGATGTAGTTGATTTGGATTAGCAGTGATCCTTGTTTTTTTTGGCTCGGGATAAAGGGGCAGTGTTGGAATATTAAATGCAATGGTTGTTTGTCCCTAGAGCCAAATGCCCACCTACCACCTGACAAACTCTAGAACAAATAAAAACAATAACTATGGTGGGTGAGTTTTTTGAAATCAGGAAAGAGGGGAAAAAACATGACAAAAGGAATGTTTTAGATTCATTCAAGTGATTCAGCAGATCAGAAATTTAGCAAACAGTTGCAGAGTAATGAAGGAAGAAAGAATTTGATCAGCAGATCAGATGTGGCAGAGATAGAAGGAAGTTTGTATCGTGTTTTCAATTGCACATGTTTCCTCTATTCATTCTATAAGTTTGTTATTGTTGGATTTTTCTTGTTGAAGCAGTGATTTCTCCGAGCACCATTGTATGCAGCCATTAGAGCTGCAAGTTTAAAGTTCATTGAAGCTTGAATTTTTACCAGTTTAAGGTTATTTTAGGGTTTTCTAGTTGAAGTTGAATGCTCTTAGATTTTTCAATATTTTTAATCAAAGTTGAATAGAAAGCAAGTAGGCATACTTTAATCCATTGTTCTTCTTTTATTCATTGCATTTGAGAAGTTTGTTTAAAAGCTTCAAGCTTTGGCTCTCTAATTTTAATGGTGGAAACATTCATGTTGAAATTTCTCCAAGTTATAATTTTTTCAGTTTGAGCCGAGTTCACTCTTCAATCTCATCCACTTCTTCAACTTCATAATCTTCATCTTCTGTAGTACTTTACTTTCCCCACCATTTCAGAGGTTTCCTCAACTTTAGTTTAGTTTCACAAGTCATTTACTCATTATGAGTTTCCTGGGTATTAGCTTTACTCTCTTCTTATGTTACCCATTCTTAAATTTGTTTGAGATTTCTATTTGTCTAGGCTTTTCTAATACTTTTCTCATGTCTGATTTTTAGTCCAGTGATTCTTAAGTACACTATCATTACATTGTGTAAACTTTTGGATAAATAGAAAAGTGTGCTGACTATTAAACAATTTATATTTCCTTTTAATCTTTTTATTTTCCTTGTGTTAATGACTAGTTTACGATAAATTGGTACCCAGATGATCCATTTGATAGACTTTGGTCTTCATATCCAGAAGTCTTTCCAAGTATCACAACAAGAAGGATGGTATCTATTGGAGTGGCCTATGACCAACCTCTATCTCGTATAATGCAAATAGTAGAAACAAGCTCTCACAAATCCCCCTCGATAATGGATTTACCCCTCCGAATCAGCAAGCGATATGGGAACCTTTACATTTCTATGTATTTTGTTAAACTCAAATCTGATCTGAATGGGACAAGTATTTGGGAATTTGACTTGTTCCTAGATGGTAACAAGCTTAATAAAGATCCCATTTGGCCCAATTATCTACAATCATCGAATGTATCTATCCTTGTACCTTATGGCATTAGTAATACTATGGCATTTCAGTTGCAAAGAACAACTCCTTCCTCTTTGCCACCAATAGCAAATGCTCTCTATTAGTTTTGTTAGCTTTGGACAGCTGTTTGTCCATTTGCTATTATTTAGCAAGTAATTGTTTTGCTAACTAATTGGTAAGATTAGAAACAAATATTTGTTAATTAATTGACCACTTTTGGAAACAACTAGAAACCAACTTGGTTAGGGTTGTTAAATTGTTTTAATCTCAACTGTCGATTGTAAATCAATCTCAGCCGTTGGTTTACCAACAGGAGTAGTATAAAAGGAGGTCAGGGGGGCATTTGGAGAACATGAAGTTTGGAGAAACATTTGCAATGTTAGCAAATAGTCTTGCAGTGTTAGCAATGGTGTAGTGTTAGTGTGGGAATAGTAGTGGAGAATATCAGCAGGATAAACTAGGAGGTTGTTGAAATTTTGCCAGTAAGAGGCAAGGAATTTTGTATCTCTTGATTTTCTGAAGTTTAATATAATTTATCATCTATAGAACTAGTTTTCCCTTAGGAGTTTTTCCAGGGGCAATTTGTCCAAAAATATTTGTGTTCATTGTGTTGCGCATTTCTTTTTGTATTTTATAAGTGAAGTTGTAGTTGTGTTATTTTTTGATATTAGCTGGGAATTTATTTTCAGTAGTTTAATAATCGTTTATGATAGGAGATTAATAATCAGTGACTGCTATAGTTAAAATTTTCACATTGTATCAGAGCATTGTTAAGGGTAGAAGAGTTTCACCTTAGGAAAGAAATTTTGATCTCTTTAGATTTATTATTGCTTTAAACCCTTGAGATGGCTTTAGCTAGTTTGAGAGATCAGGATAGATTGGATGGTGCCTCAAATTTTGGTGTCTGGAAGGCCATAATTTCTTTATTGTTGGAAGGGAATGGTTCCAAGAATTATGCTACCAGTGTTGTACCTGTACCAATGGATGCAACATAGCTTGCAACATACAGGAAGGATGATGCCAAAGCAAGGAGGATTATCCTTGATGGTGTCAAGGATCATATTGTTCCACATATTGCAAAGCTAGATACGACGAAGAAGATGTGGGACACCATTCTGAATCTATACTAGAATGCTACCACCAATAGGAAGTTGATTCTTAGAGAGAAGATAAAGAATACCTAAATGAATCAGGGAGAAGACGTCACAAGTTACCTTACCAAGCTCAGACTTGTCAAGGATGAGTTAGCAGCTGTTGGAGATAGCCCTAGTGATGACAAGCTAGTGAGAATAGCCCTAAATGGGTTTACTAAACAATGGAGTGTCTTTGTTCAAGTTGTCAGTGGATGAAATACTTTACCGAGTTGGGATCGACTATGGACTGATTTCACTCAGGAGGAGTTTAGACTAAGTCTTGTCAATGGGGCCAACAAGAGTCAAAAAAATGAGGTGGAACAAGAGAACGTTGCCCTTGTGGGTAAAGGGAAAGCAAAGAAGGGATCTAGCAAAGGATCAAATTCACAAAGTGAAAAGAAGAAGAAGGACCTTTCTAAGGTCAAGTGCTTTGGATGTCACGAGTTTGGCCACTATGTCAGTGATTGCCCAGAGAGGAAGAAGGGTAAGAAGTAGGTGGCAGCTTCAACAAGTGTAGAAGAACTCTCCAGTAGAATGGAAGATGAGTTTGCACTCATAGCTTGTATGGTTAGCTCAACCTCACTGTATGTTTGGTATATAGATAGTGGGGTGTCATTTCATATGACAGGAGTTAGAGAGTACTTCTCTAGTTACAAGGAGGACACCAATATCTAGATTTCGATGGGAAACTTGTCCAAACTCAACCCTGTTGGGAAAGGGACTGTTCAGTTTCAGAGGGAGAATGGAAAGATAATTCCACTTCATGATGTGTTATATGTGCTAGGCTTAGCTATGAATTTGATTTCTGTATCTATTTTTCAGGATAGGGGGTATAATCTACTCTTTAGAGGGACAAATGTGTTGATTAAGCACAAGGATTGGAAATCACCCATAACTATTGGAGTTAGGAGTGGTTGCCTTTATAGATTGCAGTTTGATACTCCTAAGGCACTTATGAGCAACAGTAATCCTAGAGATCTTGGAGAGCTATGGCATAAGAGGATGGGCCATATTCATCATGGAGCACTTAGATTGCTTCGTGAGATAGTGATAGGTGTTCCAGAGGTGAGCACAGAGCATGACGATGTATGTAAGGGAAGTTTGTGAAAGCATCTTTTCCAAGGAGTGACACCAGATCTAAGGGTGTTCTTGATCTAGTACATTCAGATGTTTGTGGACTGATGTCGATGAAATCTCTTAGAGGATATGAGTACTATGTTACTTTTATTGATGACTTCTCTAGAAAGACCTGGATATACTTCTTGAAGACTAAGGATGAGGTTTTTAGTCAATTCAAAGAGTTCAAGGCTGTTGTGGAGAACTCGACAGGAAAGAAGATAAAGGTTCTTCGGTCAGAAAATCGAGGTGAGTACAAAGGAAATATCTTCCAAGAGTTTTGCACCAGAGAAGGAATCAAGAGAGAATGGACTATTCCTTACAATCCATAGCATAATGGAGTTGTTGAGAGGAAGAACCATTCTATATCAGAGGCAGCAAGAGCTATGCTACATGACCAGGACATGCCCCATTACTTATGGGCAGAGGCATGTAATACAATAGTCTACATCTAGAATAGAGTTCCACACAAGGTGCTAGGGAAGATGACACCGAAGGAGGCTTTCGCAGGGAAGAAGCTAGATGTTAGTCACTTTAGGATATTTCAGAGTTTGGCATATTGCCATATTCCTGGAGATACACGTACAAAGTTAGATCAGACTATAGAGAGGGGGTACTTTTTTGGGTATAGTGAAACCTCAAAGGCATACAGGATTTTCATTCTGTGGACTAAAATAATTATTTTCAGATGGGATGTCAAGTTCATGGAGGACAAGGCATTCAGGAGATCCAGAGATTTGCCAATAGATGATCAGAGTGAGCAGCGAACAGAAGCTCCAAGACCAATTCAAGGGCAACAAAGCTCAAGTACAGTTACTAGTACGAGTGTAGACTCAGTTAGTGAAGATTCACTGAGTATGGAGCAACAGGTGCAATAGGAAATGCATCTAGAAGACTTAGAGGTTGACATTTCATCCTCTACAGTTGGCAGTGGGAACCATGTGGTTCCAGATACACAAAGGGATACTCAAGAGTTTGTGGGAGCTCCTAGGAAGAGTACTAGACAGCGAAGACAACCAGCCAAGTTCAGTGACTATGTGGCAATAGTTAGTCAGTTGGTAGATAGTGAGCCTTCTAGCTATCAGGAAGCTGCAGAACATTAGGTATGGCGAGATGCTATGGTTGAGGAATATTCTTCAATAATGCAGAATGATGTGTGGGAGGTGTTACCTAGACCAATAGATAAAGCACGGTGTAGATGGTAGCATCGAGAAATACAAGGCAAGGTTCGTGGAAAAGGGATTCTCTCAGAAGGAGGGAATAGACTATGAGGAGACATTTGCTCCTGTTGTCAGATATACTTCTATATGAGCTATAATCTCACTTGCAGCACAGATGGGATGGTAAATCCATCAAATGGATGTCAAGATAGCATTCCTTAATGGTGAGTTGAAGGAGGAGGTATACATAGAACAACCAGAAGATTTTGTAGCACACAGCAAAGAGATCCACATGTGCAGATTGAAGAAAGCATTGTACGGCCTCAAGCAGGCTCCTAGAGCATGGTATGAGCACATTGATACATACTTGCAAAAAATGGGCTTTTTGAAGAGTGAAGCAGATGCTAACCTCTACTACTTGATGGTTGGGGGTGAGATTCTCATTCTTGTTCTTTATGTGGACGACCTATTTCTTACAGGTTCACTAGGGCTCATAGTGGATTGCAAGAGGAACCTTGCAGAAGAATTTGAGATGAAGGATTTAGGACTTATGCACTACTTTCTAGGCATGGAAGTGTGGTAGATAGATGGGGAGATTTTCCTTGGTCAAGGAAAATATTGCATTGAAATCTTGAAGAAATTTGGGATGGAGGATTGCAAAGCCATGTCTATACCCATGATTATGAATTGGAGGAAGGTAGATACAACTAAGGAGAAAGATGTAGATCCCACTTTATATAGACAGTTGATTGGTTCACTTATGTATTTGGGAAACACCAAACTAGATATAGCATTTGTAGTAAACTCTCTTAGTCAGTTCATGGTTGAACCAAAGAGAATGCATTGGATAGTGGCTAAGCATGTGCTACATTACTTGCGTGATAGAGTCGAGTATGGGATCAGATATGTTTGAGGTGAAGGTATCAGGTTGATAGGCTATACTGATGCAGATTGGGCAAGAAGTACAATAGACAAAAGTAGCACTTTAGGGTGTTGTTTCAGCTTGGGATCAGGAGTTGTATCTTGGTTCTGCAGGAAGCAAAAATCTGTGGCTCTAAGTTTAGCAAAATCAGAATACATAGCAGCTAGCATGGTGACATGTGAAGCTATATGGCTTCGAAAGTTGTTAGTAGCCTTGTTTGGTCAGAAGGTTGAGACTACTGTGATACATTGTGAAAATCAGAGTTGCATCAAGTTGTCTGAGAATCCAGTGTTTCATGATAGGTCTAAACATATAGATATCACATATCACTTCATCAGAGATTGTGTACAAAGGGGAGTTGTTCAGCTACAGTACATACCTATAGAGGAGCAGGTAGCAGACATTCTAACTAAGGCATTGGGGAAGGCAAAATTTATCTTCTTTAGAGATAAGTTAGGTGTCCTACAAAATAGCTTCCTTGCTAAGAGAGAGTGTTAGTTTTGTTAGCTTTGGACAGCTATTTGTCCATTTGCTATTATTTAGCAAGTAATTGTTTTGCTAACTAATTGGTCAGATTAGAAAAAAATATTTGTTAATTAATTGACCACTTTTGGAAACAACTAGAAACTGACTTGGTTAGGGTTGTTAAGTTGTTTTAATCTCAACCGTCAATTGTAAATCAATCTCGGCCATTGGTTTACCAACAGGAGTAGTATAAAAGGAGGTCGGGGGGGCATTTGGAGAACATGAGGTTTGGAGAAGCGTTTGTAGTGTTAGCAAATAGTCTTGCAGTGTTAGCAAGGGCATAGTGGTAGCGTAGAAATAGCAGTGGGGAATATCAGCAGGATAAATTAGGAGGTTGTCGAAATTCTGCCAGTAAAAGGCAAGGAATTTTGTATCTCTTGATTTGCTAAAGTTTAATATAATTTCTCATCTATAGAACTAGTTTTCCCTTAGGGGTTTTTCCAAGGACAATTTGTCCGAAAATATTGTGTTCATTGTGTTGCACATCTCTTTCCGTATTTTATAAGTGAAGTTGTAGTTGTGTTATTTTTTGATATTAGCTAGGAATTTATTTTCAGCAGTTTAATAATCATTTATGATAGGAGATTAATAATCAGTGACTGCAATAGTTAAATTTTTCACACTCTTGAAATGTATCAACAAAGTTCTCCACATCGACTAGGAACGTTCAGTAAAGATGGTATTATAAAATATTTAGATAATGCATGACTGATAGGAATTATGAAATTTTAGCATTTAAGTGATCCAAACTCCACTTGGATAGATTTTCTAATTTAACATTTTTTATAAAATTTTGAATTTTTTGTAGAAACTATAAATATCATTCAGCAACAAATAAATTACACTTATGTTCGTGATCCATGTTTTCCAGTAAGTTATTCATGGGACCGGTTAGTTTGCAATGATGATTCATCACATAGAATTGTAACTTGTAAGTATAGATTTGAGCTTCCACTTATTTCTTTCATTTACAAGTTGTTACCTTATTTGACATTTACATATCTTTCATGTTCAGGATTCTATCGAACAAAGGATTAACTGGTAATATTCCTGCAAGTATTACCAACCTCACAACCCTTGAGATTGTGTATGTATTTTTTAATAAATTAGATAGATAAATAAAAATTGATATTTTTTTTTAATGAATTGCATTCTTTTTAACGACTTGTTGTCATACTACATAGAACGGGGTATAAAGACAATATTTTAAACAATTCTTTGATCAATTGTCTTAATCTGTGACAATACAAAAGTTATGTGTTGTGTCAGATCTCATCTTTAACCGAGTGTCTTAAATTATGTCGTAAAGTATTGTAGCTATAAGACAATATGAAACAAAAGTAATTTTGTCTCTTTAGAGACATTTTACTTTAATCCCAAATAGTGTCCTTATAGGGAAAATAGTGTTTACATCTAACTGTTGTCTCTGAGAGACGTTATTAAACAAATCTATTAAAAATATTTTTTAAATTAATATTTTTTTCTTACAATTTCAATATCTAATGTTTCCAGAAAATAGTAGTACAAATGTACACTATAATTATTTTCAATATCTCATATAGGACACTCAACAAAGTAGCATACAAAATTAACTTTGCAAGAATAATCATATCAATTAATTTATTCCAATGTTTGTTACTTACAAAATGATGTGGGAGTTGGTCCACCGCAACCAATAAAGTACATTGTAGATATGTCATATTTAAAACATTGAGCTCCTTTAACTCTATAGCTTCATAATAAAGTAGCTAGACTGACCCAAACACAATATTACATGTCCACAAAGTTTAATGCTATAGTAAAAAAGATCCTTATTTTAAATACATATTTTTATGAACAAAATAGTAAAACCATAAGGAAAAATCTCAGTGGGATTTGTGGGTTGCAACTCATAGTTAACACCATCAAGCTCCCTAAGTATGTCTTTCGAGGTAGCATAAAACATCTTTGTCCTCAACACTATAGCCTTATAGTGAAGTAGCTAGACTGACATAAACATCATATTACACATCCACCAAGTTTAATGGTGTAGTACAAATGATCCTTGCTTTAAATACATATTTCTATGAAGAAAACAATAAGGAAAGATCTTCTTTAGATATTAGTTCTTAATGACATGAATGCCCATCTCAGTGGGTTTTGTGGCCTACAACTCATAGTGAACACCATCAAGCTCCTTCTAAGTATGTCTTTGGAGGTAGAAAAAAATATCTTTTCCTTGATATGGGATGTAGTAGAAGACCTAATGATATCATTAAAACATTCGCCATATTTAGTTGTTGAAGATAGACATAAATATGCAATGTCTATAGTTTAATTGATAAGGTAAAAAAAATTAGATATACAATAGTGTAAAAAATTGTGATCAAACCCATGGTTGAATCTCAAATGTTTCTTGACTTCATGAAATTGATTAGAGGGGATAAAATTACCATCCATTTAGCATTAATTTTAATGCCACATACTTCAATACTCACCTTATTTTGGATCTTAAAACTTATTGTTTCAAATATCAACTAATGCACCATATTTACTTATGAAATGCATTTAAAGAAGAAAAATCAATGAAATGCAAAAGAACTGACCAGGCGATGAAGAATATCTTTCTCTTCGAGAAGTTATGGTAATGTGCCCCATGGTTATTATTCCATTCTATTCTTTTATAGGTAAAAAAAAGGCAAATCCTATAGCTTTAAATAGCTTTTCTTAACAAAAAATCCTCCAACTTTTATTATACGATACCCATCTAATTTGAAGTATATTGCTGCATATTCTACCTAGAGTTCCAAGATGATAAAACAAAGACTAGCATTCAGAGCTAGTAGTATGTCAATGAGTCAGAAGAAAACATTATAAGTTTTACTTACTGTGCAAGCAATGGTTGCTTAACTTTGACCTTTTCTTCTACTTTCCATCAGACTTGAAACCACTAGAAAATAGATTTATGGTTCCCAAATAAGAAATTCTTGAGAATATGTTATTTTGGTTGAATTAGAAGCTTAGTTTGTCTAATTTGATCACAGAAAAGCAGAAACACAAAATATCTAATGGCTAGTAAGTCTGTAAATCACATTCATTGAAAACAAGAGCTTATCTATAGGAAAAGAAACAACAACTTAGATAAAAGAAACTCATCATACTATAAACACTTATAATATTTAGCCTTCTGAAATAGTAGTGTACAAACAATTTTAGAATTCATCAGTTAGTCAAACATCGATGGATTGAGATTTTTCAGAAATAATAGAGGCATGGGAATTCTTTCCTTTTCATAATATTCAAAGGCACTCCTAATAAATCATATCAGAGATTTCAAAAAATAAATAAAAAATGTTTAGTCTATTATGCAATTAGCATACTCAAACAAATACAAGTAGCATAATTCTAAGCACACATCTAATTATTTTCCTAAAAAATGCCCGATGAATATGGTTAACAGATAATATCTGCTTTGACAGTTTAATGTGAATTGAATTTCCCTTTGAATTAGTTTCATTGACATATATTCCACGTAACAAAGATTAAAGTCGGGAATGGAACTAATGTCAAACACTTATCTTGTTCTCAGCCCCAGAGGTATCCAAACAGGACATGTAGTAAGGAGTACAACATACCAGATAAAGATTACCCGCCTTTAGAAATCATAGTTAAATACATATACATTATAGCATCCCCATTCATTTATTGGAAATTACAAATTTGACAAGGGATAGCACTGTGAGAGCTGCAAATGAGCAGACACCTGTATAGAACGATCATATATCTGGAATTCCATGTTTTGAACCAAAACTATGGAAAACTCTAAAATAGTAAAAAGCATTGGTATAATCGAGAATTGAACAACAATACCATATGAATTATTGAATATAATCCTATCTTTATCTCATTGAAGGGAACTGCACTTTGTCTCAATATTGGTTACATAGATTCAAATAGCTTAAACTCAAAAGCTACACCTATAGATTACATGATATTTAACAAGCAACCAGGGTTGCACTCCATGATATTTAACAAGCATGACTCATTTTCCTCTTCTAACAAAGATGGCATAGAATATGCTTGAAGATTTTTGATGTTCAAATGTTGATGTCATTTTACCTTATGAAATTATTACAGTTGCGATACGAAGAATCTGAAACTTATTTATAGTGGATTTGAACATCTGAGATCTTGCTTTCTTAATTGAATCCCTTGAATTGATAAGGAACAACTGTGTTTGAGTAGGGTGTGAGGATGGGGTGCTCAATAGCGCTTCATGGAGGAGCTGGATACATTACTCATACCGTGACATTAGAGCGCATCAAGCTTGAGCAATTTGGCCTTCGCCACTGCCTTAAACTTGGAGTTGCTACCCTTCGAGAATTGCGTTCAGCTCTAGATGTGTTTGAACTTGTTGGAGTGTTCCTTCTTCCACCTATATGTCTTTCCCTGCATTTTTTTCTTTATGTTTTATTCAATTTACACTAGATGGGTTTTGTTTATTCATTTTTTGGGGGAAACTTCTGTAGCTTGTTCTATTTGGGTTTTATGAACTCCAATATTTATGGTGAGTGAATTTTGTGTTAGATCCAAAAATTGTTTGAATTTCTTTCTTTGTTAAAATGTTCTGAGATCCTTGCGATACTCTGCATTTCTTTTGGATGAATTTGAAGTCCATTTCCCCAGAGATTATAGATATTGTTGAGAAGGTGGAATGCTTGGGTTCAATGGTGTGGCAAGAGTGGGCACCTATTAGGCTGGGGGATTTTGGAGGGGAACTTTTTTACAAATAGAGTTGAAGCTATTCCAAAATATTTTAGGATTTTTTTTTGAAGTAATTGGTTTATAAATTTTGTGGTTTATTTTGGCTTAAAATTTTAAGTTTCTGATAAGGAAGCTGGTAGTGTTATGATTGTATATTTTCACAAATGACAAATTATATACTAAGCTGGTGGGGCCATTTGGAGTCTCCCTCCATTTTCAACTACCTAGAAATACAACCCTAAAAATAGGAGAAAAATATTTGCAATTTTTTTTTCTTCAAAAGACCTCTTCATGAAAAATAGGGCTTAAATTGCTGGCATAGAAATGTACATAGATTTTGTGTATGAGAAATGCCACACAATTTGTATAGATCTATTGGAGCTAGGTGTAGTCATCATAGCATACTAAATAGATATATGAACTGTAGCTTTCAAATGGCTTACCCAGTAGTTTGCAAGGTGCACGAGTTGTATGCCATTGGGCACAATTCATGCTCTAGTTTTTTTCACAAAACAGGGCATGGTGGGATAGTCATGGCTAAACAATTGAAAACAAGCAATTGTTTTCAAAGGATAAAGTAGATTGCAATTCAAAGGAGTACTTCCAAATATTTCAATACAGATCTGACATCAAGCACAACTCCTTGATGAGGTAGCCTAGGCATTTTGGGTTTAGGAGTTGACAGTAGGTTGGGATCAACTGTTTGCTAGCAAACTAAGATTTTACAATGAAAGTGAAGGAGACTGGTCAGATGGTGAATACATTAGAGGGAAAGAGTTGAAGAAGAGTACCATCTGAGAAGAATGACCAGTTTTAAAGGAAAATCATTGGAGCAAAGATGAAGGTGCTCAAGGTTTGTGCAACCAGTCTAATAATCAGTAATTATTATTATTAATTTATTACTATAATAATAAAATTATTATATATAGTAAAATTATTTATAACAATTGATCTACAAAAAATTATGTTGGCTAAATAGAACATCACCATGAGCAACTAGGAGATGCCAATCATAGATGTCCTCTGCAGCTTCTATGCAGCCAGTCTAATAATTAATAATATATTATTTTAATAATAATAAAATTATCTATAATAATTTAACTCAAAAAATATGAAGGCTAACTAGAACATCACCATGAGAAACTAGGCAATGCCAATCATGGATGTCTTTTGTAGCTTCTTTTCTCCTTCACTGTCTAAAGATCTACGCTAAACTCATACAAAATCAAAACAAACCCAGAAATATTTCAGCAATAAATATTTTTATTTTTTATTTTTTTTCAAACATACACAACATGTTGAAGTGAATAAGATTGATACAATTCGTTGGGTGGTGTACACCCCTTATGCCAATTTGATGCCTTGATTATCTTGGTGATCTGTTACATGCAATTTTGATGTTTTGCTAAGGCTGATGATGCTCTACACAGGATTTTTGACACTATATCTTGAACTACTCCCTGGAGGGTTTCTGTCCACAAGTTGATTATGTAATGTCCCTTGTTCTTGAAGGTTTGAGACTACCAAATAATTTCCCTCCTTCAACTATCGAACCTTAAAAGGTTTGAGATAGGACGGAGAAAAGGTTTTAAAATATCAAACCTTACCTTGCAAATATAATCCATAGGGACTCATCGATCGGGAAGGATATCTGAAACAAGATGTATAAACAATAATCTGGTTGTAATATTAATCTAAATAGTTATAAAAGTAGCCATGTCAACAAGTGGCCCGCATATCTAAATCTGCAAGAGAAATGTTTGGAAAAGCATACATTTAATAGGTGATTTCCCGCATTGAACAACCAAGACTCCCATCTGCATTAGACTTCATCCTCTATGGACTTGCGGCAACTATCTTAGGAAGGAGGAGATGGTGAAGAGTACGTGGGCACAAGAGGCAAAAGAGGATATAACCACTAATGGTAGGAAGACGACATCCATTAAGGAAGATGGAATTGAATATGTAGTCTGACAACAAGTTAAGACAACAACTATACATTTCCAAGAAAATAGAAATTCATGGAACAATCAGTAAAGAATTCGTAATGTTATTTGGCATCAATGGATGGAAAAGTATAGAGGACTTTCTTAGGTCATCTATCAAGTTAAACAATGCATAAGGAGGAACATTCAGAATAGGGGATAGAGATTTTCAAGAGCTTACCATATAACATCTGGACTTGCAGTCAGGGAGTAAGGACTGATATGAAACAATATATAGATATAAGAAAGGATTAGAAAAGACATATAAAGAGAGTATAAAAAGAAAATATAATATTATCTCACTGTGATAGAAAAGTAAATAAGAGCAAGTATATCCAAACTAGTAATACTTGACAGGACACTTGCTAATGTCGGAGAAGGGAAGAACACAGAGATAGGTAGCAAAGGCTACAGATGACATACATCAAATTCATTGTACACTCTAGAAACAATTGCCTCCTTAGTAAGGATGGAGATAGGAACATAGAATACCAAAGAAAGTTATTATCCAAAAAAGCACATACCATCTACTTTTAGACAACCATCATACTCTTGATGCAAGAATATAACTACACATTGGAAATCACAACATCCCACTATAAGCAATGTATATATATATATATATATATATAGGTAAAAGTGGCAAGTCGCTATATTATTTTATTATTTTATAAAATCTGATTCAACGAGGTCAACTGGGAAAGAATCAGAGAAGAAAACCCAACATCGTCCCTAATATATACAAAAAGTATAGATAATTTAAACAAATAAATACAAGAGGGATTTCAACTACCACCTCATCGCAAAATAGAAATTGTCATGGCATTTTGGCAGTCTCCAAGCACTATCTTCATGACAATGACCAAGCAAAAAGCATAGATCTTACAAATCTATCCAATCAGATCGAAAACCACCTCCAAGTGACCCTAACTCACCAAGAAGAGGGCCCAAGCTAGTACAAAACTCTGAGGAAGTTTGATTCTATTCCAAATCCAAATAAACCTGATCAATTAATTCGCAAAAATTCTGTTCAATCGACAGCACTGAAGCTACATTCATACCCCTTGAAACTGAAGTAGTAGAATCCATCTGTAAATCAAACAAAGCCTGACCTACTAACTTAAAACGCTCCACCAAGCGGACATCCATTAAATTTGGTGCAGAGGGCAAAGCATATTTCAAATAATTAAAGTTGCCAGTGTCTATAGCTTTCTTAATTGCTTCAAAAATATTAAAAAACTCATGTTTATGCAGAAGCTGATAATGTGAGAACAAACCACCAACTAATGCCGCTCCATTCTGTTGAGATAATGGGTGTTGCACACATTGCATAGTATTGTTATATTTTATTATTTTATTTTATTATGTAATGTTCCATCTAGATGGATGTGCAACATTTAAAGATTCCCATGGAATATTCTTGATGAGTTGTATTGTAACATTGTGATAATATTTCATGTAATTATTTAATATTGGGGAAAAGAATTAAATGCCCAATATTAAATGTGGAGTCAGTGGATTAGGTAGCACATGGTTTTAGCACACGGTTTATGTAATACCACTTAGTGGTTTTGTGGGACTTGCTACTATATAAGCAGCCACAAGGGTAGTTGTTGTAGAGAGTGAGAGTGAGAAAGACAAGAGTCAAGCAGGACAAGGCTTGATAGGTTAGCCAAGGGAGAATTTGTGAAGGTTGGAAGCATGGCATGGTATGTGTGGAATCATGCTTATTCACATAGTTTGCTCGGTTGTGGCTATGGCCATGAAGGCTTCCATGGTTGTATGGCAATGGTATTTTTGCTGAATAATACATAGTGATGGATGCTTTTGGAGGCTAGGTTTTTCCCTCAATGAGGGTTTCCTAGGGTATATCTTGTGTCACATTTTTGTGGGTATGTTATCTATTCTCTTGCATGTAGATTTTTAATTCCGTATTTATTTCAGATCTATTATGGGTTATGTGGAAACGGTTATATTCTTTATTGCCAAGTTTCCTTACACATTCCATAAGTCATACTTTTGCATAGTCAAAATCAATTTATTATCAACTAGATAATGATGATGGATTACCTTGTGCGCCAATGTTTGAAGCAAATCAGGTGACTATATTAAATCCATTACATTAGAAAGGAAAATTGAAATAAACTAAGATGGATATAGAAACATTAGTGCTGAAGAGCAGAAGAAATCTTTGAACCAATAATATGCTTAATAGCTCTTCGAACAGTGGTTGAGTAAATTAAAAACATTTGATCCATCACTTCATTTGTAATAATGTTCTGTAACACCATTTCCTCCAACGATGAAGATAAGAAAATATGAAAATTCTTTGGCATGATAGCATGGTGTTGTTTGTGACACATATCACAAGCTTGAGTGATATCCCACCCATAATTCATCTTGTAACCAGATGAAAAAATTGAATTCTTGCAAAAAATAAACTGACGGCTGAGGTAAATAAAGATTGCAATCCTCATGTAATAAATAATATAGTGCAACATGCTAAAAGCTATCTATGTTCACACAAGAGAACGTCCTTGCAAGAGCTTGAAAAAAGTACTAGCACCAGTGTATTTTAATGACTCAGATTTAGCCACATGAGAAAATCAAATCCCATTATCAAAAAATTCAATGCCATCAAGGAATAATCAGAATTGAAGCAATTAAAATATATTGTGCAAGTCATGTCCTTATAAAGTTTTTGAGTAAATCATGTGACATTTATTAATGTGTACTCTGTCACTAGGGCAACTCGACAGTTATTCAGAAATTGAAAGCCTTAAACTTAGTACCAAACATGGCATGTACATATTTTCACTCGGCAAAAGACTTATAGGTCTGCATCACTTAGAGCTTGATATAATTTTGAACAACTCAGCACTTGAAACCAATCTGGACAACTCGGCACCAAATACAAACAATATCAAACAAGCACTTCACGAAGTAACTAACATACAACTCTTCATCACTCGGCACCTCTAACTAACTAGCTCGAGACCTGATACAATTCTGAACAACTCAAACTAACAGTACACCAACTAACTAATCAATTCGGCAACTGAAGCAAATATGAACAACTCGGCTCCTGATAAAATCTTGGACAACTCGGCACTTGATACTACACTAGAAAACTCGGCACCTAAATGGAAATCTGGATTACTCAGCATCCTGATACAATTTTGGACAGCTCGGCACTTGATACAACTTTGGACAACTCAACACTTAATACAAATCTAAGTTACTCGAGACCTAAACAACATACTCGGCACCTAATAAAGCTTGGTCTACTCGGCACTAATGGACATCTGATTCAAAGCTCTGCAACCAAGGCATCTACTCAGCACCTAAAATACGAACTTCAAATGCCGAGTGGGTAGATGCAGATGCATCCAAGTCTTCTTGAATAAGACTTTGAAGGACCTTTTATTTCTCAATAAAAGTTACTCGGCACCTGATAAAGCTTGGTCAACTCGACACTAAGGGACATCTAATTATAGTTCACAAAACTTAACAGCCATGGCATCTACTTGGCACTTGAAATATGAACTTCAGATGCCGAGTGGGCAGATGTAGATGCATCCAATTCTTCTTGAATAAGATTTTGAAGGACCTTGTATTTCTCAATAAAAGGCAAAGGGTGAAGAGTAGAAGTAGTAATCCCGACACAACCCAAATTTGATAAAAAATCTGCAACTTTATTCCCTTCTCGACAAATATGCAAAATACTAACATCGAGACATTTATCGAGAACTCTCCAAATCTAATTAATAACAAATTTTAGTTTCTAACAAATGATGCACCTATGGATACAAGCATCAATAATAACTGACGAATCCCTTTCTATAAGTAGCCTATGGAAACAACCTTGTTTAGCTAGAATAAGTCCAACCAACAGTGCATGAGCCTCTGCAATATTATTAGTGTCAATAGGCAAAGGAGAAACTGTAATAGCCACAACCTGGCCAGAAGGATTTCTAATACATGCTCCAAAACCCAATGGGCCAAGATTTACTTTTGAAGCTCCATCAAAGTTTAGCTTCCAAAAATCATAAGCTGGAGGTCTCCAAAAATTCTTTCTAGGTAAGAGAGAAGATGGGGAATAGTTAATTTTCCAACCATATGGTATGAACAAATGTTTCCATTTTTGGACAATTTGAGAATCCCATTGGGTCACAATTGGGTTGATTTTAACCATTATTAGACTAGAATTAGTCACTTCCAAAATTGACTTTTCAATACCATTCAAAACAATGTCCAGAGGGAGTGATTCCTTTCTAAAAATACACTTCTTACGTTCCCACCAAATAGCCCAAATAACCAATGCTGGTATGTATTTCCAGAGATTTGCAAACAAAGATTTTTGATAAAGAACTGGCCAGGCTTGAAAGAGATCCCAGAGATTGTTTGGCAAACGAGTATAATAATTGAGTTTACTCAAAATAAAGCACCAACATCGAGAAGCAAAGGAACATATAACAAAAAGTTGATCCACAGATTCTTCATGCTCCTCACAAAGAACACATTTAAAAGGAGGAGCAATATTTAATTTGGTCAATCTGTCACTAGTTAAAATCTTTTTTTAAGAGCTAACAATGCGAAACAACTTGCTTTAGGAAGAACAACTAGATTCCAATAGAATGAGAAAGCTCTTGAAATAAGATTTTGTAGACCATTCTATTGCAAAATTTTGTACCCTTCTTTCATTGAATAATTATCATCCTTAACTAGAGCCCAAAAATTCAATCTTGAGTTTCAAAGAAAAAAACTTGTCTAGAAGACAATATATGTTGAAATTGACTGATTTCCTGAGGTGATAGAGGTAACTTCATGGGATCCTTCCAAACTGTTTTCTTAGAAAATTCACAGACATGATCCACATAATGAAAAAATTGAGACCCCCAGTGAAGCTTAGCAACTTGGATAACATTCAGTGAGATTCCACTCTTAGAGAGTGGAATTTGACCATTCCAAGAATCATTACAAAAGTTAATACTAAGACCATTATTTACTTCCCAAGAGATGAAGTCAACTATGATTTTGCGCAAAGCTATCATTAGTCCCAAATAACTAAGCCTTTTGGAGGATTTGAGATAGTGAGGATTCTAGAGGGATCATTATTATCAAGATATTTTTGTTTCATAATTTTACACCACTTGGACTAAGATTTACAATACATGTGCCAAATCAATTTCCCACCAAAAGCTTCATTTCTAAAGGATAGATCATGAATACCTACCTCTCTAGCACTAGGAATTTGTGACATACATCGCAAAGAAATGAGTGGAATCTTATGAGATTCATTCAAATTACCTGACCAAAGAAAACCCTTAATCAATTTTTGAATTGTTTGTAACACTTTGGAAGGGATCTTGAGAACAACAATGACGTAATTAGGAATTGCAACTAGAACTGATTTGATCAACAATATTTTTCCTACCAATGACAACCATCTAACTTTCTAAGAAGCAATTCTACTTTGAATATGCTAAATAATTGAAGACCAATATGAAAATCTATTTGAACCCATGAAAAAAGGAATACCCAAGTATACTGAGGGAAGAAAATCTTCTAAGAATCGCAGGATCCATTTAACTTTATCCGAAACTAGCTTCTTAGTATTGAAAAAGTAAATCTTGGATTTTTGAGCATTAATAACTTGGCCAAACACAATTGCATAGAGATCAAGGGTATAAAGAATTTGGCAAGTTTCTTGGACATCTAACAATCCAAACAATAGAGTATCATCTACAAAAAGAGAATGTGTGATAGATATGTTTGTTCCTGAAATAAGAGCTTTAGCCAAAATAATAAAAAGAATTGGGGATAAAGGGTCCCCCTATCTAATCCCTCGTGTAGAGGGAAAAAAACCCACAGGCTTACCATTAATGATCAATGAAAACCAAGCTCCCGAAATACATGCCTTAGTCCATTTACACTAGTTTTTGGAAAAACCCATTTTATCAAGTATTGAAGTAAAAATTTCCAGCAAACTCTATCATAGGCTTTCATCATATGCAGTTTAATAATAAAATTTGAAGAATTACTTGAATTAATAGAGTGGAGAACTTCATGAGCCGCAAGAGCCCCTTCCATGGTTTCCCTTCCCTGGACAAAACCACCTTGTTCTGGAGAGTGATATGTGGAATAAGATGCTGAATCCTTAGATATATGGCTTTAGTGATAGTCTTATAAGATAAATTACACAAAGAGATTGGTCAAAAATCTACAAAGGTTTGGGGATCCTTAGTCTTTGGAATAATGGAAATATTTGTAGTGTTAAAATATTTCAGCATATTTTTAGATCGTCGAGATTCTTCAATAGCTGCTAATAAATCCCACCCAATAATATTCCAGCAACTCTAGTAGAATAATGTAGAAAAGCAATCTGAACCTGGGGCTTTGTCAGGCAGAAAGGAAAATATAACCTTTCAAATTTCTTGAATGGTGAAAGGAGCCATCAAAATAGTATTATCTTGATCTGAAATCAATTTTGGAATAGATTCAAGAAGTTCTTCAACTTGTGACACAAAGGGATTAGGTAAAACATTAGGCACAAGAAGGCTTTCAAAAAATTTAACACCTTCATTTCTAATAAGCTCCTCATTGGTTAGAAGATCAGCAGATGAAGCATCTTTGATATGAAATATTGTACTATTAATTCTCTTTTGCTTAGCTAAATTGAGGAAAAACTTTGTATTTCTATCCCCATCCTGGAGCCATAATTCTCAAGATTTTTGTCTCCAGTACATCGCTTCTTTAGCACATAGATCCTCCCATTGTGTTTGTAGATTATTTTGAGAAGAAAACATTTCTTCATTCATTCCTTGTTGGATGATCTGATTATATACTTCTTCTAACTGTGCCTTGACTTTTGCCTTTCGATGAAACACATTTTTGAATGCCTGTTGATTCCAGATTTTAATTTGAGATTTGACATATTTAAGCTTCATGGAAAACTGGTGCATTTTAAGATCTTCCCTTGGAACTTCATTCCACCACTGTTGGATGCTAAGGAGAAATGTGAGATGCCTAAGCCACATACTTTCAAATTTGAATGAGGAATGAAAACATTGTTTCGAAGATTTTTTATTGCAAATGAGGCTTAAAGATATAGGAAAATGATCAGAACCTAGTAAAGTTAGAATTTCTAAAGAGATATCTGAATAGCTCAACTTCCAGTCATTACATAAGAGAAATCTATCTAGGTGAGCAGCAATATTAGCAAACCTAGATCTCTTATTAGTCCAAGTAAAAGAACCATTAATTGGATGAACATCCATTAAATTGTTATTATCCACAAAGGCATTAAAATCTATTATTGTTTTATGGGGAGGGATGATGCCTCCAGTTTTCTCAGATTGGGATAATAATGCATTAAAATCACCACCAATAACCACTTGCTATTGCTCTTGCATTTGAAGAGAGCATGTGATAGAATTCCATAAACATGCCTTATCCAAAGACGAAGCAGGACCATATACATTAATCAGAATAAAAGATATGTCAAATGCTAATATGTTTAGCATCTGCCAATTGTTCTCTTGTTGGATGAGCTGTGAATTAACTAAAAAAGGATTCCAAAGTATTGCTATACCTCCAAAAGCACCCAATCCTTGCATATGCTGAGACTTCCATTTTTTCCATGTAGCAACTATTTTCTCAAAGTTATGCTCGGACATTTTAGTTTCCTACCATAAAATAATATCCGACTGCAAAGAATCAATGACTTGTTTGATTCTTTACCTCTTGTCAGAGGCATTTAAACCTTTGACATTCCAAGAGATGATCTTCATTGGAGACAAGGAGAACACCTAGTTCTCCTTGTCGATCTTGTAATAATAGTGAAGCTATTGTCTAATGTTGTTTGGATACCAGCAGCAATTTCTGATATGATCTTGGAACCCTTCGGTCTACCTTGCACCTTGGGTATTTTAACAATAGGAGGTTTAATAGACGGAGTTTACAATATTGATAGAGGCTGAACTTTCAAATTATCTTGATTGTGTAGATTTGGAAATTGAGATTCTTGTAGTAACGAAACCGTAGACTTTTGCACAAGCTGATAGAGGTTAGCCTCTAATCTGAAGGAATCTTCTGCCATTAGATGTACACTACCCATGCCAAGGTCCTGAGGAAATTGATTAAAAACTATAAGCAAGATTAAATATCCTATACATTCCATATTCTCAAACAATGGATCAGAACTGTCAATTCACATAATATGTATAGAGGAGCGTTATACAATATCATCCATTAATAAATGAGAGAAGGACAAAGGTATATGGAATATCAGGAATCTAATTATAAAACTAATATCAAGTGTATCAAGTATAGATGAGATAATATATTTTTCTGAGGTGCACTTATATAGATAAAATTATCTTGCTCATTACTTTGCGAGATAGCGATCTTGGATTGGTGAAATAGTATTATTGGATTTCTTATTCAGAGGAAATAGTTCAAGGAAGGAAATTATTTGGTAGTCTCAAACCTTTAAGAACAAGGGACATTATAGATTATGATAATATGTCTATAGGCCTCCATCTTCTCAAGTGTCAAAGCTGTTGAAAGTAGTGTTACATTTAAGGGAATGAAATTGGGTTTAACATCTAATTTTAAAAAAATGTCCACCTCTTTACCTCTCAAGGCTTCCTCTTGCCCCTATTTCCCACAATTCATAATTAGATTTAATCACCCCTCAAATGATGTTGGCCAATGTAAGGGATCAATTGGCAATTCCACCTCTCAACTGAAGGGTTTAGCTAGCTGGAACTGGAAGAATCAACCAATTCACTAGATTGAAAGATATAAATTAAATGTATATAGAAACAAAACAATACCTAATATATTCCATAGAGTGAGCTCTATTTTCCACTCTACAGCCAAGATTGGCTTCTCACACACTCTTTTTAAAAAGAAAACTATTTTGTACTTTTTCTATCGAGTAATTACAAATACTACTTAACACCTACTACTACAAATCAATTACTACCCCTAGTTCATTAATCTACTATATATGGTGTATGTTGTCAAACATACAACTTTAATAAATGCATGTTTCCATATTTAATCATATATAATGATTAAAAAGACTTCATTCATCTCCTTGAACTTAACTGAATATCTTGTGCTTTTGGTGTTATTTTTAATAATTTATTGTGCTCCATTCTTAAATTTAACCAAACCTTAATATCTGAGAATTATCAACAATATTGCTCCATATGTAGATGATCATACAAATCATAGCAAAGATGGATTATTTTGGTGATTAACACTAAGCTCAAGATGTACAATTGAAATCAGTGGGTAGTTACCTAATCAGATTCAAAGTTAAAAACATAGTGAGAAACCCAAATATGGGCTTTGTACACACCAGCTATCCATGATGTTGGTCTGTATGCTAATAAATGCAAGGTGTTAATGAAAATTTAGTAGTAGAGACCTAATATTTTCTAAGGTGTGCACATAAATCTTACCAAGAGGTTTGAGGAAAATGGAGCATGTTAGTAGGGTCACATGTTTGGCTATGCAACTGATGAGATACCCGAGTTTATGCCTCTCACTCATGTCTTGGCTACCAAGTTGGGTGCCAAGCTAATGGAGGTCAGGAAGAATGGTACTTACCCTTGGTTGACGCATGATGATAAGACCCAAGTCACCATTGAGTAAATAAATGAAGGAGGTGACATGGTTCCTAAATGTTGAACATACCATTCTTATCTCCACTAGGTATGATAAAACCATCACCAATGACTAGATTGTGGAAAATCTCAAGGAGCATGTCATTAAATTGGTGATCCCAAATAAGTACCTAGATGAGAACACTATCTTCCACTTAAATCCATCAGGAATTTTTTTGATAGAACCCCATTCATTGACACATATGGAGGTTGGGGAGCTCATGGAAGAGGGGCATTCTATAAAATGATCTAACCAAGGTAGATTGTAGTGGAGCTAACATAGTACAAGGTAGGAGAATCCCCAAAGGAGACTTCCTAGCCCATAGAAAATAACCACATAGTAGAAACACAACAAAGGATCATACACAATCTAATACCAAATGCAGCTCCTTATTCATAAAATAAATGTTTACATGTAATGTGTTAGGCTGTATGGCCTTCTTGGTTATAGCCAAATATAATAGCAATTAATTAGAGTAACAGTTCTGTAAGATCCCTCAAGATCCAACCCAAACACTAGCTAGTCCAGATCCACACTTTGGTAGAAACCTCTAAGATCTCAACTTGTTCTTGCAAGCCACCAAAAAACCTCCTTGTTTCTAAACTACAACCACTAGCTCTTCTCCAACTTTATCCAAGATCCAACTGTAAACTACCTCACATTTGATGCTCTATCCACACACTCACAACTCCACCACAACCCTTTTGTAAATTGCCTCACATTTGGTGCTCTATCCACGAACTTAGGAAAACTTTCCTTCCAGCTTCCTCTTCATCTCCAAGCTTCTACTAAGAAGAGATCATACCTTGATGCTTAATTACAAATGCTCATATGCCTTGCTTAAATAGACAGTTACCACCCAAGATGTTACAAACACAACCAATGTGGGATAAATGTAAATTTAAATACCTTATAACAAATATTTAATTCCCACCCAAATACAACTAAGCACCACCATGTGGCCTAACAAATATTAAATGCATGATTCAAGGAAATTTCCACAAACTTCTAGAATTCCACCTACATGCCTCAATAAATGGAATGACAACTATTTTTATTTATTTTTCTATTTACACCACCTATGCACCTCAAAAATAGAAATTCCTTTTTTTCTCCTTTTTCCCTTTTTTATTTATTATTAATTTTCCTTTAGTTTTTGTCACTTTCTCTCTCCTTCAATATTTTTAATTTTTTTTCCCATGCAAGATGCTCCTACATCATACTCCCCAGGTATATTAAAAAAATTGTGTCCCACACGTTGATGCCAAAAGAAAGATCTACAACCATATTCATCCTCACCAAAGGTTTCCACCTCAATAGGGACAAGAAAACCAATTTGCACATCATCCACATATGCATCACTCTGTCAAATACTAGAATCTCAACCATCCAATCAACATGCTCACTCATAGGAACAAATTAAACATAATGCTTCATCAACAAATCCTCATCCACAATAGCAACTAGTGAATCCATAGTAGCAACAACAAAGTCCACATTAGCAGCAATATGTAGATCTCCATCAACACATGCCAAATTCACAACACCAGCAATATCATTGCTCATAACAAGATGCTCTACAACATACAAGTCACCACCAACAACAACCAGATCATCCACGACCGTGTGCTCTACAATCTCCATGTCAAACTCAACTTATTGATCATGAAAATAGGTCTCCATCCTAGCATTAGCAAGGTTAGGAATATCCTCATCAATAGCCTCAAGTTTCTCAACAGGTTCTATATCAGACTCCACAAACTGATCAACAAAACCAAGCTCTTCCACCTCGACCTTGCTATACCATCTTCTCTCTCAAACAAGTCTTCTAACCAGCTAGACAACTCTCTTTTGAATCGGTAGACTCCAACTCCAATAGCATAGAACTTCCTTCTTTTGTTTCTCAACTCTTTTAGAAAATGCAACATCCACAACAACATCCACCCGAGCTATTGTCTCATTAATCCTCCTCTCCACTATATCATGGAGATTTGCAATCATCCTAGGGTCCAATACTCTCAAATCCATCTTCTAAGATATTCATAAACCCTCTACAAAAAATCACCAATAGATCAATCTTCTTGAACAAGATCAACCTTCCATCATCGCAATCATAAATCCATCTACATTTCCTTCCACGGTCCTGGTGTAAACTGCCTCAACTTTAGCAATCTATCTACATACTTAGGAATAACCTTTGCTTTGATACCACTTGACACAATGCAGGAGAATCTTCAAAGGAGATGTCCTAGCCCTTAGCATATAACCACACAATGGAAATACAACAAAAGATACACAATCTAATACCAAATACAACTCTTTATTCATAAAATAACTATTTACATGCAATGTGTTAGGCTGTAAGTTCTCCCTAGTTATGGCCAAATACAATAGCAATTAATTATAGTAATAGTTCTGTAAGATCCCTCAAGATCCAACCCAAACACTAGTTAGTCTAGATCCATAGTCTGGTAGAAACCTCCAAGATCTCAACTTGTGCTCACAAGCCATAAAGCAACCTCCTTGTTTCTAAACCATAGCCACTAGCTCTTCTCCAACTTTATCCAAGATCTAAGTGTAAACTACATCACATTCAACACTTTTTCCACACACTCACAACTCCACCACAATTCTTTTGTAAACTACCTCACATTCAGTGCTCTATCCACAAACTTAGGGAAACTTGCCCTTTAGCTTCATCTTTCTCTCCAAGCTTCTACTAAGAAGAGATCACACCTTGAAGCTTAATTATAAATGCTCATATGCCTTGCTTAAATAGGCACTTACCATCCAAGATGTTACAAACACAACCAATGTGGGATAAAAGGTAAATGCAAATACCTTACAACAAATATTTAATTCCCACCCAAATACAACAAAGTACCACCATGTGGCCCAACAAATATTAAATGCATGATTTAAGGAAATGTCCACAAACTTCTAGAATTCAACTTACACGCCTCGATAAATGGAATGACAACCATTTTTATTTATTTTTCTATTTATGCCACCTATGCACCTAAAAAAAAGAAATTCCTTTCTTTCTCATTTTTCCCTTTAAAAATATATATATATTTTTTTTTCCTCTAATTTTTATCACTTTCTCTCTCCTCCAACTTTTATTTTTATTTTCCATGCAAGATGCTACTGTATTAGGAGCATATATAATCAGACAATCTCAATCTAAGGTATAACATGAACATCTAATTGTGCGATCATAGTATAGGGAAATCACACTATGTGTTGGATATCTTAAGGCATGGTCTCAAGAAATTCAAAATATAATGAGATTTCCCTATAGTGTTCTAGCACTATAGTGCATATGCACTATGAAAATTTCATAAATAAATACATTTACATGCAAAAAAACTCTTCTAAAATTGTATGTAAAATCCAACAAGCCCTACCAGGCCATTCCAACATTGGGATTATACATAAAGTGTGACATTTAAACATAAGTTGTGTACTTAAGTTATATTTGATGTATATACATCCAAGATGATTGCGAGTGGTTTTAAATTTATGGAAAATAAGATAAAGAATCTAGATTTTGAGTGTTTTTAAGAAACTCTTTGGCTTAGCTAAATTTTAGGAATCAACAAATTATTGTATAGATCATCGCTACTGGACTATTGATTGTAATACTAAACCCTTCACTAGTGCAAGATCATTTAAGGATCGATACTCATTGTATTGATTATATTTTATTGTTAGTTTTGTAATTGGCATGTATGTTTAACCATTTTAATAGGAAGGAAGGGAGGGAGGGAGAGAGAGAGGGGGGGGGGGGGGTTGGTTTGGGGTGACATGACACATTAAACATTATAGGAAATGAATTTTTTCTAATGTATCCTAATATATTTTAATGCTTCCTATGGGTTTTAATGGTAAGTGGTCATAAGAACCTTAGGACCCATTATGACTCCTCAAGGACCCATTCATAATTATTACCGCGTATTGGGAGACCTTATAACTTATTTATCATCATATGATACACTTCAATAATCTAATGTGTGATAATAAGCCCTAATTTTTCATAAGGCAATTTAGTGGGTCTTAAGTGGTTCTAGGCACCCTTATCATTGATTAGAACTTCCTAGGACCCATTACAACCCATTATAACACATTAGGACTCCTCAAAGTATCTTAAACATTGTAGTAAATTCTTTTGGGATCTCATGTGTCCTACGTGTCCTAAGGGGTCATTAGGCCACATACCTATTAGGAAATATTAAGTCCCATTGTGACACATTTGGGCCCATTATGTTTCATTGGAAAACATTAGGACTCATCAGACACAATAGAACCCATGGAAACCCCTTCCAACACATTAACATTTGTAGAACACAATAATGTGTCCTAAGGGGTCATAATGTCTCATAGAAGGTCATAACTAGTCCCAGGTAGTTCAATGGCCCATTAGCATCCATTAAGACCCCTTAAGATGCATTAGTACCAATTAGAAAATATTAAATCCAACTAATACCCCTTAGACCACCTTAAGGGACTTATGACACACTAATGGGCTATAATATGTTCTAATGTGTCCTAATGGGCTATTGTATGTCCTAATGGGTTCTAATGTGTCCTTTGGGGTTCTAATATTATCTAAGTGATCCCATGACACCTTATGGGCCATTAGGACATATTAGATTCCATTTCGAGACATAAGAATCAATTACAACCCCTTAGAACACATAACCATCATTAGACACACTAATTTGTCCTAAGGGGTTGTAATGGGTCGTAAGTGGTTTCACTCAATCGTAATGTGACTTTCTTGACTTTAATGGTCCTAATTTATAATAAGGAGTGCTAATGGGTCTTAAATGGTTCTAGGACCCCTTATAACAAATTAGGCACTATAGCATCCATTAATAGGATGTAATTGATTCTAATGTATCATAGTGGGTTATAATGGTCCTAGGACTTTTTATGGCCCATAATAATGATTAGGAAAAATTAGGACCAATTAGGACACATTAGACCTCATTAATACCCCTATAGAACACATTAAAGGGTGAATGACATACTAAGATACATGTATGTTTGCTAGTGTATGGTAAATTAAAAATTTGTTGAACACTCCCCTTAGGATTCATGAAAAGAACTTAACTACCTCCTATCTACTATAATTTGAGTTATTGTATTGGACATTGAAAGATTGGTCTTTTGGTGCAACAAATACCCCACTCTAACAAGTGGTATCAGAGTTTGGTCATAGGTTTGAGTCCTCAAACCCTCGGGTAATACTGAGGGGGAGATTATTGAAAATTTGTTCAAAACTCCCCTTAGTATTCATGAGAAGGGCTTAATCACCTTCTATGCACCATAAGTTGCATGGTTGTATTAGACAGTGAAAGATTGGTCTTTTCTTACAACAACGACCCCACTCTAACATGGTAATGAGTTTGAATTAGGCAATAGGGGTCCTAGAGCACATTGATGTGTCTTAGGAACCCTAATAACCCCTTAGGACCCATTATCATACATATTATGATTCCAAAATGGTCTAAATAGGTCGTAAGGAACCATAGGACCAATTACCATATACTTACGTATCGACTAAGGGGTCATAGAGGATCCTAGAGTACATTAATGTGTCTTATGACCCCTTAATGCCCCTTACAAACCATTAAGAACCCTTACTACACATAATTTTATGGTAAGGGACCCTAAGGGGTCTTAAGTGGTCCTAAAATACATTAATCTAAACAAACAACCCTTGTAACCCTTTAGGACTATATTGTTGGAATATTAGGAAAAGTATGATGTTAAGAGAGGGTTTTCCAAGCATCACCTTATCTGAATTTTATCTCTATCTTCCTTACTCTAAAGTATTTCAAAAAAATATTTAGACCCTTTTATCCGCATGATCAATCCAAATGATTCTTGTTCTAGTCTTATGCCCCTATATTTTAATTTGTTGAATCCTTCTCAAGGAATCTCTAGCTTCAACTAGGGTACATTGTAGGGAGCTATCATTGAGGTTAGATTGGAAGGTGGTTTAATCATTACAAGGGTTTTGTGTAAGGATACCTCTTCTATTCTCAAATCCTTTTCTTTCTTCTTACCCACTACTTGAAATAGCTTTCTCCAACTTTCAATCATACATGTCTATCTAGTAGTTGCATTAGGATGAGAAACAACACAGTGGTTAGACACTCTCACCATCATTGTAGAAGAATTAAGATCAACTTCCTTTAGTAGGGAGGTGTTTACAGAAAACCCTATAGTCCTAAATATATCTAGTGATTGTTTATCAATCAAAAAGATGGTAGCAATAATGCGGTGGTGATCATACTATGTAAAAGTATATACTAGCACACTAGAGCCTTCATCTTACAACTGAAAGCTAAAAGTATTTTTATTGACATAGTATCTATACAATCTACTACAAATCCTCTTGTTTCTTGTTTGGAAGTTAGTCCAAGTATACCATATACCTTTGTGCTCTTCTCTTCTTACATCTAGGGGGTCAAAGAACAAGTGTATACTTATCATTATAGACCCAAAAAATCTCTTTTCTCCTTTCCACTCAAACTTGCATCTTCCCACCTTGTCTTGTTGACTTTCTACCATATTGAAGTCCCCAACCAATATCCAAGGGATATTATGAAGATGGGATATCAAACTCTGTAAGGAGATCATATTTGGATGCTCACTAGGGGCATACATTGACCATATTCCAAATACCTTCTCTTGGTGATTAAACATAATCTATATAGCCTTATTGCAAGGTTAAGATCCCCATTCAACTACCAAAATCTTCTAATTAGGTCTAACAAGTATAACAGTCCCTCCCCTATCTCTATCATGATTGGTGTAAAAGGCCTTTGCATCCTTCCATATACACTTTATGGCTATGTCTAGTTCGAACTTGAAAGCCTTGATTTTTTGTAGTAATAAAAAGTCAGTGTCTTTATGAGCTCTAAGAAATCTTGTTATAACATTTTTCCTATCTAGGGTTTCCAAACCCCTAACATTCCATGAAATGTACTTATTCATTACAAATGAGGTGATAGGGTCCAGTTTCCTTTGGGGGATTTAAAGTTCTTAAAACACTTAGGAAGATCACCCTTTTGAATCTTAGAAGGCTTAGAAGGGGTGCAAGACATTGAGGGTCTACCCTTGTTTCTTTTCACCACATCTCACCCTATTTTTGTATAGTTTCTTTAGTATTCACCTCTTCTACCCTTTCCAAAGAATTCCTCCTAGGTTTTCTAACCTTCTTCTTGGAATTGAACACAAAACCATCTCCCTTCTCTTCTATTTCTAATTTAGGACCTTCTATTATGTTTACTTGGTATTCCTTTATACCCTAGTCATCAAGCTCGTCCTCACTTGGGACCCTAATCTATAAAGATAGTTTCCTCAAGCCTTCAAAAATAATAGAAGGGTTAGAAAGACTTGATCTAGTTGAGATCACAACCAAGTCAAAACCATTGATTTTGTGTGTTGCATCATAGGTTTCCATAATAACATCTAGCCCACCAATCTTATATTCATTCTCAGGGTTGTTTTGATTCAAATTAAAATTTTAGGTGAAAATGTTGGATTGGAGCCCTTGACCATTCAATATAACATCCACCTCTTTAGGAGGGGTTCCAATAGGATGCCTAATCAATTCTTTTTTTAACTTATGACTAGAAAGATTCTTGGTCTTTTCAAGAATAATCTGTTGGGAATTCATCATCTTGTGTTTAGGTTTCTCTTGTAGCAACCCAAGGGATTCTAGGGATGGAGAGGGAAAACCATTACTACTTGAATCCTAGGCAAACACCAAGGGGTCTTTATCAGTTGGGGCTTTGAACATAGCTTGAAGAGCATCTAGTTTAACACAAAGGTTAGCAAAATATGTGGAGTTTCAACATCTAAGGGGGGAATTTCCTTGGCTAGTTTCTTCTTATTTATGGAAATATAGATGTTTTTACCTTTTATGGATTTAGGATCATTATGGTGCCATGCATTTATAGAAGGCTTCACTTTTTGAATAAGGGGTTGGTTCTTGCTAATATGTCCTTTTCTATACAAGAAGGAGTTGATACAATCTAGGAACAACAGTGGACACACATAATGAAAACCCTAGATAAGGAAGGAAACATCCTTGGGAAGATCCTTACTAGGGTCAATTGTAATCAAAACCCTTGCATCTATATGATTTTATAGCATGGATAACCTATCTATCCAAATAACTTTTCCAATGGAGTCTAAAGCATGAGGAATGAAATTCCAAAAGAAATGGTGGAATTTTACCCACAAAAACCCAACATGGTGAAGAGAGGGATATAATTTCTTTGTTTACAGTGTCAAGGGACAAAGGAATAGCACAAAAAGTGGAGTTACCAATTCTCCATAATTTCCTTTCAACCATACTCTTTTGGGACTTGATATCTTCGAAGAATATAAGGAAAAGACCACTTTGAATTATTCTAAAGAAGGAAAACAAGTAAACCCTAGTTTCTTAAACCAAATATAATGCAACTAGTCATTAAGATATGATCTTATAGGTAGTTTCTTTAGGCCTTCGGATGTTAGGAAGATTGTAAAATCTCTAAGCCTAGATATCTCATTGTCAATTACCTTGCTCATTTGAGAATTAGGAATGAGGATGAAAGAAAGAGAGGAGGAATCCTTACTTGAATCTCCTCAGTTTTGACATGCCATTTCCTTGCCCCACGTGCTCAAATTTTGGTCCATTTGGTATGTCTAGTTTGTTCCTCGATGCCTAGGAAAAAGATTTTGATTGAGAAGTAGGTTGATTAAATGAACTCTAAGGGTTGGCAATTGATATTGCCTAAGAAATACCAAATGAAGATGAAGTGCTCATTAAAGCTACCAAGAATAAAATGCTTTAAATCCTCCAGGGTGGTGAAAGGACAACTAGACAACATCTATAGGAAGGTCACAGACATTGTACACTCGGTTGAGGGCCAAGTTGTAGAGCACCCATAGTCACCAACCTCCTCGTGTTCAATATATATTATTTTAATTGGTTTAGACTTTTAATTATACAATTTGATAATTTAAAATTTAAATAAAAATAATAATAATAATAATAATTGTTTTGAAAAATAATATTATAGATAACTAACATACAATTAAATAATATTACAATATATCTTTTTATTTCAAATGCAACATCATTTTTTAATATTAAAGTAAATTATATAATTTATATTTGACTTCAATCAAATTTTAAATTAATTGAAAAACTATATTTATGTTTTATATTTTATATTTTATTTTAATATGACAAGCCACTACTACACAACACTTATTAACCCCTTTATCCCAGCAAGAGGATCCACATTATAGTGTATTATTAAACTACATTCGCATAACAAACAAAGTATAATGTTTTCATTTATTTAATCTCCATCACTATTTTATGTGAATGTTGCTTCCATTTTAACTTTCACATTTCGTTGTTTACATGTACTTACAGCTCAAATAGATGACCCACAAAATAGAACCATTGTAATGTTCACCATGTAAAACAAGTCGAAACTTGATGTATGAACAAGAACTACCATGGAAAGAGAATGAAAACTTCATAATGTTTGTGATACGGCTCACATAAACATTTTAAAAAGTTGATGGAATAATCCTGATAATTTGGAAGTTGTGGCAGAGTTATACATGGGGTGCAAAGGAGTATTTGAAGGGAAGTCAATGTCATATCAAACCTCATAAACGACACCAGACAGAGAAGTTATAATCGCTCATTTTCAAATTACAGAAATAAATCGATAACCTCCTAAAGTTGCAGTTACTAATTACGTAGAGATAGGTCAAGAAATTCTTCTCAATTAATTATTATTATTTATTATTTATTGAAATATGGCAATTTCTTTTGACAATGATTTGGAATTGTTTGTTCACTAAGCCGGCACGGTGCTTACATAGAAACATCAATGTCGACTCTAAAACAACTAACAACTTACAAGAAACATCAATGTCGAGTCTAAAACAACTGACAACTTGCAAGAAACATCAATGTCAAGACATGGTCGAGAAAATGTTTCCTTTGGTTTAAACGTAATGAACATTGTTGTGCAGCAATCTCCTACGACTTATTAGTTCCTGCTACTACGAGAATGCATTATGAGATTAGCTATTTGTTATTCATAATGAATCGGAAGATGTTGGGTTTGTTGAAATTGGCTGCAATTTTTGCGTCTCCTGTATATATCTACTCAACCCGTTGTGTAGGAAATGCATGATTAGCGTTTTCCTTGTTATAGATAGCAATGCATATCACTGACATTTACATCAGATGGTACGCAATTCAACTCTTAAAATATCATATGAACGAAACTTACCTTTTCAAAACAAACATAGAATCTCGTATGTTGATTCTCTCCTATTCTATAACTTTGGGGCCCAGATTGCCTTTATTGAAAATTTTACGTGTTTGAAGAACAATATTTGCTTATTTTGTTTTAATAAAAGGCCCACAAAGTAAAACACTTGATAAGTGATTGATTGATTCATCTCTAGAGACTGAGGCTACAGCCTTGAATCTGATAACTCGTAGTACTAACTCTATTATTTTTATATTTTTATATTTTTTCAACTTTTTCAATAATTCTTACTTTTGCTATTCGCCCATTTAACTACACTAAGTTATTCTACAAAATATATGTTCTTTTATTTCTAAATGATATAAGATTATTGGAAGTTCTAGAACTCATGAATTTGGTAGATGGTTTTCAATACAAAGTAAAAAATTTATATTAAATGTGATGGAAAAATATGACTCCTTTACCTCCTCATATGAGAGACAACACCTAAACACCATGAATGAAAGTTCTTATAAACAAGATCAAACTCCAAATATTCTAAAACTAGGAACAATATCAACCATCTCCTAAGTGCACAAGGAGACAAGTCTGCCGAATAGACCAAGCATGGGGAGTGAGAATGCTCCTCCAGGATACACCAAGTCTTAATGGCTCTTCTCCAAGAGCAATCTCCACTAGGTCTATAATGAACTCACGTCCATCCCCAAGTGTAGGCTGTTCGGACTTCATGCTAAAACCTCTGAAGAGAAACTATCTCAACAATGTTCTCTAAACCAAGAGAACTGCAGCTTCACCCAAGCCTCTTAGTTTTCAAGAGCACCTCCATGGTCAATCTGCCAAAGTACCTGATACCAAGAGCACTAACCAAGATCATTTGTCAAAACTCCCACTGCATATCTGCATAACCTGGGAACACAACATAACAACTTGATTTCCCAATTTAGAACCTTATGCTCTAAATAGCATAACCTCCTATGAGAACCTCTATCTTGTCAACACTCTAATCTGGAATCAAGAGCTCACCATGACACAATAACATACATCTCCAATCACATGAAAGAAAACATCTCATGACAAAAAAATAGTTTCTTTTTTCCTAAAACTTCTGCTGCACCATGACAATGAAATTTTCATGGTATCAAAAAACAAACTAAAAAATGATACCAATCATCACATTCAGTAGTGATACTTGAAGCTGCAATTGCTCCATAATATCCTCCAGTATTAGAGCCAAATTCATTTAGCATCTCCAACTTAGAATTGAGGATCTCCCACTGGTCATAATACTTTCTACTAGCATTTCTTATTGAGATATGCTTCCTCAATAGTGAGAAAAATAGACAAAATTTATGTCCACATAGAGAGCCCGGTAACAACACTCTTTTGAGACTCTTCATCTCCTCTACATATGATCACTATTTGAGGTCTCTTTATCAAAAAGTGGCAAAATTACTATGACAACAATTTTTGAACATGACTTCATCTGTTATGTATATCTCGTCTCGTAGTTCCCTTGTGGCTCTCTTTTAGTTTATTCTCTACCACAAGTTTATCCTTTTGAATCTCACCCACATACAAAATGGAGTCACCAAGCCTAACTTCAAAATATTTGAGGTATTTGTAACAACTAAAGAGACATTATAGGAAATCTTCCTGAGAGTTGGTTGTCTCAAACAACTGCTTTGTTGTGGCTTGATAGAATGTCTACTTAACCTTATTTAGTTGCAAATCTGGCTCAAACTTAATTCTCCCAGTAAATTTCTAAACCATGTTTATGGGTTAGAATTATTCAATACATGAACATTCTTTTCAAACAGACACTACACGTTATCCAAAGACTTTCATTTTAGTTTTTTATCCAAATAACATTGGTAGTGTCTTCTTGTTCCTAAAAGTTTTTTAGAGGGTTTGTAATCCTCATAGTAACCACAGAGAATCTTCTCTGCATTTGGATTCACGCTAAAGGCCACCAACATTATGTTCTCCCCAACAAGTCTAGCTCTAAACAAAATAGCAATGACTGTCTTTTCGGCTTTTGCCTTGTGCTAGAAAAAGAGGGGTAATAAGCGAAAGTGCTACATCAGTTTTAACAATTGTAGATTGTCAAGCACCTTCTACAACAAAACTCTAATGAGAAGTGAGAAAATAATCTTAGATCTCAGAGAAAGAATTTGCATGGTGCCCTGTTTGAAAAGCACTATGTTTTTTTTCTTGTCATGCCTAATCTCCTTTGATCATGTGGGCTGTGATAGTCTAGTATGCTCTCTAAGATCTTACATGTTCTAATACCAATTGTTAATTTAAGAGATAAGAGACAAAATATATCGTGGTTCACCACAACTGTGGCTATGCCCAAACTAAGAGAAGAGAAAATATATTATTCATTCATTGCAGCTTACAACTTGACATACATAGGACTTTGCCCTTATATTTATAGATTAGTCTTCAAGAGAAAATGAAGAGACAAATAAGAAGAATGTGAAATGAACAGACATGATCGTTGGACTTCACATCCAATAGGAAGAAAAACATTCATATTAGGAAAATGATGATTTAGATTAGATTATCATTTTAGTTATAATATAGAAGCTAATTCCACTATGTTGAAATTGTAGTGGACATATAATCCATGCTTGCCATTACAATACTCCTACGGTTGGTTAACTTGCAATGATGATGTATCACCTCAAATTGTAATCCTGTAAGTGATACTTACAATTTACAATTAGTTGACTTATTTATAAGTGCTTATCTTCATTTGTACTATTTATTATAATAAATTGTTCGGGAACCTCTCAAACAAAGGCTTAACAGGTAGTATTCATGTGGCCATTAGCAGTCTGACAACATTGGAGATCATGTAAGTTTTATTTTTTTAGACAATGTTTATGAAGCTAATAATTTTGTCAAATATATGGCTTATATTATTTTCAAGAACAAAAAAAATTGAACTTTCCATCCTAAAAAATCACACACTAAAGAGGAAATTAAACTTACAAAAATAAGTCAACTTTGACTATTTAACACTTTTAGCCTAAGAATGAAAACTTAATATGTGATATTTAAGCCGAAACTTTAATTACTAAATGATAAATTGACTATTTTCAAAATAGTAGATAAGTAAAAAGTTATCTATTTGCTTTTGCAGATTAACCTACAGGACAATCTCACCTTGTAATATTTTATATACCTTAATATTTTTGTAGTTCCACCATTACCCTTATATTCTTCTTATTCTGAAGAATGTCATTTCAAATAGTGTGATGATAAAGGTTGAAAATTATAAGTCATTAGAGTTATTTTCAAATGGGAACTACCTAATTGTTAGGGCTCCGATTAAGAAAACTTGATGTATGTTTTTTCAGTGATCTATCCAACAACAGTTTAGATGGAACAGTACCTGAATCCCTGGCTAGTCTGAGAATCTTGAAGAAACTGTGAGTATCCCCTTGAAATTTTTTAATTGTGTTCTCTTAGTAGTTGTTGGAATATTAATTGTAGTTGATGTTTTCCCCTGGAGCCAAACGCCCACCGACCACCCCTGACGGATTGCAGAACAAATAGAAAACATGAATGCGGTAGGTGAGTTTTCAAATTTAGAAAAGAGGGGGAAATTTTTTCTAGTAGAAGACAAAAGGAATGTTACACATTCATTCATGTAGTTGATGTTGAAGAGATCACAAGTTGCATAGAAGGAAGAAGAAGAAAGTAAGCGATGAGCAGATCCATTTGTGCAGAAGATGGAAGAAAGTTTGTGTCATATTTCTAGTTACACATGTTTCCTCTATTCATTCAGTAAGTTTGTAAGTTTTTTATTTGTTGGATTTGTACTATGAAGTAGTGATTTCACTAGGCACTATTGTATGCAACCATTAGAGCTACAAGTTTAAAGTTTCTTAAGTTTTGAAGTTGCTTGAAGTTATAGGGTTATTTTAGGGTTTTTTGGTTGTAGCTGAAAGCTCCCAGATTTTTTAATAGTTTCAATCAAAGTTGAATACCAAGCAGTAGGAATACATGAATCCGTTGCTCTTTATTCATTGCATTTGTGAAGTTTATTGTTGAATATTTTAAGCCTTGGATTCCCTGGTTTTAATGGTTGTAACATTCATGTTGGAAGTCTGTCACTCAGTTTGGTCTTTATTTGAGTTTTAACTTTATAGTTATTACCAAGCTCACTTGACATCTTCTTCTACTGAGCTCCATCCTATAGTGGTGATTGAGTTCACTTGATAATCACACTACCAAGCTCACTTGACATCCATTGGTGTCGAGTTGTCTTTCACATGTCGAGTTCACTTAGCTCCTTCTTGTGCTAAGCTCACTCGGCACACTCCTGCCACTTAGTTTATTAAGGTGCCGAGTAAATTGGCACTCGGCAATAATTAGTGCCGAGTGAAAAATTAATGTTGTGTTTTTAATCTATTCACATGGTATTAAAGTTTTAAGGCACCACATCCACAGTGAGTTACGGAAAAATTTTCTGGAATATTTATCATGGCAGTAGATGCAAGAAAGATATGGCAGTAGCCACCACCCTTGAATGGACAAAATTATGATACATGGTCAAAGAAGATGAGAACCATAATGGTTGCAAATGATTTCTGGGAGTTTGTAGTTAATGGGTTCAATGATGTGACAGACCCAACTCAGTATGCTACTCTCACAAATGCACAAAAGACTCAATTGAAAGAGTCAAATAGAAAGGATGCTAAGGCATTAAGTTTGATTGAGGCAGCAATGACATAAATAATATTCTTCAAGATTGTAGTAGAAAATTATGCAAAGGAATCATCGAATATCCTTGAGATGAACTTCAAGAGGACTAAAGTCTGTATAATAAAGCTATAGAATATAAGGACGGAGTTTGAGAACCTTCAGATGAAGGAAAATTAATCAGTTGTAGACTTTAGTTCAAGGACCTCCAATGTGATTAATCAACTGAAGTCAAATGGAGAAGACTATCAAGAGAAGAGGATAGTGGAAAAGATATTGAGGAGTTGACCTCATAAATATGACAATTTGGTCATGACCATAGAAGAGGCAAAAGACTTCACTATTTTGACAATGGATGAGTTGATGGGTACTCTTTAAACCCATGAACATAGGATCAGCAGATGTTCAGCTTCTTCTTCCCAAGAGCAAGAATTCAAGGCTTAGTCAAATCCAAGAGGAAGCGGGAGAGGAAGAAATGGCTCAGGCAGAAACTCTAGAGGCAGAGGCTGAGATAATAGAGGACAAAGAAATGATGTAGCAGAAAGCTCAAGAAGAGCAAATGGAGCAAGTAGCTCACAAAATACTTCAAGCGGAGGTAAGAAAAAATACAACTCAAATAGGAGTAATGTAGAATGCTACTACTATCATAAATATGGACATTATGCAAGTGAATGTTGGAAGAAGCAAAATGATCAGTCAGGACAAGAAAATGTGGCTGATGTGAACATAGAAAGTGGAAACAATGCCACTATCTTCATCATGTGTAATGTTGGTGAAGGAGGAAGCCTTGAGGTTTGGTACCTTGATAGTGGATGTAGCAACCACATGAGTGTTAATGAAACCTTATTTTCATTCATTGACAAGAGTTTCAAATCTAAGATTGAAATGGGTAACAAAGGAACCCTATCAGTAATGGGTAAAAGATCTATTATGGTCCACACCAAGCAAGATGAGAAGAAGGAAATACAAAATGTTTATTTTGCCTCTGGTATGCAACACAATTTGATGATACAAAGTGATAATGGAGAATGAGAGATGTGTCATTCATGAAAAGGATGGGAGAAAGAACTTACTTGCAACAGTTCAAATGACAAAGAATAGAATGTTTCCCTTAAGGATAGAGACATGTTTCTCATCTCAAGTTGGTGTTGCACCTCCCACACAATCAGTTCTAAGGAGTGTGATTGAAGACCCCTCATGGCTATTGCACCTTAGGTATGGTCATCTAGGCTATGCTAGTTTAAATTTGTTGTCAAATAAAAGAATGGTAGAAGGTTTGCCACAAATAGGAAATTCATGTGACAAGTCTGAGGCTTGTATTCTAGGTAAGCAAAATAGGCTTCCCTTTCATTTTGAAAATTCTAAGAGGGCTAGATATCCATTAGAGTTAGTATATACTAACCTAGTCAGTCCTATGCAAGTTACTTCCATTGGGAGGAGTACTTATTTTATAACATTTATTGATGATTTCAGTCGTAGGACATGGGTTCATTTTTTTAAATCTAAATTTGAAGCATTTGATAAGTTTCTTGAGTTCAAAACTCAAGCTAAAAGAGAATGTGGACACTATATCAAGGTCCTAAGATTAGATAGAGGAGGGGAGTATACTTCCAATTCTTTTGTAAATTTTTGTGAGAAACATGGCATAAAGAAAGAGCTCACAACTAGCTATACACCATAACACAATGGAGTGGTTGAAAGAAAGAAGAAATGGCAAGGAGCATGATGAAAGAGAAAAGTCTCCCAACTAAATTTTTGGGGAGAGGCTGTGGCAATAGTAGTTTACCTAATTAATAGGTGTCCGAAAAAGGCATTCCATGATAGAATTCCAATGGAAGCATGGTCACGAGGAAGATGGATAGTTGAACACCTAAGGGTGTTTCGATGTGTTGCAGATGCACACGTGCCTAAAGAGAAAAGTCAAAAATTGGATAAAAAAGGTGTGAAGTGCATCTTCATAGGGCACAACTCAGAATCAAAGGCATACAGATTGTATGACTCATTGAACAACAAAATGATTCTCTCAAAAGATGTGGAATTTCCTGAAAATCAGTCATTGTATGGACCAACTGATGAATCACTGAGCACCTCAAGTAAAGTTCCAATTATGATTGAAGAAGATGTTGATGAACAACAACAAGAAGGAGCAAATAGAAGAAGAGGTAAGCAACTTCAGTCATTGCTGAGATCATCTAGGAATGACTGAGTGTCAATGCCGAGTAATAGTGAAGACCGAGCTAGTCGGCAAAGTAGTAGCACTGAAGATTCTGATCCCACACTTTGCTCCATGTTACCAAGAAATACCAAGAGTCTTAGGGAGATATACCAAGATGAAAGGTATGAAAATTATGATGAGAGTGTTAATTTTGCATTATTTCTCATAGTAATCCAATATATTTTGAAGAAGCTGAGAAGAAATGATGTAAGGCCATGGATGAGGAGATATATGCTATAGAAAGGGATGAGACGTGGGAGCTAATTGATTTGCCTCCCAAGAAGCAAGTGATTGGAGTGAAATGGGTCTACAAGACCAAATGCAATGTTGAACAAAAGATTGATATGCATAAGGCAAGGCTGGTAGTCAAGGGCTACAAACAATAGTATGGTAGAGATTATGATGAGACATATGCCCTGGTTGCAAGAATGGAATCTGTTTGTGCTGTTATAGCAATTGCAACTCAGAAAAAATGGAAGGTATATGAAATGAATGTGAAGTTCGCCTTTCTAAATGGTGTATTGAAGGAAGAAGTATATGTCGGGCAGCTACCTAGTTATGAAGTAGGAGCTGAAGAGAACAAAAATATTTAGATTGAAGAGAGCTCTTTATGGGCTCAAGCAAGCTCCAAGGGCATGGTACAGTATGATTGACTCATATTTAATGAGCAATGATTTTAGCAAAAACAATGGTGAGCCTACTCTCTACATCAAGGCAGCAAATGGAAATGTGTTGATTGTTGTCTTGTATGTAGATGATTTGATTTTTACTAGTAATGACAAGGCTCTAATTGGTGAGTTCAAAGAGGCTATGAAAAATGAATTTGAAATGACAGACCTAGGTCTCTTGAAGTACTTTCTAGGCATAGAAGTAAAACAAATACATAATGGAATTTTAATTTCTCAAAAAAAATGCAAGGTAGATCTTGGAAAGATTCAAAATGCAAAATAGTAAGCCAGCCCCCACACCAATAGCAATAGGTCTAAAGTTGAGCAAGGAAGACTCTAGCAAGAGAGTGGATCCAACACTATACAAGAATATGGTTGGAAGTTTAATGTATTTGACTGCAACTCGGCTAGACCTAATGCATGTAGTAAGTCTGATTTTCAGATTTATGGAAACACCAAAAGATTGCCATTGGCAAGTGGGAAAGAGGATCTTAAGGTATGTGAATGGTACCAAGGGTTTTGAAATTTTGTATACTACGGCAGACAATTTCAGGTTAGTAGGTTATACTGATAGTGATTGGTTTGGAAGTTTAGATGATAGGAAGAACACTTCTAGATACATGTTCCATATGGGATCGAGTGCAATCTGATGAGCATCCAAAAAGTAACCTATTGTTTCTTAATCTACAAAAGAGGCTAAATACATAGCAGAAAATGTAGTAGCATGTCAAGCTATTTGGTTATGAACGATCTTGACAAATTTGAATAAAAGGCAAGAGGATAGAACCACAATTTATTGTGACAACATCTCATCTATTGCATTGTCCAAGAATCCAATGTTCCATGGGAGAAGCAAGCATATTGAAATTAGATATCACTTCATCAGAAGTTGGTGGAGAGTGGGGATATCAAAATGAAAATTTGCAAGTCTGAGCAGTAGCTAGCAGACATTTTCACAAAGCCATTAAGAATAGGAACTTTTGTACACCTAAGAGAGTGTCTTGGTGTAGTTGATGTGGATCAGCAGTGATCCTTGTTTGTTTGTCTTGGGACAAAGTGGGAGTGTCAGAATATTAATTGCAGTTGATGTTTGCCCCTGGAGCCAAACACCCACCTACCACCCCGGACAGTTTGCAGAACAGACAGAAAACATGAATGTTGTAGGTGAGTTTTCAAATTTGGAAAAGAGGGGAAAAATTTTTGTGGTAGAAGACAAAAGGAATGTTACACATTCATTCACGTAGTTGAAGTTGAAGAGATCAGAAGCTGCAGAGAAGGAAGAAGAAGAAAGTAAGTGATCAGCAGATCCATTTGTGCAGAAGACAAAAGGAAGTTTGTGTTGTGTTTCTAGTTGCACGTGTTTTCTCTGTTCATTCTATAAGTTAGTAAGTTTCTTATTTGTTAAATTTTTCCTATGAAGTAGTGATTGCTCCAGGCACTTTTGTATGCAACCATTAGAGCTACAATTTTAAAGCTTCTTAATTTTTAATGTTGTTCGAAGTTTTAGGATTATTTTAGGGTTTTGTAATAGTTTAAATCAAAGTTGAATACCAAGCAAGCAGGCATACATGAATCCATTGCTCTTTATTCTTTGCATTTGTGAAGTTTATTGTTGAATATTTTAAGCCTTGGGTTCTCTAGTTTTATTGGTTGTAACATTCACATTGGAAGTCTATCACTCGGTTTGGTCTTTATTTGAGTTTTAATTTTATAGTTATTGTTGAGCTCACTTGG
Organism: Cupressus sempervirens; assembly: GCA_028749045.1. Lineage (NCBI taxonomy): Eukaryota > Viridiplantae > Streptophyta > Pinopsida > Cupressales > Cupressaceae > Cupressus > Cupressus sempervirens. The sequence continues at coordinate 669,502,839 of CM053786.1, read as the reverse complement.
CATCTTCTTATACCAAGCTCCACCCTATAGTGGTGACCAAATTTAGTTAGTAATCGCACTACTAAGCTCACTCGGTATCCATTAGTGCCGAGTTGCCTTTCACATGCCGAGTTCACTCAGCTCCTTCTTGTGCCAAGGTCACTCGGCACACTCCTGCCACTCGATTTATTAAGGTGCCAAATAAATTGGCACTCGGCAATAGTTCGTGCTGAGTGCAAAATTAATATTTTGTTTATAATTGATTCATAGTAGATGTACTATTTTATGTCAAGGAATTATTTTACTTGTTAAAGAACTCAGGTAGAAGGTATTGTTTCTTCGATCTGAATATCTTTTGTGAATGCAACATTCAATGATTTGGAAAACAATGACCTCATAGGAATAGTGCCGACAACTTTGAAAAGTAAGAAGAACCTAACTCTCAAGTGAGTTAAACAAAAATCTATTACAAATGGTGACTTTTCATTAGAGTTTTGTGGGTCATTTGGCTGTCTGTCCAAACTTATTGTTGTATATACACATGCTCACACACTTACTAGCTTAAATATTGAGTGGTTTTCTTATTTTTAAATCTTATTTCTTTCTCTTCATATATGTTGGGTATATTTAGCTCTTTATTAGTTTGGTTTTCTTTTATATTGTTTTTGGTGTGTTTGTTATTTAATTTCTTTTTATAGTTTTTTATTTGTTTTTATTGTTTCTTGTTGACACTTCGTTTGTATAATTTCTAATTTTACATTTTCTGGTTCTGATGATAGATCACACTTGTAATCCAAAATGTTAACGCTTAAATAAAATTAACAAAATCTAATCTAAAAATAAATTCACTCATTTCAAATATATTGTGAAAATCTAATATTGTTAATGGAAATAATCTAATTTCAGATAATGTGTTTTGTAGTGTTTTGGGAAATGTGCATCTCTGTTACAAAGGCAATGATAATTGCAGAAGGAAAGCCTCAAGCAAAGGAATGATTATCGGTTTGGCTATTGTTGGCTTTTTTATACTCATAGGAGTATTTGTCGTCTATTATAAAATGAAGTCCATACGCATGGCACTCCTTTATATGCGCCAAAAGTTTAGAAGCAGCAAAGCTAGAGGTAGTCAACCTTGACTCTTTAGAAATCAGTTGTTAGTGTGTGTAATGTTTAAGCTTGTTTTTGGACGCTGCCTATCGTATTTAATCCTTTGTAATAATGAAAAATATCAGAATTCCTGGTTTCCCCAGCGCCGCGAGTTGTAATCGAACCAAATTGTAGAGTTTATAGCTACGAAGAGGTAAGAGAAATGACCAACGAGTTTTCTAGGCAGATTGGGCGAGGAGGATATGGACCTGTGTTCTACGGCAAGCTAGAGAATGGACCAGAAGTGGCCGTCAAATTATGTTCTGCAACATCTAACCAGGGAACACATGAATTTACTACGGAGGTCTGTATGTTTTTGTGGTAAATTGAGTTAATAACAGGAATTTGAGCATTGATCAATAGTTTGTTCTTATATAAATATATGTTTGCAGGTTGTCTTTCTTTCGAGGGTACACCAAAAAAATCTTGTGTCTTTACTTGGGTATTGCTGTGAAGAAGAACACCGAATATTGATTTACAAGTTTATGCACAAGGGAAGCTTGAATGGACTTCTGCATGGCAATATTTTGCTCTATTTCTTTTATAATTTAGCTTTAACAAGCACAAATTTTCCTAGGGTCGACTTAAATGTCTTTGAAAACCAATTCTTTATTTAAGTTCAATCTTTAACAGGCACGTTATTTATGTAATAAAAAATACTGTTTTCATTAAAAGAATGGTAGTAGCTTGTCAATAGTTGCACAAAACCTATTTAAAAGCTTCTTCATATATGGACAAGAAATTGACATGGAAGCTATCAAATCATTTTATTTCCCTCTAAGACCTTAAAGAGGTGGTCTTTTTCATGGTTGATGACAAGTTTTGTGGTTGTGATGGGTTTCCTTGTGAATTCTACAAACACCTTTGGGAGCATATAGGTCCTGATCTGCACAAAGTTTATATTGAAGTCTATCATTCTAAAAGCTTAGGAGCTCCGAGACCTTAAAGAGGCGGTCTTTTCCATGACTGATGACAAGTCCCCTAGGTGTGATGGGTTTCCCTGTGAATTCTACAAACACCTCTGTGAGCATATAGGTCCTAATCTACACAAAGTGTCTTGAAGCCTATCATTCTAAAAGCTTAGGAGCTGTTATAAACAAAGGAAATATCAAATTCATACCTAAAGTCGGTGATCCAGAGAACATATGCAATTGGAGACCCATTACCCTTCTGAATGTGCCTTATAAGATTATTTCCAAGGCACTCTCTCTCAAAATTAGGCACATGTTGCCTTTAATTGTGTGGCTTGAGCAAATTGGCTTCATCAAGTCCAGATATATTCTTGACAACTTCATTGTTGTCTAGGAAAAAATGGAATGGGCTTGCAAGTTCAATCAGAAGGCTATCTTTTTAAAGATAGATTTTGCTAAAGTCTACGATCGCATTGAATGGCCCTTCATCTTGGCTATGCTCTAGCCTCTAGCTTTTGGCCCCAATTTCTTTCAATTTGTGGAGATGCTCTTTGGAGATGCTAATGCTTGCATTACCATCAATAATTTGCAATCTGAGGCTTTTAGAATTTTTTGTTCAATCAAGCAAGGTTGCCCGTTAGCTCATGTGCTTTATGTCCTTACTACTAAAGGTTTTGGCTATTTGCTAGCACATTCTATGTCCTCAGGACTAGTTCATGGCATTTTCTTGCCTGAATCATCCTCCCAATTAGTCAATGGACACTTTGTTGATGATTTCTTTCTTACTCTTTTAGAGGATGAAGCAAACATCAATAATGCTTTAAGTTGCCTAGACACTTTTTTTAAAGTCTGTAGTTTTGCCATTCAATGGCATAAAATGCTCTACTTTTGCTAGTTATTTTTTCCAACTCCACCTTGGCTTAGCTAGTTTGAGTGGAAATGGGTGACACAGGGAGAAATCTTTTGCTTTCTTGGAATTCCTTTTGCATTCCAAGCTTTGCCTATGGAACTTTGGAATGTTGTGCTAGCCAATATTAGCAAGAAACATGACTACTAGATCACAAAGCTACTCTCCCTCTCTGAAAAAATCTAGATTTGCTCAAATATTTTGGCGGCCACTCATGTGTATTACTCTTCCCTTTGGTCTCCTTCCAAAGCTTCATATCTAAAACTAGAAAGATTGCTTAGGGATTTTCTCTAGGCCTCTAGTTCTAATCATCATGGGTTTCACAAAGTTTCTTTGGATTTTTGTTGTCTCCCAAAAGAGTCTGGTGGTCTTGGCCTACTTTCCACTCAGAAACAAGGCCTTGCTCTCTGTGCAAAATGGATTATTTGGGCTATTTTTGGAGATGAAGCTTGGAAGATTCTAGTTTGGCACTACATTTCTTCCAACTTTTTTGTCAATAGGCTTGCTTGGAAAGGGATTGGCTTCCAAACCCTTCTCATCATGCATGAGCTAGTGGCCATATAGGGCTCATTTGTCATCAAGAGCATATGGAAAGCTTGGGAGGCTATTAAGCCTTAGCTTCGATGGTCTAGAGATGAATTCCACAATGGCCTCTCCTTTAATTAGTAGAACATTTGGTGGTCTCTCCTATTTTTCATTTAGGGTACACCCCTTTCCAAGACTCAAGGTACCAATGCTTTGCATTTTTTTAAACATGGCCTCAGAACTCCTAAGGAGCTCTTTTCAAGGGTCACCATGAGTTTCAGGACATAGGAAGACATGCAAGTTTAGTACCGCCTTATTTGTTCAGATCGACAGACTTTTGACTTGCTACTTTCTTCCATCCCTATTCACTTAGTTCATAAAGAGGGGATTCAGTCTATTCGGCCTTGGTGGCTTTATTGGAAGTGGTATCTTGTGACTCTATTTTCTAATTATAAGTCAAATTTGGGATATAGATGGCTTTTGCCTCATCTTCTATGGTGGATACACTCAACCAGAGATGGCATTTGCAATCTTCTCTTTCTCAATGGAGAACATGCTTTGATACCATCTGAAATTCTATAACTGAACCCAAGATTACACATTTTTCTTGGTGCTTGGCTTTCCAAGGTCTTCTCTTGGGGCCTTGGCTCAAACACATTAGGGTTCTTGATCCTAGGTGCCCCTTTTGTGGACAACTAGAGTCTTTCTTGCATATTTTCTGATTTTGTAAATGTGCTCAAAATTATTGGCACTACATTCATATTTTTTTAAGCCATTCAAGCCTGAGTTTTTTTCTTTGCACATGATCTTACTAGGTGACTCTCCCAAAAAAATTTTGAAATTCACCCAGATTTGGCATACCTTCAAGATGGAAATTTTGTTTTCTCTATGGAAAGATAGGAATACTGTTCCTTTCACATAGTTTTTTGGATGTTAACATTGCTATGTACACTAAAGCAAACATTTGTAATAATGTAATTATGCAGATTTAGGTGCAAGCTAACAAAGTTTCCCTTGAGGTAGCTCACCTGTAGGAGCTTCTGAATCATTAGGGGAATTCTCTCTGCACTATTGTTAGAGTTCCTCCTGATGCCTTGATAGATACCTTGATGCCTCATGGCAGCCATCCTCGGCGCCACTCCTCAGGCTACCACTCATACACCCCACACTCCCAGGCTTTCTGCCACCGCTCTCCCAGTGGTGGTGGTGATGGATGGAGGTGCAACTCAGCTTCCCCACCCCATGGTGGCTCTGGTTGGTCCCCAACTCCTCCCCCTAGTACTTATCAGGTGCATTCTGGGAAGTGGCCTCGCCTAGACTTGGCAATCTCTCCTCTGCAACTAGAGGTTAAAGATGCGGAGGCTACCACTATTACTACTACTGCTGTTGATGGCTGGACTATTCCCAACCTGCCCCCCAATCCCAAAGATGATTGAGGTTTTCATGACAAAGATGATCCACCACCCTCAGCTGGCACTGCTTTGGCAGCCTGAATATGTTCTTTTTTGATGAATAGTTTCTATTTTCAATTGTGGCCATGTTTTTAGTTTGGCTTTGGTGCGTAAATTCATTCATGAGGTGATTTTGTATCCTCCAACCCATTTTTTGTGAATTGTAATCTGAGTATATTTTTTAATTGAAAAGGACTATTCATAAAAAAAATGCAATAGTACAATTATAATTACATTAATGAAAATATAAGCTGCACGGCAAACCTTACGTTAATTGTTTTATTGGACTAACATATGGTTCCATGCTTGCAGGAACATCTTTATCGAAGCGTGACCTTTACTGGGAAAAAAGGTTAGACATAACCTAAATGCAGCTCAAGGTAAATCCACTCCTTGATACAGTTAACAATTTTTGCTAATTCAATTTTGTATAAGTTAAAACTGGTGTGATAATCAGGCTTGGAGTACCTGCATTCGGGATGCAATCCTGCCATAATTCATAGAGATATCAAATCATACAATATATTGCTAAGTGAGAGAATGGAAGCAAAAATAGCAGATTTTGGGATGTCAAAAAATGGCACAGCTAGCGAAGAAACTTACGTATCAACGAATGTGAAGGGCACATTCGGCTACCTTGATCCCCAGTAAATTAACTACTACTATTTTTTCTTTTTATTGTTGTTGATATTTGTAAACAAAATTATACCGCAGATGCTGAGAGCGAATTCATTATTTTTCCCTTCACAGATATGCGAACACTAGGCAATTAACAGAGAAAAGCGACGTATATAGCTTTGGCATTTTAATTTTAGAGATCATGTTGGGGAAAAAGCCTCTTTATATGAATAGCTCAAATGAAATGATCAACATTCTATGCTCAGAAAGCACAAGGACAACACTACTGTCTACAAACAAAATCATTCAGTCAAGCAAACACTTGGTGCAAATTTTTTTAACGATGTTGATTTGTGTTGCTGCAGTCAAGGTTGATGATTTCTGGAGGAGATATTGAGAAGTTGATAGATAAAGATGCAGTAGATAACTTACACCTGGGCGCAATGTGTAAGCTTGGAGAACTAATAATGTCGTGTACAGAGGAGCAAAATAATGATAGACCCAATATGACCCACGTAGAGGAGAAAATGAATTAGTAGACCACACTAATTGCACTCCAATTAATGTACAAATCTCAGTGGCAACAGTAGAGAGTTCTGTTCTCTCTCCGAGATAACATGGTATGTGGCGCAACAAAAATAATTGTCCCACTTGCTTCACATGTTAGCGTGAAATTAACTCATTCTGCAAAGGTATTGTGACAATTGAGTGTGTTAATAACAGTATGGGCAATAAGAATTTTAATGGTAGCAAAATCAGAGAGGTGAATGTCAACAATTACAATCTATTGTATTACTTGGTTTTCATGTATTGTTCGCGTTATTGATGATAAGAGTTTGTTGTTTTCTGTAGTTACATAATGTACTTTTCATTAATTAAATATATAAATTCAATCTGTGTATTTTTTTTATGATTTTTTAAATAATGATATATTATAAAAGTCTCCAAGAAAATATTGGTATCCTAAGGCATGTTCTTCATTTGATATGAGAAGACTTAGGTTAGATAAAAGTAGTTCTAAATATAGAGCAGGTGTGAGCAACTTGCTGAAAATTTTAAAGTTAGAAAGGTAATTCTATTTTATGGAGTATCATTCATTTTTTTTTTGTATAGTTTCAATTATATGACATTTTGTTATTTTACAATTTTAATATATTACATTCTTTTTGTTAAAATATATATTATATTCTGATTAATTCAAGCAAGATAGACTCTGAATTAAATATTAAATTAACATAAAGTCTAAGAAAATAGAACAAAAAAATTCACCAAAAGTGAGTTAGAAAACTAAATACCATGGTTATTGTTTCTAGTCATAAGTCAACACCCAATTGGAATTAATGAAAATTATGTAGGATTGGTCCATCAGAGTCATTCATGGTCATGATTCCCCAAACAACTATTGCTATGAAATTTACCTAAGATTGTTGAGTTCATCATTAAATTAAAATAAATTTCTTCAAACATGTTAGCATGCAAAGGTGAGCAATATAAATGCTTGATTTTGATTATATAATATATAATTTTTGTTTAAATTATAAATATTATTTTCTCAAATTATTGTTCAATATAAAGTCTGAGATGGGATAATAAACATATAATCTAGTAATTAGATTCAAATTTATCAAATTTAATTAGATAAATTTGCATCTTTAGAATGTAAGATTTTTTAAATTATTTAACACTCTTAAATATAAGGTATAAATTTTAAATTTATTTATATTTTAAACTTTCATAACTTCAAAATAATTTATTCATAAATAAAAAATACACATACACTGCATCATATAAACTAGTTAATGACCCATATATAAACTGAAATTAAAAATATCAAAATGTATTATTCATCCAAAAAACCAAACCAAAATCGTTCAAAATGCGTAAACACTAAGTCAAAAAAAAAATGTCTTTACAACAAAGCATACACAAGAATCATTGCAATGATTTGTGTCCAGGACATAAAGAATGGCTTGTATTTGTTGTAAGTTATAATAATTTAGTTAATAGAGCAATACAATAAATCTAATTATTATAAAAAATTATCGACAATATTTAAAACTTTAATCAAGTAGACTAATAATAATACTTAACATAATTTAATTAATACTTTAACATTTTCATAAAATTCTAATTTTTTATTTAGAAAGATTATATAATTTATTAATCTACATTTTAAAAATTATTTCATAATTAAATAAATTTAAAATACTTTATTTCAATATAAGAAATATTTAACATAAAATATAATTTTTAATTTAATACATAAATGTAATATCACTATAGCTTAATTGTATTTATTGTAATAATATTAAGTTTTAATAAATTGTTAAAAATGACAAATTATTTATATATATTTAATAGGTTTGCATCTATAATCTCAAAAATATAGTTTAATTGTATTTATTGTATTAATATTAAGTTTTTGTTATGTGTGTGTGTGTGTGTGTGCATTTGAGAATATTAGGATAGTGCTTCCTAGAAATCTGCATCTATAATACCCCAAATATTTGAGCTAATTAAAATAAAATAAAATATTTTCATTGATTTTATAAATTAAAAATTATATATATTTACATGACAAAAATGAAAAATCAATAATAAAAATGAAAATAGTAGATGTCATTAGTTGAAATAAAAATGATTAATCATTATTTAAGTAGAAGTGATTGCAATAGTACTAGCTTATATATATATATATATATATATATATATATATATATATATATATATATATATATATATATATATATACATATACATATATATACATATACATATACATATATATATATACATATATATATACATATATATATATATATATATGTATATGTATATGTATATGTATATGTATATGTATATGTATATGTATATGTATATGTATATATATGTATATGTATATATATATATGTATATATGTATATGTATATGTATATGTATATGTATATGTGTGTATATATATATATATATATTAGTTTTTCTCAATTGAGATTCATGAAAATAGGTGCCTAAATTTTTATTTTTTATTTTTTAAATATACTTATATAAACTTACTATAAAATTGTAGTAGCATAAAACTATTCTTCAACATTGCATTTTTTTAATTCTATATATGGCAATTTATTTACATCACTTTAATATAGTTTTATTTTAAGGATATTGTTATGTAAAATGTTATATTCCATAGTAGAGTTATGGTTAGGGTCAGAATTACCATTAAGATTTAAATTAGGGTTAGGGTTAGGGTTTTAATTAGACTCAGGGTTAGGGGTAGGGTTATAATTAGAGCTATAGTTAGGGTCAGGATTAGAGTTATGGTTAGAGTTAGGGTTAGGGTTAGGGTTAGGGTTAAAGCTATTTTTAGGATTATAACTATTGTTAGCATTAGAGTTAGGGTTAGGATTAGAATTAGATTTAGAGTTAGTGTTAGGACAGGGTTAGAATTTTTGTTACAAATATAGTTAGGGTTAGGGTTAGAATTAGAGTTAGGGTTTGAGTTAGAGCTAGAACTAAAATAAGAGTTAGAATAAGGGTTAGAATTACAGTTGAAGTTAGGGTTATCGTTAGGGTTATCATTAGGGTTAAAATTAGGATTATGGTTAGGGTTAAAATTAGATTTATAGTTAGAATTAGAGAAAGGGGTAGAGAAAGGGTTAGATTTAGGGTTATGGTTAAGGTTAGGTTTATATTTAGGGTTAGGGATGTATATAGAGTTACATCAGGGTTAAGGTCAGGGTAAGGGTTAGATTTAGGGTTAAGGTTAGAGTTAGGGTTTTACTCAAAATTATAGTAAGGTTTAAGGTTAGGGTTAGAGTTTTGAGTAAGGGTTAAGGTTAGAGTTAGGATTTTAGTCAAGATTAAATTAAGGGTTAGGGTTAGGATTAGAGTCTAATTATGGTAGAGTTAGATTTATAGTTAGAGTTAGATTTAGAGTTAGAGTTATAGGTAGGATTATGGTTAGAGTTAGGGTTACGATTATGGTTAGTGTTAGGATTAGAGTTAGGGTTAAGGTTACGAATGGAGTTAGGGTAAGGGTTAGAGATAGACATAGAGAAAGGGTAAGGGTAAGGGTTAGGTTTAGGGTTAAAATATGACTTAAGGTTAAGGTTAGTATTAGGATTACAGTTAGGGTTAAGGTTAGGATTTGAGTTAGGGTTAGGGTTAGGATTATATATAGGGGTAGAGAAAGGGTTAGGGTTAGGGTCAGGTTTAGGGTTAGAGGATGAGTTTGAGTTAGTATTAGGGTTAGGGTTATAGCTTGAGTTAGGGGTAAATATAATATTAGAATTAGGGTTAGGTTTAGCAATTGAGTTAGAGTTAGAGGTAGAGTTAGAGTTAGGGTTAGAATTAGGGTTAGGTTTAGGGTTAGAGTTACAAATAAATTTAATGTTACAGTTAGGGTTTGAGTTAGGGTTAATGTTAGAGTTAGGGTTAAGGTTAGAGTTTTGAATCAAGTTTATGGTTAGAGTTAGGGTTAGGGTTAGGGATAATATTAAAATCAAATTATGGTAGAGTTAGGTTAATGATCAGAGTTATGGGTAGGGTAGGGTTATGGCTATGATTACAGTTTGAGTTAGACAAACAAGTAGAGAAAGGGTTAGATTTAGGGTTTTGGTCAGGGTTAGGTTTTATAATTTGAGTTAGGATTATTTATAGATTTACATTAGGGTTAAGGTTAGGGTACAAGTTTGATTCAAGGTTAAGGTTAGAGATAAGGTTAGGGTTAGGGTTAGGGTTAGAGCCTAATTATGGTAGAGTTACATTTAACATTAGAGTTAGATTTAAGACTAGAGGTAGGGGTAGGGGTAGGGTTAAGGTTAGGGTTAGTGTTATGATTAGAGTTAGGGTTAGTTTTGGATTGAATTTAGGGTTAAGGTCAGAGTTAGGGGTAAAGAAAGGGTTAGCATTAGGCTGAGGGTTAAGGTTAGAGTCTAAGTATGGTAGAGTTATATTTAAAGTTATAGTTGGGTTTAGGGTTAGAGGTAGGGGTTGGTGTAGGGTTAAGGTTAGGGTTAGTGTTAGGATTAGAGTTAGGGTTAGGTTAGGATTAAAGTTAGGGTTAGGGTTAGAGTCAGGGTTAGGGTAAGGATTAGGGTTAGAGTTAGGGTAAGGTTTAGAGATAGGTCAAGGTAAAAGTTAGGATTATAGTTATTCTTAGAGATAGGGATAGAGAAATGGTTAGGGTTAGGGTTAGGTTTAGGGTTAGAATATGAGTTAGGGTTAGAGGCTAAGTTATAATTAGGGTTATACTTTGAGTTAGGGGTAGAAAAAATATTAGAATTATGGTTAAGATTAGGGTTTGAATTTGAGTTTGGGTTAGGGTTGTAGATTTGAGGGAGGCTTAAGGTTAGAGTTAGTGTTACAGTTATGGTTATAATTAGAGTTAAAGTCCAGTTATGGTAGAGTTTGATTTAGGTTTATAGTTAGGTACAGGGGTAGGGTTATGGTTATGGTTAGGGTTAGAGTTAGAGAAAGGGTTACATCTAGGAGATTACTAAGGGTCATAGTTATAGTTAGGAGGGGAGTAAGGGTTGGGATTTTAGAATATATATTATTATATAAGGTGGAATAAGTATATTATAATGATCATGGATAAGGTTAGGGGAAAAAGTAGGACCATGGTTAGAGTTATGATTAGTGTTACGTTTAGAGTTACAATTAGGAGGGTAGCTTGTTCTTGTTACACATGCCTTATAGCATAATAAAACATTACAAGGATTACAATGTTCCTTAAGTAGTTTTATAATTTTATTAGTTACATTTATAAATAGGCCATTGGTTAATGCTAATTATGCTTAGAATGAATAGTGTACAATAAAGGGCTACTAAATGTTATTGAGGTAATGATTGCACTTAAATTGAGTATAAAATGAATATTATGCTTTAGTGTAGGTTAATAGATAGAAATATCACATCAATTTTATACATACTTTAATAATCAACATATTAATGATATATGTCATGTAAAAGCTTTAATATTACGAACACAAAGGTGAAAGAAAAATGTTTCAAATATTTACAAGTATAGTAGAGAAGAATTTGAGCTAAAAAGCTAAATCATTTATTTAATATTACAATACATAGATGAAAGGAGCTATATCTCCTAGTACAATTATTTAGATGAACTAATATGTGAAAAATTGAAAGATGTGAAATCATCATATGGACCACATGTACGATTCTCCATAATGATATAAGTACATCACATATTCTTCATAGATTAAAATTTTATTATGACCTTTGTTCATAATATGATCATCATAGACCTCTTTCACCATGAGTGGAAAGGCATCTACTTTTGCGAATGTATTGCGTACGTATTTGGAATTCCATCTCAATTATCTCTATCTCTTGTACATGATCAATTGATAAAGCTACATTCTCAAGTGCTTTTACCATAGTTGTGCAACACTATTTAGTTATTCATGCACATTTCTGAAACTCTATCTCAAAAAAATGATTTGACCCTACAAAAAAAGTTGGGCTCATGTCGACAATGCTTGACTATCTATCAGAGGCTACCATGCCTGAAACAAACCATGAAAAGAAATTTTAAAAGTATTAGCACTAATAAAAATGCAGAACACATGAATACTTAATGAGAGGGATATAAATTTTAAATCAATAAAGATTTAAGAAAATAATAATAGGTCACTTAGTATAATCAAGTGTGGAGAAAATGAATATAAAAACTATATTGTATTAAAATTTGCAATGAAATTTTGGGTATAGAAACATGGTAATATTATAACCATTTACGAATAGTGAAGAATAAATAAACATACTTTTGAAATATTGAGTAGCAATGTATTGGTTGAAAGTCATGAAGCACAATCATTACAATTTTTTTCAATTGAAAAAGGTCTTTATAATTTGAATTAATGTTATAGATACCTTAATTTGAGGACCCTATTGATGATCATAGTTAAATTTACAAATTAGAGAATTAGAATAATGAAATTTTAGCCTAATGGTACTTGCAACCATTAAAATGTGCAAATAATAAGATTATCATCTTGCATTGAGCATATTCAATTATATTTGTCATTAACTATGGAATATGAACTATCAATGTATATAATAAGAATAACAACATAATAGTTCATGATGATGATCACATAATGTAGCAGAACAAACAAATCTTTATTATTAAATAATATGTTTGAAAAAATCAATAATTTTCAAGACTTCTTAGTCTACATTCTTCTACCTTTCTCTTTGAAAGTTGTTTCTCACTTTTCATTTTCTCATAACAGTTGTATGTAAAGGGTGGCATTATCATCAAACCTTCTAGTGACTTAACACGAGATGCAACCACAAATGTCAATCATGCTCTTTCTCTTGGATCTATTTCAATTGTGGCTTTTGAAAGAGTTAGCCCTTGAGATTTGTGAATAGTCAACACCCATGCCAACCTTATTGGTAGTTGGAAGGTCCTACCCCTTTGCAATGGTGAAATTGGTATTATGTTTGGATGATGATCATGAAATGGTACTCTAAAGTAATTATCAAATTCAACTATAACATATTTTGGTGGTGCAGGTGGAGTAGTTCCTAGTTTGTAAACTATATTTTTGATATATGCCAATGATCCATTCACAAGACCAGCTTCTATCCATAGATTTTTAGTCAAAATTATTCTTTCATTGTTACTGATCAATAACTCAGTATCAAGTTCCTCGCTTGATAAATCTTCATTTCTATTACGATTCTTTGATTTGGTTGCAAGGCTACGTGCAACTGGATGTCTTAAAGAATACACCATCCTCATGTTATGGTTACGGACATTATCATTTATAGAAAATAAATGCACTATCTTATCAAACTCATCATTACTTAAAACATGCAATCTTACAAGAATTCTTATCATGAAAAAGTTCTAGTGATCTATTTGTGGATTTGCATCTCTCACATTTGTGAGAAGCTAACAAAATCTTTGTTGTTGAAAATTTTCTCCATCTTGCCTAAATACTTTATCTAGTGTAACCACTATCTTGAATTCTTGCCATAATAACTTTTCCCACCTATTGCTATCATATGTTGGTCTATCATTAATAGGAGGGAATTGCCCCAAATCACCAACTAAAATAATAGATACACTTGAAAGATAGTCACAAAATTTTAAGTTACATACCTAAAGTAAAATGACAAGATATGCATTATATATGACTAATGTTAATAAGAATTAGGAGAGATTAATAACACCATGTGGTGTAAGGAAAGGGATACCTCCAAAGCTTAAGTCTACTTTATGCAAGAAGGCATGTCTAAGGAGACTATCTATATTTTCTAGCATGTTTTGGCCAATAAAGCTCATTTCATCAATCAAAATATATTTGATATTTTCCATCTCTTGTTGAAAGCTTATAAGTCTTATACCTTTGAGTTGGGAAAAATCTTTAATTGGTATCCACAATTTTGAATGAATGGCAACTGCTCCTATATTGAAAGCTACAACTCAAGTTGAGGCAAGCAATAGAAGTGGAGAAGGATTTTTCATTGATACCATCTAAAGATTTTGATTGATGGCACTAATTAGATAAGACTTTCCCATCCCTGTCATTCGTTGAATTATATTAAATAAAGGATTTCCCACTTGATTGCTATGGTAGTGTGTCAGAATAATGTTGATTGCCTTTTGTTGCTTGTGACTGAGAGTTGTAAAGTTGATGGACTATGGAATGTCATCATAAATAAACATCCATGCTTTTTCATTTTAGTTATGAAATTTATTACTCGGATTGTCTCCTCTTCATTTTGATATTCAGTACACCAATTTATATTTCTATCAATATCTCTTCTTCCCAATATGTCAATTTTAGAAAGTGGCATATGTTGACCATAGTGTAACCTAGATATTATTTCCAACTCATGTTCTATACTATTTTTCTGAATGGCTCCATTATCTTCTATCTCTGAATCGCTTGAATGTTCATCATTTTGTGCATGGTCTTGCCTTCAGACATGCCATATATTATAGTTTAATGAGTCCCAATTTGCTACTATAATATCATCATCATGACCAATGTCTCTTTTGAAATTATGGAAAGGTTTGCATAGTATCAACTCAGACAAACAAAAGTCCACCCACTTATCAAAATCTAGCAAAGGAATAGAAAAATACCTAGGAAAAACTCTAACAATAGGTGCTTTCTTTCTTGGCCCCATTTATTATCTCCTCTTCTTTTAGGATTATACATCCAAGACCTTGCTACATCAATCAAACTGATGCCTTCCATACAAAGTGGTCTTTTTTTATAACCATCAACTAAAAATTCTGTGTTCTTCCTCATTTCTGTCATCATTGATTACCATGGGTTTGGAAACTTCATGTGAGACATTTAGATTAACAAAATTTCTGCTACACTCCACCAACAAAAGTTCTAATAACATATGACATGTTTCTTGAGCTCCAATATTTCTTTCTATAACTATCTCTTTTAAAAGCTTTCTATATGCCTGTGATGCTAAATCATCAGGACTTTCAAGATTTGAAAGATGCATCAATATTGTTGATATGTTTTAGAGCTTCTCTCTACTTTTGCTGTATAATTTGCAATATATTTGATAATTGTATATCTTGAAAGGACAGGTTGCCAATCAACATTGGTCCTCCACATTTGCACTATGTACCAATTGTGTGTATTGACTCTATCATCATTTCTCACTAGTTCAAATTTTTTCTCACCCAAATCTACATTGGTGTATAACTTTGACCCCTCAAAATTTAATTTCCAAGGAGTAGTATACTTGAAATATTGATGAATAAATATCTTGTTAAGACAACTTGTTGAAAAAGGTGAAATAGATAATTTAGACAATTCAACTAGCCTATAAACCATTCATCCTATTTTTTTATGAAGGCATGCTGCCTCCTTATAGACTGTGTGTCTTTCAACATAATTGAGTATCTATTCATAATCTTGATCTATATCCATGTTAGTGAGTTGTGTTGTATTCTTGAGGCATGGATGCTACCCAAAATTTTGGAAGACCTAAAAATAATAATTCATATATTATTCTATTAGATAGAGGTGAGAAACACATATTAATATTTAACTCAGTTATAATATGAAACTTTCATGTATATTTCTTTGATGTGGATCAAGTCTAGGATTCCATGAATGAATAAAGCGTTCAAAATATCTCTTTGCAGTTTTTCATTCATTCTCATTTGACCAATTAATAGTGTCCATATTTGGTGCTCCTTCAAGCCATAAGAAGCCATGAGCATGAGGTGAACATTGATTTTGCCACTCATATCTACACCAAAAGTCCTTTACTTTCATACCTTTTTCAAGTATTTTTTTCCTGAAGATTGAATTCCTTAAGTCCATGTAATAAGTGACTATATGTGGATAGTTGATGATATTTTGGCTTCTGCATATTTGAGCCTCTCATGGATGAGTAGGTGGTATATCGGGCATTAGTGCATGCAAATTAGGCCACTCCATATCTACTACACGTAATGTGAAGAAAATTATACGTGTGCCAAGTTGGTCAAGCAAGTTAGTTAATTCTGCTTTACATTTTTTCCAATATGATCTTGCTCCTCTTAGAATGTTCTAAACCACATTAGCCTATCTACAAGATTATTATGTGGCATATTCTCCATATGTTCACACAATTAATTAATAGTAATTGGCATTTCTTGAAAGCTCATTTTTGAAAAAATAGATGCTGAACTTTGTGCATGATGTCTCATTACCATGTTCTGCACAAAATACCTAAATCATGGATGTTTTCCAAAGTGATGATCCCTATATTTGATCAAATTCTTTAGAAATTCATGCAAGTATAATTATTTCATTCTAGGCTCTAACCAATCACAATTTCTATCTAGAAACAATGTTGGGAAAGCCTTTTCCAACAACCTAGATGTGACATACTCATTGATAGGTGATGCCCCTATAGATGAACACTCAATTAAAATAGATGGAACTACATCAAGATTATTAACCCAAAGATGAATTAATTCCATTTCTCTTTGAGCATTAGGTGGACTTGAAACCATAGAGTGTGTGTGCTCAATTATATTACCTTTGTCTGTCTCCATGAGAGGACCTAGGAATACAACTTCATTTGCATTAGAATCAAACTCCATGTGTGCCATCTTTAATCTATGAAAAATATTCTCATCCATATTTCTAGGAAAGGTTAAGAGCACTTTCATCTATCTTGACATTTGCATAAAATTTATCATTTTGAACTTTGTATTTCAATGCTCTATAAACACGATCCCCATTCATAGTAAATTTATATCGTGTACCAGGTTGATCCCTTCCTCAAACAATAATGATTGGTAAATGATCAACTGTGTGGCAAGAATTTGGATAGTTATTCAACATGCTTGGAAAAACTAATGGTATGTCCGTTACACTTAAATTGACTCCCTGTTGCATGTGTAACTTGTAGTATACAAGTAAAAGTAAAAAGTTGTGTCACCTTTCAGGCTCACTTATCTGAACGACTGAATTTCAATATTTCTATCTAAAAACCAATTTTGTTCAAACATATGATTTTTGATAAATATATGATCTTACACTTTTCCAATTGAAAATTTATATTAAATGGATGTTTTATACTAGTTAGTATCCAATTACTAAAGAAATTAAATTATTTTAGAAAACTGATGTTTCAATAACTTTTACTATTTGTTATGATATTTTTTAATAACATATAAACACCTTTTTATAGAGCTCAAACTCAAGAATATTCTCATATAGAGCTCATACTGTTTTAATTAGATATAGTATATTATAATTAAAAAATTCTACAAGTACATATTTTAACACTGAAGAAGATGTCAATTTTGAGAAAGAAAAAATACTAAATCATATTAAAATAAAATAAAATAATATGATGTTCTAGAGGAGAGAGTCCTCTTCCAAAATCTATAATTTTTCTTTTGATTGGAAATAGATTTATTTTTGAAAATGTGGTGGGAGATGAAAATTATCAATTTGAATAAATTGAAATTTGAATCATTATAAAATAGAAAATATAGGTCTAAAGCCAATTTTTATTTTTAACTGTTCTAGCTACATATGTTATCTATAACATGATCTGAGATCAAAGGGAAATAATTTTATTTCCATCTAGTTTTGTTGGGGGAACTAGACCCCTAGTTTCCAACATTTTTTCAAAAACTAGAAGTTATCTTTAAAAAATAGGAAAATGTATAATTTATTATTCCAAATAATTATTAAAAATTATAATCCTAAACTTCATCTATTTCTACACATTTCATTATTTTACATCATTTTCAAATTCTAAATAATAATACTAGTTTTATTTCATTAAAGGTGAAAAATTGTACTTTTGTTAGCCTTTTCCTTTGTAAAAGGGTGAGACAGGTTTGTGCTTTTACCCATAAGGTTTACAGGTGCAATCAACATCTTTTCAACCTAAGTTAAATTTGTAAGCTCTTGTGGTTAACATCCTGGATCCATATTTTTTGAAGAATAAAACCTATGAATTCCTATCTCTTGACAAAACCTATTGCATATCGGACCCTCACTGGTGTGATATACTTTTTTTTTGCATATGAATCCTCACAAACATAACACATATTTGGTATTTTCAAATTATCTATCTAATATCTAAACTGCATTTGGAATCTTCTAAATTTAAATTGAAGCATACCATTTGGGTTGGGCATGTTTTCTCTATCATTTTCCAAATGTAAATGAACATGTATGTCACTTCTATGTTGTGGTGTTTTTGGTACGTGTTCTATGGATAGTGAGCTGACATTCTCAATATTTAGTTGATTGTTTATATTTGGAGGGTGCTCAAATATGTGAGTTGGCTGGGCTTCAGGATGTTGAACTTGGCAGCTCTGTGTATTTTGAGGAACAAGCCTCTCAGAAGTACATTGGTGATTATTTCTATCTACATTTCTCTAATATCTAATTTCAGTTTCCAATTGTTCAACTATTATTTCTACACTTCTTCTTGCATATCTTTGTCTATGCCCTTAATTTTCTATTACTCTTTGTTGTTCTCTTTCAAGTTCCATCTATTGTTGTTGTTGATGTTAATGCTATTCTCTATGATACTCTCTTTGATATTATCTTTGGTATTCTCTCCTTGCCTCCTCTAATTCAAAATTCAACCTAGGTCTCACCATAGCTAGTAAAAAATTAACATTAGTGAGCTAACACTTATTTATATATACATGAAAAATATTTCACCAATGAATATTAATATATGGGAATTAAATTTTTCATATAATGTATGCATGATGAAGATGGAAATAAATTATCTTATTTACAAGATATTGTTGGATACATCATTTAAAAAAGATTGGTCTAAAAGACCTTTTACTACAAAATAGCTCAATAACGATGTACCATTTTTCAATAAAAAAATTTAATACCCAAAATAATAGGTAGTCCACTTTAGAAGATAGTGAACTCTTAATTCCTAATACAATGGAGTAATTATTATGATGTGGAGCCCAATTAGACTTAGAGGTTTATTCGGTGAGGTTTTCCTTTGGATTATTTCTACAAGGGTTTAGGGGTAGTGCCCCTGCAAGGTGTTGGGGCTATTATTTTCTATCATTCAATCACTAATTTTTTAAGCTACAAAAAGATTGTACAAAAAGGCTTAGGGTTAGAAATTTTCATAAGGTGTGATGCAAAACTTGGTTCTTATAGTGGTATTGAGCTGTAACGGAATATAGATTGTAATTAGGTTGTAATCACTAGATAATAATAATATTGTTGACGTAGCCTAGGGATTGGGTGAACCATGTTAAATCTTGATGTATTGTGTTCTTTTTTATGTGATCTACTATTTTCTAATATTGGTTATATTTGCATGTAACTATTATTTCTATCTGAGTTTAATCATAACAAGTGGTATCAAAGTCAGAAAAGTCGTCATTTTATTTTTTTAAAGCCAGACTATTGTCATTTTTAAATTTTTTTTAAAGCGATCCTCTGTAGGAAGGTCTCATGGTTGAGTGGGAGCTATGGGAGATGAGGGTAAGCTAAAGGTGAAGAAGTCTAATAGGAAAAAAATTTAGTTAATGAAGATGCAAATGGAAGACTATCTTTATCAGAAGGACTTATGGAAGCCATTGGAAGGAAAATCCAAGAAACAGGTAACTATGTCAGATGAGGATTGAGAGATTTTAGATAGAAAGGCACTTGGAAGAATTTGATTATGCTTGGCACCATTAGTGACATTTAACATTACAAAAGAAAAGATGATAGAAGAGTCGATGGAAACCCTGGCGAAACTGTATGAAAAGCCCTCTGCTTCAAAAAAGGTATTTCTCATGAAGCATTTATTTAATATAAAAATGGTACAAGGTGGATCTACTGCAAATTATTTAAATGAGAATAATACTATTACGAGTTAGTTATGTTCTATGCGTATTAATTTTGATGAAGAAATTAGAGCTCTCTTGATTTTGTATTCTTTACTTGAAAGTTGGAATGACTTGGTAATGACTGTGAGTAATTCTATTTCTAGATCTAATACCATAAAATTTGATGATGTGATTGGTGTTATTTTGAGTGAGGAAACTTGTACGAAATCCTTATGTGGATCTACATTAGGAAGTGCTTTGAATGCACAAAGCAGAGGTAGAATGACCGAGAGAGGAAATAATTCTAAAAATCATGAAAAATCAAGAAGAAAGTCAAAGGGAAAGAGGTCTCAATCCAAAAGACCAAGAGATTGCTAGTACTATGTTAAAACAAGCCATAAGAAGAAAGATTGTTGGACTCGAAAGAATAATGAAGGAGATAAACCATAAGGGAACAAGGAGGAAAATGTGGTAAGTAACAAATCTAAAGAGGATGCTTTGCTTCTATATTTGGAAAGTGTTGATGATTCATGTGTTTTAGATTCTGGTGCTTCATTTCATGCTACACCTCATAGAGGTTGTTTCATTGATTATGTCCAAGGGAATTTTGGGTTTGTTTATTTGGGGCATAATGAACCCTGTTAGATTGTTGGTAAGGAAAAAGTTAAAATTAAGTTGCAGAATGGGAATCATTGGCTATTACATGAGGTAAGACATGTTCCAAGGCTAAGTAGGAATTTAATTTCAACACGAAAACTCAGTGACGAGGGTTGTATAGTTACTTTTAATGATAAAAATTGGATGGTTTTAAAAAGTTCTCTTGTAGTAGCAAAAGGTGTGAAAGTACGCACCTTATATCTTTGTACAAGTTATATTATTCCTTCTACTTTGATTGTTTTAGAGAAAAATGAATGTTTAGGAATAGTTGCTGTAGTTGAGCAGGGAGAACAAATAGCTACTATATATTCTAATACAACACTATGGCACAACAAACTTGGGCATGTGAGTGAGAAATGTATGAAAGTACTTCATTCAAAGAAAGTTTTACCAAGTCTGAAATGTGTCAATATGTATTTCTATGAAAGTTGTGTGTATGGAAAATAAAAGAGAATGAGTTTAGGAAAAGAGAAGTGAGACATTGGAGCTTGTGCATACAGATGTATGGGGATTGGCTCAAGTATCTTCCCTTGGTGGCTCTCATTATTATGTTATGTTTATTGATGATGCAACTACAAAAGTATGGGTTTATTTCCTTAGACATAAATCTAAGGTATTTTAAACTTTTAAGAAATAAAAATTCTTGGTTGAAAATGAGACTGAAAAGAAATTAAAATATCTCAAATTAGATAATGGTGATGAGTATTGTAGTCATGAATTTGAAGATTATTGCTCTGCTAATGGTATTTGTAGATAGAAAATTGTTCCAAGGACTCCATAGGAAAATGAAGTGGTTGACCGCATGAATAAGACTATAATGGAGCGTGGAAGAAGCATGAGGTTGCATGGAGGGTTTTTTCTTAAACATGTGGGTGGAGACTATCAATACTATTCTATATTTCATTAATAGAGGTCCCTCTACTCCATTTGATTGTGGTATTCTAGAGGAAGCATGGATTGGTAAGGAGGTGAGTTATTCTTTTGTCAAAACATTTGGTTGTGTAATATTTGCTCATATAGATTATAAAAATAGAACCAAGCTAGAAGCTAAGTCAAAGAAATGTGTATTTTTTGGATATGGCATTAATGAATTTGGTTATAGGCTTTGGGATTTTGAAACTTATAAGATTGTAAGAAGTAGTGTAAGATCTATTGCAACAACATGAGAAGAAAGAAGCTGATTATGTAGTGTTGGATGATACTCCTAAAGCTGATGTTCAAACAATTCCTCATGATCTGCAACAACCACAACAATAAATACCACACAAGGTAGTGAATATTAGATAGTCAACAAGATAAAAGTACAAAGTTGTGTCACCTTTCAAGCTACCTTATCAGAATGACTTAATTTGAGTATTTCTATCTAATTTTTTAAAAACATATGATCTAAATAAGTTCATTCTAGTTAAGTTATTTATGGTCTCATGCTTTTTAAATTAGAAATGTCTGTTAAATGCATGTTTTATGCTAGTTTGTATCCAATTAATAAAATTATTTCATAAAAGTGGCATTTGAATAGCTCTTACTAATTTTTATGATTTTTTTGTTTAATAACATATAAACAACATTTTATAGAGCTTAGATTCAAGAATATTCACATGTAGATTTTATAATGTTTTAATTATATATAGTATATTCTAGTTAAAAGGTTCCACAACCACATATTTGAACCCTCAAAATGATGTCAGCTTTGAGAAAGAAAAAAAATTATAATGAAAAATCTAAAAATTATATGACGTTGTAAAGGAGAGAGTCCTATTCTAGAATGTATAATTTTTCTCCTACTTAGAATAGATTTGTTTTGATAAATGTGGTGGGAGATGAAAACTATCGATTTTAGGTGAGCTAAAATTTTGATCTTTATAAAAGAGAAAATACAGGTCTAAAGCCAATTTTTATTTTTGATTTTTCTACATATATATGTTATCTATAACATAGTCAAAGACCATAAGTTTATTTCCATATAGTTTGTGGTGGGAACTAGACCCCAAATTTTTAGCTTTTTTGAACATCTAAAAAATTATCTATAAATATTAGGAAAATATATCAATTCTTATTCTAAATAATTATTAAAAATTATAATCCTACAATTCATCTATTTCTACACATTTCATTAGTTTACTTCATTTCCAAATTCAAAATGATAATATAAATTTTATGTCATTGAAGGTGAACAATTATACTTTTGTTAGCCTTTTCCTTTACAAAAAGGTGACACAAGTTTGTGCTTTTACCCAACAAGGATGAGTAGACCTCCAAAAAGATTTTCTCCTTCCTTGTATTCTATTTTTTTTATTGATGTTGGTGAACCTGAATGTTATGATGAAGCTATGCAGGTGGAGAAAAAGATTCAGTGGGAGTTTGCAATGAAAGAAGAAATGGACTCTTTGCTAAAAAACAAGACATGAGATTTATGCAAGTTTCCTGCAAGTAAAAAGGCTTTACAAAATAAGTGGGTTTAAAGGTTAAAACAAGAGGAAGGAGGTAAGAAATGATTTAAAGCCAAGTTAGATGTAAAAGGATTTGCATAGAAAAAAGTAATTGATTTTGATGAGATATTCTCTCCCGTTGTTAAAATGATTTCTTTTCACACTGTTTTAAGTATTGTGGTTACTGAAGATTTTCATTTAGAGTAGCTTGATTATAAAACAACCTTCCTTCATAGTCATTTGGATGAAGAGATATATATGGCATAGCCACAGGGATTTGAGGTCGAAGGTAAGGAGAACTTAGTGTGCAGATTGAAGAAAAGTTTATATGGCTTGAAACAAACACCTTAGTAATGGTATCTAAAATTTGATAGGTTTATGCACGAGCATGTATATAGTAGGTGTCATTTAGATCATTGTGTTTATTTTAAGAGTTTGGATGTTGATAGCTATATTATTTTATGTTTATATGTTGATGATATGCTTGTAGCTGGGTCTAACATGGATCATATTAAGGGGCTAAAACACTAATTAGCACATGCATTTGCTATGAAGGATTTTGGGGCTACAAAAAAAATACTTGGTATGAAGATTTGTAGAGATAGTAAGAATAGGAAATTGATTTTATCTCTGGATGATTATATTAAGAAGGTGTTACAATATTTCTCTATGGAGAATGCTAAAGCTGTCAGCACACCTTTACCTTGTCATTTGAAGTTGACTAAGGAGAAGTGTTGCAAGACACAAGAAAAGGAGGACAAGATGTCTAAGGTACCTTATGCTTTAGCTGTAGGAATCTTGATGTATGCTATGGTATGTATGAGGCCAGATATGGCACATGCAATGGGAGTTATTAGCTGGTATATGAGTCATCTAGGAATTGAGCATTGGAATACAGTTAAATGGATTCTCAGATATCTGAGAGGCACATCTAGTAAGTGTTCACACTTATGGGTTTCTACTACTGATTTCTAGGGTTCTGTTGACTCAGATTTTGTAGGGGATATTGATACCAAGAAGAGTACTACAAGTTATGTATTTACTGTTTGTGGGGCAGTAATAAGTTGGGTTTCTTAATTAGAATAGGTTAATACTTTATCCACTATAGAGGTAGAGTATGTTGTTGGTAAAAAGGTAGCCAAGGAGATGATATGGCTTCAGTTCTTCATGGAATAATTGGGATGCCCATAGAGGGATGATTATTTGTTTACAGATAGCCAGAGTGCCATTCATCTTGCAAATAATTCAGTTCTATATCCAAAGAGAAAACACATACAGTTGTGGTACCATTTAATTCAATCGGTTTTGGATGATGGATAGTTAAAGCTGGAGAAGATACATACAATTGACAATCCAACAGATATGTTTACAAAGGTAGGCACAAGAGAGAAATTGAACTCCTCTTGAGCTTTGGTTGGTTTTCTAGACTGAACATACTAAATGAACAATAGAGTCCAGGGTGGTTTAATATTCTAGTGAGAGCTACAACTTTAGTAGTGCTATGATTAGTCTCCAAGTGGGAGGTTATTATTGTGGAGTCTGATCAGTCTCCAAGTGGGAGATTGTTGTGATGTGAAGCCTAATCATACATAGAGGTTAATTTGGTGTGGTTTTCCTCCAAATTATTTCTATGGGGGTTTGAGGGTAGCACCCCTGTAAGATCCTCGGGTAATACCCCAATTGTGCTCCCTATTGCAATATAGGATGGGGTTGAAGGGCAACATCCTTGCAAGAATTTTTGGGGCTAGCACCACCGAAGCCAAATATGACCTTATATTGTAAAAGGTGTTAGCTATTATTTTCTATCATTCTTAATTTTGTAAGCTGCAAAAAGCTTGTATAAAAAGGCTTAGGGTTAGGGATTGTAAGGTCTCAACCAGGTAAGGACTAGAAGGATCATTAATTTGTTTGCAATATAATTTTATTAGAAGTAAATATTAATTTTGTCATTAGAGAATATTATATGGCTTATGTAATAAGATTATTAGGGAGGATCCTTATGTGACTTGCTATGATTAGTATTTCTTAAATAAGATTGACTTATCTTTTGTAACCATCTGAATATTAGGTGCAAATGTGTATGTGATACTTTGTATAGTAGAATCTTGCTTATTTATTTAATGTCTAAAGTTAGACTCAACTTATGATAAACTATAGATTTTGTACATACAATTGGCATTGATTACAAATAGAAATGATTGGATCTCTTTACATATGACATGATAGTTTGAGACTGGTAGCATTAGACCTAATTCACACTATGATAGAATATCTAATTTATGTTAAAACCTTGATTAGCTAATGTGAGTTACCTTATGGGTAGATACCTTACATTGTTCATCTTACCTCATCATGATAATTAGATAGTTTTTGTAATTGAAATTATGGCCAATTGAATTAAATAGATATTTTGTTGTGATGAATAGATTTTACATAAGGTGTCTGTGAAAATGAAAATGAAGTTCGGGTTATGTGATTATTGTTTTGAAGTGAATTACGCATCATTTAATTTAAAATAAAGAAGTACAAAAATGATTAGAATGTAGATAACACAGTGAATATTAGTGATACTCGTTATGTTATTCTAAGAGATGTTATGAGTTGAATCCTATAATTAGTGGAAGTAAGTACCTATTCTTGATGAATTTTTTTAGAAATTGCCAATCAATTTAAATGAAAAGATCATTGATGTGAATAATAATCTAGATATGGGAGTGATTTCACAAAACATTGGTGACTTCTAGGAGAAAGTCAATGGAAAAAGGGGTAGTATGTAATATCCCATCTCATTATATATTTAGACTCAATGGTAAGAACTTGATTTAATGTATGTGTAAGGTGTTATGATACATATGCTATGAATTATTAATGTGGCTACTATTCTTGAAAATGTTGTAGTTAGAGAAGTAGTTATAGTAGAATGAATGATACACATTTGCAAATAAATTTTCATAGACATATGATTCTTAAGAAAATGATGTTAGAATATGATGTTGGTTTATGGTTCAATCAAGGATATATATATATTAATGTTTACAATTATATATTTATAGGTTTGGGTTATTGATGTTTAATTTGAATTGTGCAGAGGATGATTATGAAGACCTTCGAAGATACTATGCCAACTCCTATAAAATAATCAAAGTCTATCTCCATGAAAATTCTTGTAAAATCGGATGTAAACTAACATTGGACATTAGAGGCATTAAAATGGACCCTAGAGTGCATTTTGGGTTAAAATAACCTAACCCACTTATACTACCTAGGGTTGGGGGTTAGTTGAGGGTCAAATCATGGTCAAAACTTACATTATGACACCTCAAAAGGGCCACACTTCAAATATGACTAAAATGAATAGTGGTAGACAATGGGTTATGACACATTGATAAGAAAGACATGTTCCTTCATTAAAGGAGAATAGGGTTTTGGAAGAAGGAGGAGGAAGACTTTGGAGGATTGACCATTCACCATTGTTGGAGATGAAAGGGGAAGTTATATGCAGGATAGGAGAATGGAGAAGGGGAGATGATGGTAGAACATGTATGAGGAGAAGAAGATAAAGAGGGAACTTGAGAGAGAGATGAGTCTTTCTATCCCTTTTCTTTTGTAGTATTTCTCTTTGAGTCAGATTCATGTAAGTTTGAAATGTGCAAAAAGTGTAGTTTAAAAATATTGTTCTTGAATTAGGAACTCATTCACATGATAACATCTATGATCCTTAGATGTAGTGAGTTCTTGCTCGAGGGTATGGCTAGGGCACAAGAGGCCTCATGATGCCATTAATTGGTAGGGTGGAAAATGAGCATTGTTTGAGTATTTGTAGTTTTATTTGCAACTTATAAAAGCTAAGTCTAGTTATTTGATTCAAGCTTGTGTTTATGACTCTATGCAAAAGAGAAGTTTGTGATCTTACATTTGTGATGTATGGAAGGTTTCCTATTTGAATACAAGAAAACAAAAAAAAAAAAAAAAAAGTTATGTGTCTTATTAAGATTTATATTTGAAAGACTTTAAAATGGAAATCTAAATGTAATGCTCTTTCAAGTTGAGGTCATTTAGTTAATCAAAGTTTTGTTTTCTTATAGTGCAGATCTGAAATTTGTAGTAGAAAATATTGCTTTCTTTTAAAAGAATCTATGTTTTATTTTGGGTATGAAATTGTGGGCATGACAGGGATTTTCATAAGGTGTGATGAAAATTGGTTCTTGCAGCTATATTGAGATGTAAAGGATTATGTATTGTAATCAAGTTGTAATCATTGGATCATAATAATATTGGACTTGTTGTTGGTAGATGTAGGCTAGAGGTTGGGTGAACCACGTTAAATCTTGGTGTCTTGTGTTCTCTTTTATGCAATCTACTATTTTGTAGTATTGATTATATTTCCATGTAATTGATATTTCTATCTGAGATTAATCCTAATAGTAATGCCCAAAACATATGTCGTTCTTTGTACAAAAAGAAGCACAAACATATTCAATACTATTGTCTTGGTATCCATCTTCCATTAACCCAATAATGAGATCAACACAAGTGGGCTTGAGAATAGGCTTGAAGATTTTGAGTATGTGGAAAGTAGATTTCAAAAAATTGTTGTTCACTAAATGGAGACTCAAATTTTTCAACAACCATGCTTGACCACCAATAGTCATTCTCATAGACATCTACAACCAAATCTAAAGGGATGTATCTTGGTAGTGAAAGGAGTGGAGGCGTAGGTCAAATATGTTTAGTAAAAAATTCCTCAATAAGAGGTTCTCATGTCAGCTTCCTAGAAGCCATCTTCATCACAACAGACTTCCACTTTTGTTCCAATATGGTTATTCATGATGTATACCTTTAACATAAAGACAATGCAGAAAAGCTTTTCAATTACATGCATTTAGTTGAAAAGAAGTCTATAAAAAAATAGTTACTATTGAAATACTTATTAAAATAATGTTAAATTTTTATTTAATATTCTACGAAAGATTTTCATTGTAATATTTTAAAATGGCCTCCACATTTCAAACATTAAATATACTTATGCACAAAAATCATTATAATAAAAGACTTACTATTATAATATTAGAAAAATGATAGCATTTCCTTCTACTTTAGAATTATTATTGCAAAAAATTAATATTTGATCTTTTAAAATATTATTTAAAAAAAAACAAAAAAACTCAAAAGAGGTATTATTTGCATTTACAAACAACCAAATTGTGTATTAAATAAAACATTTAGAAAATCTGAATAGAACTAAAAAACATAAGATCTAACTTATTTCTTACTTTGTTTTTAACTTAAATGAGATAATAACCCAAAACCTACTTATTATTCTTTTTAAATACTAAGACTAACCTCAATCAAAACAATAATTATATTTGTGATCTATTACCCTAATTATGTATTATAATTATAGATGTAATTACATTTTAAACCTATTTCTCATCTTCAATTTTATAAAATTACTAAATTTAAAAATAAAAATCAATTTATAGTTTTACATGAATTAGAAATATATATTAATACTAAATTGATTTGATTTAAGATCTAAATGTTAGCTGGAAAGTTTAGTTGATAGATATCAAATTCTAAATGTTACTAAGAAATTGTATATAATGTATTAAAGTTTCTAAATAAAATACTGAAACTAATTTTTGTGTTGTTATCTTCTAAATGGTTAAATCTATTTTATCTCTTGCTCTGTTCTTAAGTATTTAAACTACCTAGCAATACATATAAATTTTAAATATTTTGATGCATTTTGAACTACACTACAACAAATTTAAAATTTAAACTATACAACAACAAAATATAAGATTTAAATATGTGGAAGCAATGGACTTGTATTTGTCTTTTCAATTGTTATCTAAGACAATGAAATTTATATAGATCTATGAAATTATATAAAATAATATAATCTTATTTAAAAATATTTATTTTAAACCCAATATCGCAAACATCTTTAAATGATTCTAAAATTATTTAAATTTATTAAATCTATTATTGAGAAAGAGTGAAAGTTTACATTTCAGCAACCATCTAATTATTAAAAGAATTCAAAATTACATTATTTTATTATTACTGATTTATGTGGCCAAATCTTTGCTTGTATAATTTTCAATACATGTTTTCAAAAATTGAAATGCATCTGAAGAGCATACTTGTAAAGCTCATGTGAACCAGATGAATGTAGGTGTTAGGTACAATAGCTATTGCATAGAAATGAGTGAAAGAAAAGCTAACTTATATAATTATTTTTAATAAAAAAATGAATCTTATGCATCTTTCAAGTTGATTTAAATTTTAATTAGAATAGAGAAGACTTACTTACTTGAGGCGTACAACAACGAGGTGGTTTGGTTCAGGTTTTACAAATCAACAAAAATGCTTGTTATACCTCTTCTCCGAATGATGATGATTTGTTCACTTGTAATTCTGATTTTCCTAAAAGAACAGAGTAAATGAGATTTTAATAAAAAAGAACTAAAAATAATAATAATCAAACAAAATGAAAAGACCATCAACAAACATTATGAAATATGCATAAAAATGCTCTATAAGTTGAAATATTGTTCGATCTGGTGTTGAATAGGAACCAAATTTGGTTTATATAAGAACAATGCCGGATGGTTTTGCTTTAGAAAACTAAAACTCATAAAGATGAAATTTTATTAATTTAATTTAGCAATGCCTCTCTTACCTGTGCGATGCATGACCAACCACATTGACTAACATGAAATGATCAATCTTTTTCTGAGATATTTTTATTTCCACTTCCCCTTGTTGCAGTGAAATACATACAAAACACATAGTTTTCTTAAGTGCATCACCACCTATATGTATTAATGTCATGTAGCACCAACTATTCAATATCATGCAATCACAATAGTCTATATGGAAATGAGTTTAATATAAAAGAATTTTAAACTTTCTTATAGTATTCTTTTATCATGTGATCTTGACAGTTTGTACAAAAATGAATTTAATATGAAAGAATTTGAAACTTTTTTATATTATTGTTTTTTGGTTTTTGCAGTTGGCATCTATTCTTTTTTATTGAAAAAGAATATTTTTTAGCATATTTGTGCTTGGATTGGAACTTGGATTGCCATTGTGTAGAATGCCTCTCGGCGTAATAATGCCTACATCAAATACAATAAGCAAGGCATTTCATTTATATTTTACATACATTTATAGGTATTACAATTGGAGATCAATATTGTTAATGACAAATTTCTATCTTCCACAATCACAATGGAGAAAAACACATCATTGTTAGCCATCTAAATTCTAATAACTAACTTTTTTTTTCATGTTAATAAAAACATTGAAGAAAATATAAAATAAAAATAAGCATAAGAATTTTATAGTGTTGATAATTTGTTGGACACATTAAAAAAAAAAAACTAATCATTGTCAATTTCTATTTAAAAAAATAGATTTCTATTACAGATATTCAATATTATCCTCTCTAATCAGTTATAAAAATATTCTAATTTTATTATCTTTATTCAAAACTATTTTTTTAATCTTTAATCAAATATAAATTTTTGATAATAATCAGAATAAGAGGACTATCCTTATGTCCATTGATATTTTCTAAATTGATGTTTCTAAGTAATATAACAATCTAATATTTTAATACATACATATCATAACAATAATACGATTTTATTCTATACTTAATATAGCAATCGATTTAAATGTTTTAATACATGCATACTTTACTCTTGATGATTTTTTACTGATTCTTATTTATAATTAATATAATAAGTTGTTCAAATGTTCTAATACATTCATATCATAATATCAATTATATGATTCTCGTTCTATACTTTTTAAAATACCAAATTGCATTGATGTGATCCTACAAATATAACCTAATTTTCCCACATATTGAATTTTCTATGTAAAAGAACATCCTAATTGGTAATTTAACATATTCAATTTTCTATGTAAAAGAAAACCCAATTGGTAATTTAACATACTGAATTTTCTATGTAAAAGATAACCCTAATTGAAAATTTAAAAGACATAAGTGAAGTCTTGCAATGTGTAGGCATGAACAAAATTTTATAGCTCACCCAAGAAGAGTGTGAATTTGCCTCACATTATGTAAGAGGAATATGGAAATATAAGTTGAGTTTGTCCTCTATCTGTTTCTATTGTGTCACAAGTGAATTTAATAAATAATTTAAATAAACTACTAACTAATCATTTTTTTGATGTTAGTAAAAACATTAAAGAAAATATAAAATAACAATGAGCATAAAAAATTTATAGGGTTGATAATTTCTTGTACACATTTTAAAAAATAACTAATCATAGTCAATTTCTATTTTAAAACATAAATTTCTATTACAAATATTAAAAATTATCCTTTCTAATCGGTTTTAAAAAATCTAATTTTATTATCTTTATTCAAATATATGATTTTGAACTATTTAAAACAAAATCTATTATTTTTAATCTTTATTCAAAACTATTTATTATCTTTAATCAAATATCAAATTTTGATAATAATCAGAACAAGAGGACTATCCTATGTCCATTGATATTTTTCAAATTGATGTTTATAATTAATATAACAATCTAATATTTAATACATACATATCATAACAATAATATGATTTTATCCTATACTTAATATAGCAATCGAATCAAATGTTTTAATACACACTACTTTACTCTTGAAGAATTTTTACTGATTCTTATTTATAATTAATATAAGAAGTTGTTCAAATGTTTTAATACATTCATATCATAATATCAATTATATGATTCATATTCTATACTTTTTAAAATACCAAAATTGCATTTATGTGATCCTACAAATATAACCTAATTTTTTGACATTCTAAATTTTCTATGTTAAAGAATATCCTAATTGGTAATTTAACATATTCAATTTTCTATGTAAAAGAAAACCCTATTTGGTAATTCAACATACTTAATTTTCTATGTAAAAGATAACCCTAATTGGAAATTTAAAAGACATAAGCATGATTCCCCTACTATACTTTTTAAAATACCAAATTGCATTGATGTGGTCCTACAAATATAACCTAATTTTCCTACATATTGAATTTTCTATGTAAAAGAATATCCTAATTGGTAATTTAACAGATTCAATTTTCTATGCAAAAGAAAACCCTAATTGGTAATTTAACATACTAAATTTTCTATGTAAAAGATAACCCTAATTAGAAATTTAAAATGCATAAGCAAATTCTTGCAATGTGTAGGCATGGACAAAAGTTTACAGCTCACCCAAGAAGAGTGTGAATTTACCTCACATTACGTAAGAGGAATATGTATACGTAAGTGTCTAGCAAATTTCTTTAGAATGGTGTTAGAGAGAACGTTTATGGAAACTTAAAATCCATGGTACTCTATAATTCATGAAAATCACTAACCCTAATGCCTCCCAATAAATGCACCATTTTATCTGTTGACCCATCCCACCCAAAAGGAGATGCAACATTTTCATCAATCACCATAGAGCCAATGTTCAGTTCAAGTGGGAAAGAGAATATCCAAATCAATAAAGCAAGCAATCCGCACATCCTCTAAACAAAAATGGTAAATAAGACCTCTACAAATGGGAACCAATCCATTGGAATGAATCATGTTTACAATTTAAATAAGATTGTGACTTTAGTTCAACACCAAACTATGCTACTCATAGTATGCCTATCAACAATAGGCATGGCTGAAAGCATACCACAACACAGTTCACATATGTGGAAATCAAAATTAACTTGGCTACTTTGCATTAAAATATGAAATTTAGTAAGGGTAATACATTAATATCAAATTTCGTCTCTACCATGGAAAGACAGTGTCATATTTTCCACCTTTCTTTTTTATTAATTCTTTACTCAGCACATGTGATTTTATTCATATATGCATAAAAAACATTCATATAACTTTACTTTCCCCATCGAAAAGGACTACATCAAGTCTTGGATTTTACATATTGAAAATCCAATGAGTAGAAGCAAAGAATTTCATCATAGAGGTAGCATTATGACTAAAATAGATGTGGAGTTTCATGAAATAAGAGGATTTTTACATTTGGGTTTCTAGTTTAACAACGAGCAATTAAGCCCAAGATTAGTAAATGTCCTTCCTAGGCTGAAGCATTTATTTATTACTAATCAAGAGAGGTTGTCATCACCAAATGGAAAGAAAGTAGAAGGAATGAAAGAGCACCTCAAATTGTGGGCTCAATCTGTGGCTTCCACTGTCAACAGATAATGAAAATAAAGTACAATATCCAAAAAATAAAACTAATTTTTAGAGGCTTTTTAATCATAACATTAAATTTCAAAATAGTGTTAGAGAGGGAACCTAGTTTTCTTCAAATCTCTAAATCCTTCCAATTCTTTTCTCTAATCTATGTGTAGTTTTGCACTTTGTAATTTTGTATCCATAGACAACATTAAGAAAATAATTGAATAACATTATAACTCTAAATATAATTACATAAAAAAATATTTTTGACAAGCATAGGGAACCTGGTTTCCTTCCAATCTCTGAATCTTTTGACAATGTGTGAAATCTGATGTTGATAGAGGTTTTTTGTTTTGTGAAAGAAAAATAGAAAATTATTAAAGAATTATCAACAAAACAGTTAGTAG
This sequence comes from Cupressus sempervirens, assembly GCA_028749045.1. Taxonomy (NCBI): domain Eukaryota; kingdom Viridiplantae; phylum Streptophyta; class Pinopsida; order Cupressales; family Cupressaceae; genus Cupressus; species Cupressus sempervirens. Next base: position 669,469,262 of record CM053786.1, on the reverse strand, counting down.
TAGAAATTCGTTACTATTTAGTTATATGAGATCCGTTATATAACACTATTAACATATCTATTGTCTTTAATAAAAATAAAAATATGTTTAAGACTATTGCACCTATTTCAAACTATTGCCTGAATTTCACAGATTTATATGTTTAAGACTATTGGACCTATTTAAAACTATTGCCTGAATTTCATGGATTTTCGGTCCTTCACCAATTTTTGGTCCTTGACAAATTCGAGGTCTTTTATGTGACTGAAGAGCCTCTCCGCTAACAATTGATAAAAATATGTTCCTTCTTCCCATTTTTTGTCCTAAGAAATGAGATTCTAAATAAATAGTTATTTTAAATTTTCATAAATATAAAATTTCCCAAACTTTTGAAAAAAATCTTAACATCTGAAAAAATCATTAATTTCATTAGTGGAAATGAAAAAGTTATTGCAACTAATGTCTAGCAGTTACCCAATAACTAATAATTGAGATAACATAAATCAAAGAATCATACTTTCTTTGTTATGGGAATGTGTTTTAATGATGCATGATGTACTTTTTCTAGGCAATAGTACTATTGTGTTCACTTTCTCTAAGTATTCAATTAATTTGCACTAATTACGAGTAACAATTTATCAGACAAATAAAAATATTTTCTTTTTTTTCTTTTTTTTTAAAATTACTTTCATAGATTCTAATAATTATTTTAAACCAAATTAGTTGGTTTGTTTGTTTTTGTGTTAGATGAGCCCCTTTATTAGAGGCTAGGTCCATAATTCATTTTCTTAATTTTGAAGATGGATTAATAAGCCATATTATATTGACAGAAAATATATTCAAAGCTAACATTATTATTATTAAATCTATTACTTTGTTTAAATGATAAAATTATATATTGTATTTATATTAAAAATTAATTTTAGTTTATTTTAAATGAGTTGATTGAAATAAATAATTTAATTTAATTTAAGTTTTTAATACATTACTATCTATTATATTTTATCATTATATCTTTTAACAATATACACAAGATTTACTACTAATTTATACATTTACTATTTCACTAACAAATTAAAAAAAAATTAGTTTGAAGTTTTTTAATAACTTTTCTACATTATTTATTATAACTATAAAAGAAAAGTAAATGACACTATATGACATTTGTTTATTTACTGGTTGCAATAAATAGGTTAATAAGAGGTTGCTTTTACTGGGAATAGGTTGATGGTAAAGACTGGTTATTTGAGCAAGTCTTAAGATTTTGGAAAAGTGCCCCAAAGTAGATACCAAGGTTAAATGAGGTGAGAGAAAGTGATGTCAGGAAATATGTTTTGATTATTCCTTGGGTTTTGTTCATAAATTTCATGGTGGAAGTCAAATCATTTAAATAATTTAGGCAAGAATGTATCAATCAGTCCAGTCAACCAAAATTACATCTTCTAGTAAAAGATTAAATATTAAATAGAACAATGTATTAAATAGAACTTAATTAGTCTAATCAAATTATTAAGTCAAGAGGCTTTCTATGTTACAGGCACATAGTTGAAGAGAAAATCATGTTATCCTTGTAAACATTTCATCTTCAATGTTCATTTATACTGAATGTTCACCATAGATGGAACAACCGTCTTGAAAATGAAACACATTCTTTTATATTATTTAATTTGGAAGATTAAGATTTGGATTTATGTTAAATGTAAAAAAGAATGTTTCAATTCTATTGATTAAAAATATATAATTTAAATTCTAATATAAATTATTTGAAATGATAAAATGAATATTGTCAAATAAAATAAAAGTTTGACTATTTGAATGGAAAAATTGAAAAAAAAGTCTTTAAATGTTAAATTTTACCATAATTTATTAAAAAATATAGTTTATTTAAATGGAAAAATTGTGAATGTTGAACATATTGTTTTAAATGAAAAATAGTAGAAATTTCTTTAAATACAAATTTTTGAAGAAATTTCATTAAATCAAATTTAATGTTCAATATAAACTTAATTAATTACAATTTCACACTAAAATCTAACAATAAATGTGTGTGTGTGTGTGTGTGTGTGTGAGAGAGAGAGAGAGAGAGAGAGAGAGAGAGAGAGAGAGAGAGAGAGAGAGAGAGAGAGAGAGAGTTTGCATTAACTAAGATGGGCAAGAGGGGGAGGGTGAATCAATTATCCTTAGGTCCATATGTACCAATTCAACTTTTACTAACTTCAAGCAACTTAAATTTTTTTATAAAATCACTTGAATCATATAGCAACACATCAGGAGCTTAACATATTCATTTATCACATAGCTTTTCATTTACTAAATATTGATCAACACTAAATAGCATGCATTACACATTTAATATTTACACATGTTTGACACCAAGATTTAACATGGAAACCCAATTTGGGAAAAACCACCAAGTAACATCTTACCACTTTTCACTCTTATGAAGTGAGTTTAGTTAAGAGCCATCTTTATTAAAGGTTACAAAATACACTATTAGGTGTGACCCTATTAAAAAATTTATTCACCCTATTAGGAGTGGCCTGTTTAGAGGACTTTAGATCATTTGATTAGAATTTTATCTTAATAAAAGGATTTTAAAAAGTATTGTTAGATCAACATTGATTGAAGAATTTTCTCTCTTAGAATAGGTAGAAAGTAACAATATAATTGACCTATTAAGATACAACTCACTTTGTAAACTTAGATATTCATTCAGATCATTTGTTGGTTCATTGAATGAACTTCATTAACATCTCCATCTTTGATATGCCTGGCAACCCTTCAAGAAATCACACTAACTGATTTTCTCACTTTTTCTCTTCTATTTTCTTTTTCATAGGTTCTCCACAAAACTACTAATCAACAACAAAGTAACCTTAGAAAATATCTCTATGCCTCTTTAAATACATAGCTTTGATCTTTCACCTATCAAACATCAATGTAGGTCTTAGACTTGATAAGATTTAATGAATATATCAAAAAAAAAATTCTTCTACTCCATTCTTCATACTTCTTAAAATGTCTTGTTAAATCCTTTGCTTTGATCATATAAAAAACTCAATTCATGTATTAAATATGCCAAATTGTCAATCCTTATCATCCACACATTTTGACTAATCCAAAAAAATTAACAATTTTGGTCTCAAAATTGATTCTTTCACAAACTATTATTTGTTAACACTCAATCATCATTATATTCTTCTACTTAGTCAATACTATTGTGTCTCACTTGACCTTTAGTGGATTTCTTGCTATTCATTATGCTCAATCACTAATATATTTTCCTTCTTCAGCTTTCTCAGTTATAACTATCACTTGACTAATAATTTTTCTCGGCTATCTTTTAAGTTCCTCAATCTTCTACTTCAATAGCCTTCATTTAACTTTTGAAAGTTTCACTTGGTCAAGCTTAGTGTTCTACTCAATTGCTTTTCTTCTCTTCTAAACATTTACTCAATTGTCTTCTTCACTTCATATAATAATTAAAGAACACATTGTCTTGTCAAAGACTAATTGATCAAGTGCTAATTGTAATTCCAACATACTTGCTCCTCTTTACTCAACAAATTCACTACTTCATCTAGATATCTTTCTTTCAAAATCCTCTTTATTAATCAATAGATAGGAAGCTCCACACAATTAGTGAATGTCTTACCAATAAGATTTGACATCAATGAAAATGTAACAATTGATCCAATGGTAGTTTCCAACAATCTCCTTCTTTTGCATTGACGACAACAACTCTAGTTATCATGTAAATGAAAAATACGTTGTCATGATATGTCATTATCAGATCCCTCTATGATTTGATACACATTTTCCTTAATATCCTTAGTTTCATTCTGATTCTCACATTTCAATCTCTTACACTTATCTCTCTATGATACCAATTATAGATTCAATTTTGACATCAACTATATTGGCTCCCTTTTTCACATCTCTTCCTCATAAATTTCATGTCTCCCTATTATATCTTAGCTCTCTCTCTCTCTCTCTCTCTCTCTCTCTCTCTCTCTCTCTCTCTCTCTCTCTCTAGATATAAATTGTAGCTACACATATATCTCCCTTGCTCATTTTGATATAGGATTGTAACTATTCACATATATCTCCATCTTTAACAACAATGAAAAATAAATCATCCATCATCTTTCCTTGGTTTCATCATACATATCATCTTTACTTTAGTGTTGTATTGATCATTGTATTATTCAAATATCAACTCTTATGTCATCTTATTCTTTTGTCCATTTCTTCACAATCTTTGGCAACTCCTAAAGTGTGACCTCCCACATCAATGTGTAAGATATTATGGTCATAGCATTTGATGCAATTTTGCATCACTCAAATTTCTTTACATATGAGAATGACTCCTAACTTACCTCTTAGATAATCTCTAGCATCCTTAGGTAATTCCTTAGTGAATATATCAGCTATCTCCTCCTTTATGTTCACATACTCCAATCTCACTTCTTTGTCTTATACTAACTCTCTTAAGTAATAGTACTTGATAGAAATGTGTTTGGTCTTTGTGTGCATCAAAAGATTCTTGGATAAATTTATTGAACTTATGTTATCACAATATATCACAAAAGGTTCAGTAATCTCTTCTTTCATACCTTTCAATAATTGCTTGATCCAGATAATATGTGGATAATTAACTACTGGAACAACATACTCAACCTCTGTTGTGAATTGAGAAGTACAATTTTGCTTCTTTCTTTTCCATGAAATAAGTCTTTTTCCTAGAAATAAATTTCTCTTTCTTATCTATGATATTAGTCTCCTTCTTAGAAAGAAATTGCCTCCACTTGTACTCTTTTTCTCATCAATATTTCCTACCAAATCAACATCTGTGTAAACCTTTAGATCAAACTTGTCACTTTTCTTGTATCATAATCCATAATCTTCCATTACTTTCAAATATCTCATTACTCTTTCTATATCTAGATGTGATGTGATTTTATCTAAGATTAGCAGAAAATATAGAAGCAATACCAACTACTAATGTAATGTTAGATCTATTATGTAAAACATACTATAATTTTCCAATCATTGACATGAATAATGTTTGATTCACCTCAATTAAATCATCATTCTTGGAAAATTTGTGATCAATAACCATAGGTGTTCCTACTAGTCTTGAATCCTCCATACCAAAAGTGTTCAATATTTCCTTGATATACTTTGACTCTATAATGTAAATAACTTTCTTCATTTGATAAACTTGTAAACCAAAAAATAAATTGATCTCTCCAAATATTGGCATCTCAAATTCTTTCTTCATCTCATTACAAAATTATTTATAAAAATATCATGTCCTCCAAATATTATATCAGCAAAAAAAATTTCATCTAGCAATATCTATTTTTCAAATTTACTTTTCAAGTATAGATTGCTATTGTCATATGTTCTTGCCAAACCTATTTTCATCAAATAAGTTTGTACCCTTAAATATCATGCTCTAGGAGCTTGTTTCAAACCATATAATTCTTTCTAAAACTTACATACCATATTCTTCCTAGTAGGATCAACAAATCCTTCAAGTTGTTTAATGTAGACATCTTCTAAAATTTCATTCAAAAATAAAAATTTGACTTCCATTGGATATACCTTGAATCCTTTATAAGAAGTGTATGAAAGAAAAGTTCTCACTTCAATCTTACAACTAGGGAAAATGTCTCTCCATAATCAATTCCTTTCTCTTGTGCATATCCCTTACAAACTAGTCTTCCCTTGTTCCTTGTGACTTTACCTTTCTCATTCAACTTGTTTATGAATACCCACACAGTTCCAATCCCATTTTTTCCTTTGATATGGGCACCAATTTCTATGTTTGGTTCTTTTCTATTTGATCAATTTCCTTATTCATTACCTTTATCCAATCTTCACTCTCTAAAGTATCTTTAACTAATTTAGGTTCAAACTCACTTAATAAACATGTATCATTATTTAATTTACTTGTTATCATGACTCCTCAATATTTTCTTCTAATGATTTAGTTTAGTGTATGATTCTTCCTTACATATTTTGCTAGGATAGGTTCAGGTTTCCTTTATTCTTCTATCTCACTTGATTATGGTTGTTCCTATCCTTCAAGTATCTTTGGCTACAACCTAACATTGTCTATTTCATGTTGAATTCCCTCTCTCTAATGTCTACCTTCTTCATTTGGTGAGTCTTCTCCTACATCCTAATGATAGGAAGCCTACTAATTCTTGACAAAGCCTTTTTGCTAAACCTCAGCAATGTCTGGCTCCTAATGCTTGACAACCTCTTTCTATGATTCAGGTAAGGTACATGATTCTTCTTCATAGATATAGGAAAAATTTCTATAGTCTTCAAGTTCTTTCTTGCATTCCTCTTCATTTTTTTCTACAAAATCTAACATTTGTAGTTTCCATAATTTTGCTAGTGTTGAAATTCAAATACTTATATGCCTTATTTTTAGTGGAATATTCTAGGAATATACATTCATCACTCTTTGCATCAAATTTTCCATTCCTTGCATCTTTTAGTATGTAACACTTTCTTCCAAAAACTTTGAAGCAATTCAAATTAGGTGCATAGCCATACCAAAGTTCAAAAACTATATTTTTGTACCTTTCTTAACTTGAACTCAGTTTGGAGTATAGATTTCATTACTTACAACTTGTCTTCAATACTTACATAAAATATTATTCTCCATCATTAGTGTCCTTGCATAGTCCATAATTGATCTATTCCTTCTTTCAACTATTCCATTATGTGGTAGAGTCCTTCATGCACTCATTTGTCTCTTGATTCCTTTGACATTGCATAATATATTAAACTCATCTAATATGAATTCATCTCCTCTATCTTGTTGATGTTTTAGCATTAGTACAAGTAAAAAATGGTTATCTGATATACTAATCTATCTTTATGGTTAACATACAAGTTATTACTACTGATTATTAAACCTACATATATGTATATATCTAAACATATATATACATACATACATATAGATATATCTACACACACACACACACACACACACATATACATATGTATATGTGGCTATGTGTGTTTAATAAGATAATCATCAACAGATAACATATTGGCTATCATAATTTATCAACACATTATCAGGCTTATTGTGTTTAGGTGCACTTGTTCTTTGACTATGTTAATTAAGACTTGTTATGTGTTATTATTCATACCTCTAAAGAGGCATGACCCTACATGGCCAAAGGCCATGTAGAGTCATGAGTTTTCGGGGTCACGACTCTCCATATTATATATATTGATGGAGCAGGTTACTGAGGGAAAACATCAATCCATTGGCATCTCAAACCTAGTGATCTATTCTTTATCATCAGTAATATTATTCAAAGTATCATCATTGAATCTAATCTATAGGATCATTAGCATATGTATCTGACTCTCCAAATTATTAGCGATCAAAAGGAAGAGAAGATTGGTCTCAAGCTATCTACAGATCAGTGTTAGAAAAGTAATATTTTGTATTACTAACATACAAGTAAGAGCATTCATTATTATTGTTATGTTCATTATAAATTTTTTATCTATAGAGATCCATATTATTAACATGGTATCAGAGCTATTCTGATAAGAAAAACTATTACAAAAATAAAGTCTAAAACCTCAAATTTTAAAAGAAAGGGGCTAAAATCATATTATTAAAATGGTGAATCATGTGAGACTAGAAGATAGGCTTGAGGGTGCATCTAATTTTTCTTCATGGAAAATTAGAGTATTAATAATATTAAGAGAAATGGAGTTAGAGCAATATATTGAATCAAATCTACCCATGCCTGAAAATGAACTAGAAAAAGTAACTTGGAAGAGACATAATAATAAGGCAATGAAAATCATTATAGATTCTGTAAAAGATCATATTCTTCCTTCCATATCTAATCTTTAGACTGCATTCAAAATGTTCTCCACTATTCAAGATATATTCGAAATCAACAATACTAGTAGATTACTAACTCTAAAACAAGATCTACTATATATATAAAAAAAAATGGAGAATCTATAACTTCATATTTTCTAAGGATTTATGAACTAAAGGATCAACTCACAACTTCTTAAATTTGATTTATTAAAGAATGAATGCACACAAGAAGAATCTAGATTAGTTTGAAGAGGACTAAGTACCAATCAAGAGGGAGAAATTCAAGCACTTGATGTGAAATCAAACAAGAAAAGAAAATTCAAGTATAACAAAAGGCAATCTAACAAAAATCACAAATCAAACAAGCAACATGATTGGTCCAAAGTTAGATGCTATAAATGCGATAAAATTAGTCACTCTCATATGTTCTACGCCAAAAAGAAGAAAATACAAGTAGCCTTAGGATAAATTAAAGGAGAAAGTGAAGAGAAAGAAGAAATAGAAAACTATGCTTTTTACTTGGCCCTTTCAAGTGAAATAATTTCTAACCACAACACTTGGATCATAGTCAATGGAGCATCTCAGTACATCACCAATTTTAAATACAAATTTGAAACCTTCTCTTAAAAAGCCTCAAAAGAAGTTACCATTAGAGATAACTCTACTTATCCTATTAAAGGAATTGGTTCCTATTCAATACAAATAAATTCAAGAATTACACTATAGCTCAAAAATGTTTTATATGTACTAGGAATAAAAAGAAACCTTGTCTCTATTTATGGAATTGTTGATCAAGGATTTAGAATCTCTTTTCAAGAGGAAATAATTCTATCTTGGCCCAAGAACTCTAATATTAAGAAAGCCATTTCCATCAGAATTAGGGATGGAAGTCTTTATAAACTTTTTAATAATAAAAATCTAAACCTAACTCTTAGTCATGAATCTTCAAATTTGGCATAGGAGGCTGGGTCACCTTGACTATTGGGCATTTTCATCCATAGGAAAAGTATAAAAAGTTTACTTAGTCTAAAATCTGATCATTTAAGTATTTGCAAGGATGTGCTTTAGGTAAAAATACTAAGAAATCATTCCCTAAAAGTGATCATAAATCCAAATCCATCCTTGAATTGATTCACATAGATCTTTTGTTAGTACCTTCACTTAATGGATGCCTCTACGATATAATTTTTATTGATGATTACTCTAGAAGAGCTTGGATCTATTTTTTGAAACAAAATGAATCAATTGAAGTCTTATCCAAAGTCAAAGAATTCAAACCATTAGTTGAAATCCAATCAGGACAAAAGATTAAAACACTAAGGTCAGATAATGGAGGTGATTACATCTCTGATATTTTTAATAACTTCTACATTACTATTGGGATTAAGAGGGAGTTTTCTATACCTTATAGTCCTCAATAGAATGGAATTTCTAAACAAAAAAAAAGGTCAATAGTTGAATCAGCAAGAGCAATGTTGTACTATCAAAATCTTCATTACTCATTTTGGGTTGAAGCATCTAACACAACAGTCTACATCCAAAATTGATATCCATACTTAGTATTAGAGATCACCACTCAAGAGAAAGTATTCATAGGTATTAAACCTGACCTAAGTCATATAAGAATATTTGATGTCCAGTTTATTTTCACATAGATAAATAGAAAAGAACAAAACTAGAACCTTCTGGAGAGAAGGGAATATTTATTGGATATAGTAAAACAATGCAAGGATACAAAATCTTCATTCTAGGCCAAAGAATAATTGAGATTAGCAGAGATGTGAAATTTGAAGAAGACACTACTTTTAAAATTTCTAGAAATAGTGATGAATCTATTACAGAGTCTATTTCTGAAGAAGATCAACCTACATAAAGTGAGAGGGAGAATGATTCTAAACCTTCTTCTATGTCTAATCATAAAGATTTTGAAAACATCAATAATAATAATAAGAGGCCACTTTGGGCTAGGAAAATGATAGAAGAAAATTAGGTTGAACCAGATGAAGTGATTCAAGAAAGAAAAAGAACTAGAAATCAATCATGTTATGTTGCATTGATAACTAAACTTATAAAAATAGAACCTTCTAATATTAAAGAAGCACTTTCACATCAGTCTTGGAAAGAAATAATGATTGAAGAATATAACTCTATATTAAAAAATTATGTATGGGATGTTGTACCAAGACCAAAGAATAAATAAGTTGTTTCTTCCAAATGGCTATTCAAAATTAAACATGCATCAGATGGCACCATTGAAATATATAAAGCCAGATTTGTAACATGGGGTTTCTCTTAGAAAGAAGACATTGGTTATGAAGAAATGATGTAGGAGTATCTAGAGGTATAAGGGCAATCCTATGTTGTCCAAAAAAATGTACTTAGAATTAGTTTCTGTTTCATGTGTTTTCATTTCTAGATACCCATTTGGGTCAAATAAAGGTTCCAACTCTCACAGTTCCACTATTATTATTCTAGGTTAGAGTTTTTAATCACCTTGGGATAAGTGTAAATGTTGAAAAAATATAAGTATGTAATTGAGCCATCATTTTGGTAAACTAGAAGGTGTAAATTGGCTAGATGAATGCAATTGAAGTTTACAACATTCCAAAATAAGAATCAAGTCAAAAGGCCCCATGGTTTGAAAGTTATTGCAGTTTTTCAATTTTTAAAGACCTCCTAAGAATGCTTCAAAGTTAGGTTAGGGGCATTAAATGACCTTGAAAAGGGCTAAAAAATGGGGGATGAGTGAAGCTAGAACATAGGGCTATAGAGCATTTCGAGAGCTTTTGAAAATGTAAATGGCTCATCAATCAGAGCTACGGTTCAAAAGTTATTCCTCCCAGAAGTTCGGTTACCATTTCTAGATTCTTCTAATTTTGTGCCAACTTCTAATGTGAATTCTAGAGCGTTCTGTTTGGTTGGTGGATGCCAACTAGTACTTTCTAGAATGTATTCCTAATCCTTAACCCTTTGGGGTCTATTTAAGAACATTTGTGGCATTGTAAAAGGTAGTTCGGACTAAAGTTTGAGAGAAGGTACTAGGAGAAGAAATTATCTCCATTTTTATGCTATTGTAAGCCCATAGGGCCTATTTTGGAGAATTTTTCTCTACAATAAGTGTACTAGCATATTTTTACAATTAATAAAATTTTCCCTTTCCTATCGTGTCCATTCTGTGCTTGGGTTGTGTCCCCATCAAGTGGTATCAGAGCTGGTTTTCCTAAGTGTGTAGACAGAGCACTGACTGTGAGGTAGTTTGCACTAGGACTGTGTGGTTGTGGTTTGAGTTAAGAAGATGCCTCCATGAAGAGAGTTTGGTGGAAGGGCCGAAGCTATTAATCTTGAGGAGGTTAGAGCCCTCCAAAGGCAGGTACAAGCATTGCAGGAGGAGCTCCATAGAGTAACAAATGTTGTCGCTGGCTACGAAATTGAGGATGACAATGAAGAAGAAGAAATTGGACCAGAAGGGGAATTTGATGGGGAATTTCTGAATCAAGCAGAGGAATGGCTTCTTAGGGCCATTACTAAGTTTTGGAAAAGACCTACAATTGATGTGGCTTTATTTTCAGGAAATTTGAAACTAGATAAGTTGATTGATTGGATCAATGAACTGGAAGAGTACTTTGAGTATGAGGATATCAGGGATCTAGATAGGTTTAAGTTTGAAAAGGGGAAACTAAAAGGCCATGCCAAAATCTCGTGGCAAGAGGTTCAATTGGAAACAAATAGAAGAGGAAAGGAGAAGATCATAAGGTGGGACTATATGGTGGACAAATTGAAGAAGCAGTTCATTCCTATTTATTATGAGATTGGGGATAAATGTTGTGATGTGATCATTGATGGTGGTAGCACTAATAACTTGGTATTAGAGGAGATGCTCTCTAAGCTGAAGCTCAAGAGGGAGAAACACCCCCAACCATATTGGATTGCTTGGGTGAAACATGATCATCAGGTCTTGGTAAGTGAACAATGTTTAGTGAAATTCAAAATTGGGACTTACCATGATGAAGTTCTCTGTGATATTATTCAAGTGGATGTTTGCCATCTACTTTTCCGTAGACCATGGTAGTTTGATAGGTATGCAATACATGATGGTCATACAAACACATACTCTCTAACAAAGGATGGAGTTCAGCACAAACTAAAGCCCATGAAAAAGGAAGGTGAAAAGCTATGTAGCAGTGCTAGGATTTGTCTTATTGATTGAAGGAAGTTTTTAGATGGCATGAAACATCAACATATGTGCTATGCTTTGATTCTTAGGAAAGATAAAGAAGGTAGTAGTGAAATACCACTTGAAGTTTCAGATTTACTACGTGAGTTTGGAGATATCATCTCTGATAATGTTCGAGAAGGATAACCGCCGGTAAGGTAAATCAGCCATAAGATAGATTTAATTCTAGGAGCTAGTTTTGCTAACAAGGCTGCTCACAGGATGACTCCTACTAAAATTGAGGATCTAAATAGACAGGTTCAGGAGCTATTGAGGAAGGGCTTGATTCGAGAGAGCCTAAGTCCATGTGTAGTACCTACAATATTAGCACCAAAGAAGGATGGAGAGTGGAGGATGTGTATAGACTCTCGAGCTATAAATAGGATAACCATCAACTATTGGTTTCCTTTACCAAGAATGGATGATCTTATGGGCTACTTGAGTGGAGCTCAGTACTTCACAAATATACATCTGAAGAGTGGCTATCATCAGATATAGATACGACAAGTAGATGAGTGGAAAATAGCCTTCAAGACCAAGGAGGATCTTTATGAGTGGTAAGTCATTTCCTTTGGATTGACAAATGCCCCGAGCACCTTCATGTGGCTTATGAATGAGGTACTTAAGAAGTTCTTGGGAAGATTTTTTATTGTCTATTTGGATGATATTTTAATTTTCAGCAAGACTTTGGAAGAACATTTATTGCATATTCCTAGTGTGCTTGAAAGGTTAAGGGAAGAGAAACTGTTAATTAATCTAAAGAAGTGTATCTTTGCAAAAAGGGAGTTAGTCTACTTGGGGTTTGTTATATCACCTAAAGGTCTCAAAATGGATCCAGAGTAGGTAAAAGCCATCTTGGAATGGCCTACTCTGAGGTTTGCTACTAAGGTAAGATCATTTCATGGTTTTGTTAGTTTTTACGAGAAGTTCATTAAGAATTTTAGTGGCATATGTGCACCCCTAACTGACACAATAAGAGGGGATAGAAAAGAGTTCAAATGGACTGTGACAGCTGTGAGAAGTTTTGAATTGCTAAAGAAGAAGGTGACAGAACAACCTATGTTGGCACTTGTAGATTTTAGAAAGGTATTGGGGCTATATTAAGCCAAGAAGGTAAGCCTATTGCATATTTTAGTGAAAAATTGAATGATGTGAAAAAGAAGTATTTTGTTTATGATCAAGAGATCTATGCAATAGTTCAAGCCTTAAAGAAATCAAGGCATTATTTTTTGCCAAAGGAATTTTTTTTATATACTGATCACTAGGCATTCCAATACCTAAACAGCCAAGATAAATTGAATTAGAGGCATATGAAGTGGGTAGAGTTCTTGTAGAGCTATACATTTGTGTTGAAGCATAGAACTGGAAAATCTAACATGGTTGCAAATGCACTAAGTAGGACACAATTGTTGCTTACAGTAATGTATGTTGAAGTAGTTGGGTTTGATGAACTCAAGAATTTGTACCTTGAGGATCCTGATTTTGCTGAAGCATGGAAAGCTTGTAAAGAGCCTATTGATGTAGATAGAACTAAGTGGTTAGACTATCTTATTCAAGATGGTATGTTGTTCAAGGGCAGTAAATTATGCATTCCAAGAAGTTCCATGAGGGAAAATCTAATTAAGGAGAAACACAGTGGAGGGATGGCAAGACATTTTGGTTGAGATAAGACCATTTCCATCCTTAGAGAACATTATTTTTGGCCTCAAATTTCAAAGGATGTCAAGAAGTTTGTATAGAGTTGTCAAATTTGTCAAGTTGCAAAGGGATTTAATCATAATACTGGACTATATCAGCCATTGCCGGTTCCATCAAAGCCATGGGAGGACATAAGTATGGATTTTGTTCTTGGATTACCGAGGACACAAAGGAGTAATGACTCATTATTTGTGGTGGTTGATAGGTTTTCCAAAATGACACATTTCATTCCATGCCACAAAACTCATGATGATGTCCATATTGCAGACTTTTTCTTCAGAGAGGTGGTAAGACTACATGGTCTACCAAAGAGTATAGTTTCTGACGGAGATAATAAATTTGTGGGGTATTTCAGGAGAACATTGTGGAAAAAGTTAAGAACAGACTTGAAATTCAGTTCCACACATCAGCCGCAGACTGACAGCCAAACAGAATGGTAAATAGAAGTCTGGGAAATTTGCTGAGATGTTTAGTTAGGGATAAGCCCAATGCATGGGATTTGATTCTACCATAAGGGGAATTTTCTTACGATAACTTTGTAAATAGGAGTAAAGGTAAATCACCATTCCAAATTGTATATGGAAGTAGCCCAAGGATTGCACCAAAATTGAGGAAGATAGAGCAAGGGGAGAGGACAAGTGTTGAAGCTAAAGAATTTGCTAAACATATCAAGCATCTACATGAGGAGGTCCAAGCACACATTACCAAGATGAATCAAGAGTATAAAGCTAGGGTTGATCAAAGGAGAAGACATAAAGGATTTCAAGTAGGGGAATCTAGTCATGGTACACTTACGAAAAGAAAAATTTCCAACCGGTACTTACAACAAGCTAAAAATGAAGAAATTTGGCCCCTGCAAAATTCTGAAGAAACATGACTTACGAAATGCATATGAGGTTGAGTTGCCAGATGGTATTCAAATTTCTCCTATTTTCAACATTGTAGACTTAGGAGAGTATCATGATGATGGTGCAGATGAGGAGCCAAAGTTAGAGCCATTTACAATTCCTACTTCTAAGGAGGAGACATAAAACATTCTAGATCACCGTGTGGGTAGGAGTACTAGAAATAGGCAGTATGAAGAGTATCTGGTGAAGTGGAAAGGATGGCCGATAGAGGACTCAACTTGGATATCAACAGCTGAGGTTTCTCATTTGGAATTTCCTCTACCATTCATAAAGTGACAGGGTCACTTTTCAATCTACCCTGGGTGTCTAATGCAGGAGCATCTAGAGGTATAAGGGCAATCCTATGTCATCCAAAAAAATATACTTAGACTTAGTTTTTGTTTCATGTGTTTTCATTTTTGGATACCCATTTGGCTCAAATAAAGGTTCCAACTCTCATAGTTCCACTATTAGTATTCTTGGTTAGAGTTTTTAATCACCTTGGGATACGTGTAAATGTCAAAAAAATAGGAGTATATAATTGAGCCACCATTTTGGTGAACTAGAAGGTGTAAATTGACAAGATAAATGTAATTAAAATTTAGAGCATTGGTCCCACGGTTTGAAAGTTATTGCAGTTTTTTAGTTTTTAGAGACCTCCTAAGAATGCTTCAAAGTCAGGTTAGGGGCATTAAATGACTTTGAAAAGGGCTGAAAAATGGTGGACAAGAAAAGCTAGTCCATAGGGCTATAGAGCACTTCAAGAGATTTCTAGAAATGTAAACAATTTATCAATCAGAGCTACGGTTCAAAAGTTATGCCTCCCAGAAGTTCAGTTACTGTTTCTAGATTCTTCTAATTTTGTGCCAACTTCTAATTCGACTTCTAGAGCCTTCTATTTGGTTAGTGGATGCCAACTAGCACTTTCTAGAATGTATTCCTAATCCTTAATCCTCTGGGGCTATTTAAGAACATTTCTAGCATTGCAAAAGGTAGTTCAGAGTGGAGTTTGAGAGAAGGTACTGGGAGAAGAAATTATCTCCAATTTTATGCTATTGTATGCCCATAGGGCCTATTTTGGAGTCTTTTTCTCTGCACTAAGTGTACTATCATATTTTTTTAGTTAATAAAATTTTTCCTTTCCTGTTGTGTCCATTCTATGCTTGGGTTGTGTCCCCATCAAGTGGTATCAGAGCTAGTTTTCCTGAGTGTGTAGACAGAGTGCCACCTGTGAGGTAGTTTGCACTAGGACTATGTGGTTGTGGGTTTGAGTTAAGAAGATACCTCTATGAAGAGAGCGTGGTGGAATGGATGGAGCTATTAATCCTAAGGAGGTTAGAGCCCTCCAAAGGTAGGTACAAGCATTGCAGGAGGAGCTCCGTAGAGGAACAAATGTTGTCGTAGGCGACAAAAGTGAGGATGACAATGAAGAAGAAGAAATTAGACCAGAAGGGGAATTTGATGGTGAATTTCTAAATCAAGCAGAGGAATGGCTTTTTTGGGATCTAGATAGGGTTAAGTTTGCAAAGGAAAAACTAAAAGGCCATGCCAAAATCTGGTGGCAAGAGGTTCAATTGGAAAGAAATAGAAGAGGAAAGGAGAAGATCACAAGGTGGGATTGTATGTTGGACAAATTAAAGAAGCAATTCATTCCTATTGATTATGAGATTAATTTGTTTAAGAAGATGCATGGGTTAAAGAAAGCAAGAAATCAGTCCTAGAATATACAGAGGAGTTTTATCGACTACTAATTAGAGCAAGGCATGCAAAAGCAAATAAGGAGAAGGTTGCTCGTTATATCAGTGGGTTGCGACCTAGAATCAAAGAGGAATTAAGTTTGGTAAGAATGACCAGCATTGAGAAAGCATACCAGTTTTCCTTACGAGTTGAAGAAAAGCTAGATAAAAGGTTTGAAGGGAGACAAAGAGGGCGTGGTCAAGGAGGAAGGGGTAGTGGTAGTTCATCTGGAGGCTGAAATGAAACCCAAAAGAAAAATGAAGATGTGGGTACTAGCAGGAACCAGAGGAATGAGGGTTTCAAAAACTCCCATGATCAAGACTTTGGAAATTAGTTAGGAAGAGGTAGAGGATGTGGACAAGGAAGAGGAGGCTTCTGTGGTTCTTGTTTCCATTGCAATGAAGAAGGTCATCGTGCCTTTGAATACCCTCAACAACAAGGAAGGACAGATAGGAGAGCTGAGGGTCAAGCTAGTGTTGCTCATGTGGATTAGGATGCACAATCATCACATTCAGAGGATGTAAAAAGAGGAGAGACTTCAGTGAATGAAAGGGTCCTACTAAGTGGTGAGATTAAACCAAAACAAAGGAGGAGTTTATTCCGTACTAGGTGCAAGTGTGAGGATAAATGTTGTGATGTGATAATTGATGGTGGTAGCACTAATAACTTGGTATCAGAGGAGATGGTCTCTAAGCTGAAGCTCAAGAGGGAGAAACACCCCCAGCCCTATCAGATTGCTTGGGTGAAAGATGATCATAAGGTCTTGGTAAGTGAACAATGTTTAGTGAAATTCAAAATTGGGAGTTACCATGAGAAAGTTCTCTGTGATGTTATTCCAATGGATGTTTGCCATCTATTGTTGGCTAGACCATGGTAGTTTGATAGGTATGTAGTACATGATGGTCATGGAAACACATACTCTCTAACAAAGGATGGAGTTTGCCACAAACTGAAGCCCATGAAAAAGGAAGGCAAAAAGGTATGTAGCAGTGCTAGGATTTGTCTTGTTGATGGAAGGAAGTTTTTAGATGGCATGAAACATCAATGTATGTTCTATGCTTTGATTCCTAGGAAAGATAAAGAAGGTATTAGTGAAATACCACTTGAAGTTTCAGATTTACTAGATGAGTTTGGAGATATCATCTCTAATAATGTTCTAGAAGGATTGCCACTGATAAAGAAAATCAGCCATCAAATAGATTTAATTCTAGGAGCTAGTTTACATAACAAGGCTGCTCACAAGATGACTCCTACTGAAATTGAGGAGCTAAATAGACAAGTTCAAGAGCTATTGAGGAAGGGCTTGATTCGGGAGAGCGTGAGTCCATGTGCAATACCTGTAGTAATGGCACCACAGAAGGATGGAGAGTGGAGGACGTGTACAGACTCTTGAGCTATAAATAGGATAACCATCAAGTATCGGTTTCCTTTGCCAAGAATGGATGATCTTATGGACTGCTTGACTGGATCTCAGTACTTCACAAAGATAAATCTCAAGAGTGGCTATCATCAAATATGGCTACAATAAGGAGATGAGTGGAAAACAACCTTCAAGACCAATGAGGGTCTTTATGAGTGGTTATTCATGTCCCTTGGATTGACAAACGCCCCAAGCACCTTCATGCGGCTTATGAATGAGGTACTTAAGAAGTTCTTGGGAAAATTTGTTATTATCTATTTTGGTGATATTTTAATTTTCAGCAATACTTTGGAAGAACATTTATTGCATATTCCTAGTGTCCTTGAAAGGTTAAGGGAAGAGAAATTGTTAATTAATCTGAAGAAGTGTATCTTTGTAAAAAGGGAGTTAGTCTACTTGGGGTTTGTTATATCACTTGAAGGTCTGAAAATGGATTTAGAGAAGGTAAAAGCCATCTTAGAATGGCCTACTCCAAGGTTTTCTACTAAGGTAAGATCATTTCATGGTCTAGTTAGTTTTTACAAGAAGTTCATTAAGAATTTCAATTGCATATGTGCACTCCTAACTGACACAATAAGAGGGGATAGAAATGAGTTCAAATGGACTACGATAGCTATGAGAAATTTTTAATTGCTGAAGAAGAAGGTGACAGAACAACCTGTGTTGGCACTTCTAGATTTTAGAAAGGTGTTCCAAGTGGATTGTGATGCAAGTGGTAGTGCTATTGGGGCTGTATTAAGCCAAGAAGGTAAGCCAATTGCATATTTTAGTAAAAAATTGAATGATGCGAAAAAGAAGTATTCTATTTATGATCAAGAGTTCTATGCAATAGTTCAAGCCTTAAAGAAATGGAGGAATTATTTGTTGCCAAAGGAATTTTTTGTATATACTGATCATTAGGCATTACAGTACCTAAATAGCCAAAGTAAATTGAATCAGTGGCATATGAAATGGGTAGAGTTCTTGTAGAGCTATACATTTGTGTTGAAGCATAGAAGTGGAAAATCTAATAGGGTTGCAGATGCACTAAGTAGGAGACAATTGTTGCTTACAGTAATGGAGGTTGAAGTAGTTGGGTTTGATGAACTCAAGAATCTGTACCCTGAGGATCTTGATTTTGCTAAAGCATGGAAAGCTTGTAAAGAGCCTGTTGCTATAGAAAGAACTAAGTGGTTAGACTATCTGATTCAGGATGGTATGTTGTTCAAGGGCAGTCAATTATGCATTCCAAGGAGTTCCATGAGGGAAAATATGATTCAGGAGAAACACAATGGAGGGATGGCAGGACATTTTGGTCAAGATAAGACCATTGCCATTTTTAGAGAACATTATTTTTGGCCTCATATTTCAAAAGATGTGAAGAAGTTTGTACAGAGTTGTCAAATTTGTCATGTTGCCAAGTGATTTAGTCACAATACTGGACTATATCAACCATTGCCTGTTCCATCAAAGCCATGGCAGTACATAAGTATGGATTTTATTCTTGGATTGCCAAGGACAAAAAGGGGTAATGACTCAGTATTTGTGGTGGTTGATAGGTTCTCCAAAATGGCACATTTCATTCCATGCCACAAAACTCATGATGTTGTCCATATTGTAGACTTGTTTTTCAAAGAGGTGGTAAGACTACATGGTCTCCCAAGGAGTATAGTTTCTGACAGAGATACTAAATTTGTGGGGTATTTCTGAAGAACATTGTGGAAGAAGTTAAGAAAAGACTTGAAATTCAGTTCCACACATCACCCGTAGACTTACAACCAAACAGAAGTGGTAAACAGAAGTTTGGGCAATTTGTTGAGATGTTTAGTTGGGGATAAGCCCAAGGGATGGGATTTGATTCTACCACAAGTGGAATTTTCTTACAATAAATTTGTAAATAGGAGTAGAGGTAAATCACCATTCCAAATTGTATATGGAAGTAGCCCAAGAACTGCTCCAGAATTGAGGAAGACAGAGCAAGGGGAGAGGACAAGTGTTGAAGCTGAAGAACTTGCTAAACATATCAAGCATCTACATGTGGAGGTCCAGGCACAAATTCCCAAGATGAATCAAAAGTATAAAGATAGGGCTGATCAAAGGAGATGACATAAGAAATTCCAAGTAGGGGATCTAGTCATGGTACACTTACAAAAAGAAAGATTTCCAACCGTTACTTACAACAAGCAGAAAATGAAGAAATTTTGCCCTTGCAAAATTCTAAAGAAACATGACTCAAGAAATGCATATGAGGTGGAGTTGCCAGATGGTATTCACATTTCTCCTATTTTCAATATTGTAGACTTAACACAGTATTATGATGATGGTGCAGATGAGGAGCTGAAGTTATAGCCATGTCCAATTTCTGCTTCTAAGAAGGAGGAGATAGAAGACATTCTAGATCATCATGTGGGCAGGAGTACTAGAAATAGGTAGTATGAAGAGTATCTGGTCAAGTGGAAAGGATGACCGATAGAGGACTTAACTTGGATATCAGTAGCTGAGGTTTCTCATTTGGGATTTCATCTACCATTCATAAAGTGATAGGGTCACTTTTGAATCTTCCCTAGGTGTCTGATGTAGGAGCATCCCGAGGTATAAGGGCAATCATGTGTCATCAAAAAAAATGTACTTAGACTTAGTTTCTATTTAATGTGTTTTCATTTCTAGATACCCATTTGGGTCAAATAAAGGTTCCAACACTCACATTTCCACTATTAGTATTTTGGGTTAGAGTTTTTAATCACCTTGGGATATGTGTAAATGCTTAAAAATAGGAGTATGTAATTGAACCATCATTTTGGTGAACTAGAAGGTGTAAATTGGCTAGATGAATGTAATTGAAATTTAGAGCCTTTTAGAAAGAGAATCAGGTCAAAAGGCCCCACGGTTTGAAAGTTATTACAATTTTTTTAGGTTTTAGAGACCTCCTAAGAATGCTTCAAAGTTAGGTTAGGGGCATTAAATGACCTTAAAAAGGGCTGAAAAATGGGGGATGAGAAAAGCTGGTCCATAGGGCTATAGAGCGCTTCAAGAGATTTTCAAAAATGTAAACGCTTCGTCAATCAGAGCTACGGTTCAAAAGTTATGCCTCCCGAAATTTTGGTTACCATTTTTGGATTCTTCTAATTTTGTGCTAACTTCTAATGTGACTTCTAGAGCCTTCTATTTGGTTGGTGGATGCCAACTAGAACTTTCTAGAATGTATTCCTAATCCTTAACCCCCTGGGGTCTATTTAAGAACATTTCTCGCATTGTAAAAGGTAGTTCAGAGTGGAGTTTGAGAGAAGGTATCGGGAGAAGAAATTATCTACAGTTTTATGCTATTGTAAGCCCATAGGGCCCATTTTGGAGTCTTTATCTCTACACTAAGTGTACTAGCATATTTTTACAGTTAATAAAATTTTCCCTTTCTTGTTGTGTCCATTTTGTGCTTGGGTTGTGTCTCCATCAAGAAACATTTGCTCCAATTTATAGATATACTTCATTCAAAACCATCTTTGCAATTGCAGCATCCAAAGGATGGAAGGTACATCAAATGGATCCCAAAATAGCATTTCTTAATGGCAAGATTGAAGAAGAAGTCTATATTGAGAAACCAGAAGGGTTCACCACTCATGATAGAAAAAATCACATTTTCAAATTGAAGAAGGCACTTTATGGTCTCAAACAAGCTCCTAGAGCTTGGTATGAAAGAATAGATAACTATCTATTGAAGTTAGGATATTCCAAATATGAAGCTGATCCTAACTTATATATTTCAAAACTGATGGTGATGCTATGATTATCCTTGTATTATATGTTGATGATTTTCTAATAATAGGTGAGGAACATCTCCTAAAAAAATGCAAACAAGAGCTCACAACAGAGTTTGAAATGAAAGACTTAGGTCTACTTCACTATTTCTTTGGATTAGAGGTCTGGCAACAAGATAACTACATTATTCTAAATCAGGGAAAATATACAATTGACATTTTAACAAAATTTGGAATGATGGAATGTAAACCAGTAGCTACTCCTATGGAAGTAAATCTACACAAATAGAAAGATGATGTGATCAAATCTGAACCTATAGATTGTACTTACTACAAACAAATTATTGAATCCTTAATGTATTTGGTTAGTACTCATCCTGACATATGTTATGCTACTCACACCTTGAATCAAATTATGTGTGCACCAAATAAGATACATCTACATGCAGCCAAATACATTTTGAGATATCTAATGGGTACTATTGAAATGTGAATCAAATATGATAAAGTGAACATTGAACTTCATGGATATTTAGATTCTAATTGGGCTAGCAGTTCTATTGAACAAAAGAGTACTTCAGGATATTGCTTCAGTATAGGATTTGGAATGGTTTCTTCGTCTAGTTAGAAACAAACTTCAATTGCATCAAGTTCCATTGAAGAAAAATACATTGCATCTTCCTTAGGTTCTAGAGAAGCAATATGGCTATGAAATTTGTTATCAAACTTATTTAAAAGACCTTTGAATCCCACTATGATTTATTGTGATAATCAAAGTTGCATTAAACTTTCATCCAATCTAGTATTTCACAATCACTCCATACATATTGAAATTCCTTTCCACTACATTAGAGACATGGTGAATCAAGGAATCATTCAACTAGAATACATTTGTACAAATGAGCAAACAATTGATATCTTTACCAAGCCTCTTACTAAAGTAAAGTTGAAATACTTCCTAGAAAAACTTGGTATGATTAATTTGTAATATTGAATATTAAACTAAATTTTAATTCATGTGAGTTTATGCTTCTATTTGGTTATTTAGTAGCATCTAATATGTAATGAAGGGTGACAATTTTTCATGGACATATTTATTTAGAAGGTAATTATTTACAAGGTGATGATCTTGTAAATAATAGACCTGTTATCATGGACATCTCTAGACATTGTTTAAGTGCAAGTAGAGATCATGATCATCAAATTTTTCATGGACATCTCTAGATATTGCTTCAATCAATTAGAGATCATGAAATCTTATGCTATTACTATGGACATCTCTAGACATTACTTTAGGTAATTAGAGATCAAAGATAATGAATTTATGTTACTATCATGGACATCTCTAGACATTGCTTAAGTGCAAGTAGAGATCATGACTAGCACATTCTCATGGACATTTCTAGACATTGCCTAAGTGCAATTAGAGATCGTGAAATTTTATATATTCACTATGGACATCTCTAGACATTGCTTAAGTGCAAGTAGAGATCATAGGAAATATTTTTTTATTATGATACTATTTCAGATGACTAGAGATTATAATATACATTGCGATAGTATTCATAACATGATAATTTTTTTCATTTGACTTTTACTAATTTATTGTACTATTCTAATGGTGTATTACTTCTCCCTTGCTAAATAGGGAGTGTTGATGTTTTAGCATCAGTAAAAGTAAACAATGGTTATCTGATATACTAATTTGTGTTTATGGTTAATAGATAAGTTGTTACTACAGATTACTAAACCTACATATATGTATATGTATATGTATATGTGGCTGCGTATGTGGCTATGTGTGTTTAACAAGATAATCATCAGAAGATAACATATCAGCTGTTATAATTTATCAACACATTATCGGGCTTATTGTGTTCAAGCACACTTGTGCTTTGACTATCTTAATTAAGACTTGTTATGTGTTCTTAGTCATGCCTCCAAAGAGGCATGAGCCTATGTTTCCAAAGGCCACATGGAGTCATGACTCTTCGGGTTCACGACTCTCCATATTATATATATTGGTGGAGTAGGTCACTGAGGGAAGACATCAATCCATCAACATCTCAGACCTAATGATCTGTTCTTTAGCATCATTAATATTATTCAAAGTATCATAATTGAATCTAATTTATAGGATCATTAGCAAATGTATCTGACTCTCCAAATTATCAGCGATCAAAAGGAAGAGAAGAATGGTCTTGAGCTATCTATAGATCACTATTACAAAAGTAATATCTATTATTGCTGCCATACAAGTAAGAGCATTCACTAGTATTGTTATATTCATTGTAATTGTTTTATCTATTAGAGATCCATAATATTAACATATTTGATCTCAAGAACTTTAGGATTTTGCCTATTTCCTTTCAATTCTAATCAAATACCACTTGAATGATTAAAAGGCATTAGATTTTTCTTTAAGAAACATCATAGTCATCATCTATAGAAGTCATCAAAAAATAGAATGAAGTATTTGTCTTTGTTATAGCTTTACAATCCAATAGGACCCGATAAATTAGTATAAACTAACTCAAAAATATGATTAGAACAATAAGTCTTAAGTATCTTGAAACTAGACATAGTCAACTTTCCCATTTGACATTATTTGCATATCATCTTATCAGGTTTTCTCAATCATGGTAATCCTCTCACTATTTTCAGCTTACTAATGCTTACCAAATTATTAAAGTTCACATGGCATAGCCTCTTATCTTGTAACCAAACATCTTCAAACTGTGAAAATAGACAAATATCTTTAGATAGGTCTAGATAGAACAAGTTAACTCTTGTTTTATCACCACTTCCAATTAGTTCACTAGTAGCATCATAAATCTTGGCCTTTCTATTTGAGAATTCAACTCTGTAGCCTAAATTATTCAACTATGCCACACTTAACAAGTTATATTTCAAGTTATAAACCCACCATGCATTGTTAAATTTGATCTTATCCTTTAGTATAATTGATCCTTTACCTTTCACATAACATGATGCATCATTTCTAAACTTAATACTACTTCCATTATAATGTTCTAGTTTTTCAAAGAACTCAAAAGAAGAACAAGAAATTAAATTAGTAAGACTAAGTGAAGTGACTGAACAAAAGAAGAAAGTTAAAGAAGATAAGATTGTGGATGAATAAGACAAAATAAAAATGGCTACCCAACTTGAAGAAAGATCATTTGATGTGTAGAAGTTTACAAATAATCAGTTGGATGTGATGAATTAGTTGTTACTTGCAAATTAGGAGTTGAATAGAAAGGACATGAAGATTACAAATCTGAGATCACAGATTGACCAACTAAGGAATGAGTTGAGATTTGATAGAGAACTTCTAGAAATAATGAAAAAACTATGTGAAGCTATTAGATCCTTTGAAGAACTGATGAGATCACCAAGATCATCTAGTGATACTTTTGATCTAGG